>JAQJVL010000268.1:374044-651544 GCA_035578905.1 Stictocephala bisonia
TTATATAATTTTTTTACATTTAGTATTTATTGTTAAGATTATTATTTATTCTATTATTATTATTATTAATTGTTATTAATTGTTATTTGAATATAAAATAATAATTCAATGTTACCGCTATAAGCTTAATTTGTTAGTGTTGATAAAACCAAACAATGGTAGCTGCTGCTGATGTCATGATGGGTAGCTTGCTACTGCGCAGCCAGCATGTGGCCTACCTTCTACTGCAGTTTCCAATTGTGTTCTTACAACAATTAAATGGAGTGACACAGTGGGGGAAGAGTAGTTCTCTCTCTCTCCCTTCCACTACCCAGTGCATCTCATTTGCACCAGTTCTTTCAGTAGTGCATGGTTTAACTATAACAACTATTCAATTTACTTTGACTGGGATACAGATAAGGATGAGCAGCAGGTCGGCGCAGGCGAGGCTAGCGAGGAAGACATTGGTAGTGCTCTTCATGCGGCGGTACCGGCAGGTAGTGAAGACAATGAGGACGTTGCCAGTGACCCCCAGGACCATAGTCAGTCCGTAGATGACCAGCGCGGGGATCAGCTCGTCCCAGTAGTAACAGCCCCAGCTACGAGGCTCGGCCCCGTTGGCATAGTCAGAGTAGTTAAAGAAGCAGTCATCATCCACATCATACTCATAATCAGTATAGTTCCAATCTGCCCCAGCTGCTTCCATCTGCCAACAGACCAAACAAATCAAAGAAACGGGGATAGAGACACACATGTTATAACTGAATTGAACTTAACAGGCCCTATGATCCACTGAAGAGCCTAAAATATACATTGAAAATATTGTTTCATAGACACTTTGCAGTAAAAGGAGGGAAAATTCATAGCAGAAATAAATAAAGACCGATTGTAGTTTTAACAAACTCTAATACCATCTACAAATGTACAAAAGAAAACCATCATGCAGGGGAAGAAATCCCCAATTATGTCCCACCAGAGCGGGGACTAAAAAGAGGAACCACAAGATGGCACTACTTAAGTGGCTGCTGCGCAAACACTCTTTTTATTCACAAGGAGAATATTTATATAAAACCATTTAGCTTTTTTCCGTCTATCTTGACCTCATTCCTTTCAAATGTGAAGAATAATACTTACATCAATTAATTTGTAATCTGAATTTTAAATAAACATTTGTTAAGTCTTGTATGGGGAGAGATAGTGGCCAAGTGTTCTAAGGCTTCAGGACTTTGTACTCGAGTTAGAAATAGTTGGGATTCAAATATTGGCCTTGACTTTAGGTTTCTATCAATAAAATTCATCTTGTAGTGTTCTGGTTCTCTCCCTTACACTGATAAGTTCCCCCACACAAATTAATAGCCCATGGGGAATTGGTAGAGTAGAGTTAAAAAGGATATCGGCCTCTCCTTAAAAAAAGAATCGTAATTGAAAACCTATTATAATCTTGAAGATTGCGAATAAAAATTATAATGAAAGATTATTATTTGACGTATACAAAATTATTAGTTAATATGTTGCCATTTTTATTCTAAATTGATTTCCCGATATAACATTGATATGCGTTACTTTTATCAGCAAACCCCTCATTAGGAATATGTTTATTTCTTATTAATAAAGTAGTCTGCATCATACAACTAATGAAAACAATAACAGTAAAACAGTTAAGAATCACATCGTTAATAGACTTGACACAGAAACAACACCAACTACAGAATTTCTAGTGCGATTGTTCATCATTAGTGTGGCCAAATCATAAAATGTAGAAAGTCTCTTTCCTGGAAGACAGTTGATATAGTATGCATTGAATTCCTAAGTGTCAAGGATGTTTTACCCAGTTTGCTAACTTTCATTACCGTAATGAATAGTCAATTAATTGATCGTGACTCGGAATACGACATTGGGCTTTGTAGCTTGTGACGTAACAACTTGTTTCACTCAAATTGACTTTCATTGATTTTTTAAAAGTTTTCAACAATAATTAATTGTTTTTATTAGTTGATTTAATTATTTTGATTAATTCTTCGCTTTTATTAACATTTGTAGTTAAATTTTTTATATATCATAATATTAAAGGTATGATAATCATTCAAATATGTTGATAAAAATGTCTATACAACATTAAACGAGAAATAATTTAAAAACATATAAGGTTACAATTAGTTCCTATTTAACACTTATAAGTTAATATATGGTACAAATAAATATGTCTTGTTTATTAGAGTCATGCTGCAACTAGACCTCAATTAATTAGGGTAGACACATTTTAAAATATTAAACTAATTGGATAAATAAAAATTACCTTTTATTTCTTTAATTTCTTATCCAGACATACAGACCAGGTGCCCTGGTTTGAAGCATGGTGCCCAATGTTAATTTTAATAAAAACTCTTAGTTAGAAATTTGAAAATTTAACTTCAAACTCTAAAGTTAACATTTATTTATGAGTGCCGCTAAGCCTAAAAAAAGCTTTTTCCAAAATCAGCATGAAAGTTTTTTGAGGACAAAAAAGCATATATCAGTCATGATAATACAAGAAGCATGATACATATGCTTTTTTATAATATGCGAATTTGTTTTTTATCAACGAAACTCCTAATTTATATCTTTATCAGTTTAACAATTGAGGTGACAAACAAAAAAATGCCCCTATTTGTAGTTGTCTAGTAAGGTTTCAATTTTTCAATATTTTTATCCTGAAGGGTACAGTAAGCCCTCAAAGTACATTTTTGGCCTTAAGAATAACATGGAGAGAGATTTAAACTAGCCAAAAAGTAACAGCTGTTCAAATGTAAATAATGATGTTTACATAATTTAAGCAGCTGTTATAATGTAAATTATGATTTTTATAATATTGATAAGGTTATAGATTAAAAAAAATCAAACTAATAATATTGGATATTTATATTTAAACTATAAATAGGTTACAGCTCAAGTGTGATGCTTGACCTACTAGAAATATATTGACATATTATGATTATATTCAATATAGTTTAACCACTAATATTTGTTTTCAATAGTTACATGTCTAGCCTGAAGGCCGAGGTGACTCAAGTGCATTGTGGGACGGTGTTGGCAAACAAAGTGTGCAGGGGTTTTATACTAATATACCCTAGGTGTATACTAATATTTTTTCCAATAATATTGAAAGTAAAAAGTACAAATTATGTATATTTGTTATGTTTAGCCTTTCCAGTCACTTTTGTTTGTTGAAAAGTAGCAGCCAAAGTTACGAATACTCATATCCAGTACTCCTGTTGCAGCAGAGGGCCAAGAACATAACCTTGACCCTTGCCTCCAGTATTTAGACAATAGTGTTTAACCCTACATTCATAGAGCCTAGATAAACTTAAAGGCACGCTGAAAAATATCATCTTTAAAAAGAGAAAATGTAGCCAGTGGAAGACATGATTCATAAAACTATAAATTTTTATAAAAACAATAAATTTATTTTCATTAATGGTTCAAATGTTTCCTTTTATACTCAATTGATGGGAAAAAATTATATGACATAACATACAGATCCGATTTAACTCATCAACAATTGATAAAACCAAAACCTAAGCAAATTAAATTTATCTTAACTATTTTAAAAAATCTTATAGCTATTATTAAAAAATTAAAATTAAGGGGTGTAAAAACACACTTTAATAAAAACAGATGTTCAATTAATTATATTTCTAAGGGATGTAAAAAACAAAACACTTATTTTATTTAAATAAAGTATGGAAAAAAATAATCTTCAAAAACAGCTGTTCAATTAATCACATAGCCATATTTTATGTAAACAACCCTCAACAATTTGAATTGTGGCTTTCGGCCCCAACCTAGTAGGGTGGTGACTGAAATATTTGTAATTGTAATTTGTATCTTCACTGAAAATTTAATCAAAATCGTTAGAATAGAGCTTGAACAATTGCATTTTTAAATGTATTTGCCTGTACAAAAATGATATAAATAAAAAAATATTAAAATTAGGGACATGCAGTATTTAATAAAATATTTTAAATTGTAATCCACATCTTTTCTTAAAATTTAATCAAAATTTAGAGCCATTTTTGATAAAAATTAATTTTTGTATGTTTTCGCTCATAAAAATTAAAATACTTAAATAAAAAAAGTGAAAAACAGTCTGGAGTTATTGGCTAAATACTCCAACATATCAAATTTCATAAAAATCGATATATCCGTTTGGTCTCCAGCGAAGTTCACAGACAGATACACATACGGACACACGCCAGAATGTTCAAAAAACACTTTTTTTTTCAGGGGGTCCTAAAATGGATTTTTAGACCAGCTTATTAAAAAAAAATGTTTTTGACAATCACAATACATCTCTCTGCTAACACATACGGGAGAAAGTAAAAATACACCTTAGTTATGTCTAAATAACATATTAAAAAGTAAATAATAATTCTCACTTTAAGGGTTTTAAAGTAATAAGGGAAAGCATGCGAACATAATACTTTTCTTGTCACAAAACCTAGGCCTTTATGGGATTTGCTTTTATATTAATTTTACTCAGTAAATTTTGTTTGTTAACCATAACTTGAGTTACAGAATTTTTTATACTGATATGAGAAAACACCCCTTGATTTTCTTCCTGATTTTGCTTGAATAAATTATTTTTTTAAAATTTGTGTTGTTATTCTTTAGTCAATTCATGAAAAGTAGGTTAAAAGATAAAGTGTTATTTACTTTTTGTTGAATGTTTGTATTTTTTGTGTTAGTTGTCCTTTTAAAATAAAAATTATTTGTTATACGGTATTATATTTTAAATAAAGTTTATTATTGTAATGTAATCGGATGTTTAGTTATTATAAAAATGTAACAATCTTATTTGAATAAACGATTTATTTTTATAGATAAAAACATTTTAAAATTAGACTCAATATTGGATTATAATGTTGGCCGGTTTCCAGTATATGGCCAACATGAGTTCAAACTCAAAAAACATGAAATAAAAAAGACCACGTTCACTATAACAAGCATAGAGCTCTCTACAACATATACTGCTGTAAAATAAAAGATTTAAACTTTAGTTTATACAATAAACAACTCAAAACTAATAGATAAGTGCTCAGACATTGAGAAAATATTAAAATCAAAAGGAATAAAAATTTAATAAAAATAAGTTGATAATATAATAGTATACTCGTATATGTAGGAGAAGGAATAATTTATTGTAAGAGCATATTGTAATATACTGGAAGGATGGGATAGAGGAGTAAATCCAAAGACATGAGAAATGATGTGTAACGAGATGTGGACATTCATAGACGAACTGAAGGCAGCTAATGACGGCCATTTGTAAACGTCGGCACTATCAGTACTTCAGATCCGATAAACAAAGAAGCATTATCACCAGAAACGAGGCGCGACACAATTTGTTCTGTGTTTATACGAATAAGGATGGTTACATGACTGTAGGATGATCCATGTAGCCTGGTTACTTTATTATGAAGACAATACATCTTTTAATTTATAGTAGAGGGAACCTCAGTTTGACTTGGAATCCGGACCACGTTGTATGTTTCCCGTGTTCCGAAGCTTCCCTCTCAAGGTGAGGTCTTGTCAGGCAATCACTGCCCGCCTATCATCCCGAGGTCAATGATAAAGAATGCTCATGATCAAGCAGTCTCCTGATTACGTGACTCACATTCACATTTATAATAAATACCTTGCCCCCGAGAACCTTAATTTTCCATTTATTATTAATTATTAATCCTTCGTAGATATATGGGCGAATACGAAGGGCGAATGTGTGACGAGTGTACAAGAACGAGTTTAGTCATTGTTACTAACTAAAGATGACTATTCCTTAGAAAGAGCCATTTATACCAATATCCAAGACAACTGAGGGACCTACAGCTTTACGTGGAATCCGAACCATGTTGTATTGGTCGGATTTTCAGCTAACTGACAAGTCAGATACTGAGTTCTCTTCCCTACACAACATCCGGACCCTGACTACCAACCAACACGCACACCCCAGATTTCTCGAGTAGTGTCCACATCGATGGCAACCACTGAGCGAATGCTATGTCAGTTATAAGAGAACCGTGCTTAGAGCTTATCGCCTACAATCTCCTCAACGCTTTGTCCCTAAGTAGATGGGTTACAGCACTACGCTACTTGAACCAGAATGTATATTGTCATATACATAATACATATATAATAAAAAATGTCTTTAATGGCGGTGTCAAAGACAGCTTTAAAATTATTTTTTGTTTTGTTTTATGTACAAGTGAATATTTCCTCTGTTAGAATCACGTTACTAAATAATTATTTAAAATCGTATTTTAAATGATAAGACTATTTTGTAATTTATTGTAGCTCACTGAAATGAAATTTATGGCAATAAAAGACAATTTCAGTTTCATGTATAGAACATCAAGATCATGCTTATCAGCGGCATCCTTGGTGTTTCTCTACAAGGCTCTTATTCGACAACTCCTTGAATATACCTCTGTTGTATGGACGCCTCATCAGCTCTACCTCTCGACCCGCTTACAGGAAATTCAAAGGAGATTTGTTTTACAACTGTACTTCAAAACTGGCCAACTACTTTAGCCCGATCTACTAGTGCAGATGTTCAACCTTCATCCTCTTCAACTTCGTCGACACGTTGTTGACTTGGTATTTCTTTTCAAACTCATTAGAGGAACTGTCGATTGCCCAGAATTATTGGTAATAGTCAACCTGAAGACTCCTGTCAGAACAAGATCACAGGATATATTTGACCATCAACACCACAGAACAAACTACCTCAAAAATGCCCCAATGAGTAGATTACATGAGATGGGCAATCTTTTCGCCTACAATGTGGACTTTTTCCACGATTCTCTTAAATCACTCAAGAAAAAACTATTCACACTTCAACCTCGTCTACTTCGACAGTAAATCAATCCATTCTTTTCCTTCTAAATCTTCTCCGTCTCCTTTACCCGACCACACAAATAATTGGTTCCTCTGATCCCCATTTCTACTCCACCTTCTCTATACACCTGTAATGCAACCACTGTATCAATTTCATTATCTGTAGATATCTGCATGTTTTGCATTGATTATTGAATGTTGTATCTATTAATTTATACTATATTATATGAATTAATCTGTTATATAATGTATGTTTATTGTATTTATTGCACTCGTATGTTTATTGTAAGATATTGTTTTTATGTGTATCCACACAATTGTAAATGACACTGTCGTTGAAAATAAAAAATAAAAATGAATGCTATTGAACCTGTTTTTATATCTTTATCAAAAGGCCTCCATTTGTAAAGAACCTAACATTAAATATGTACTGTGATAAGTAACCAGTGCCTAAAATATTAAAATGTAGTAAATTGTTATCAAGCACAGTGGCCTACATGCATGTGTTGTAATATTACAACTTGTTTGTACAACAGACGTTTCGAATTTATTGCAGTCTTCATGATCAAGATGACTGACACAGCTACTTGATGCTCAAATGCAATGACGTGTCATCAGAGTACAAATGCAATGTCATCAAACATAAGATTACGAGGTGATAACCAATTACATACTACTTTAACTAGAATCATGAATGTCAGTACACATACACATACACATACACATACACATACACATACACAAGTGAAACGAACTACGGAATACTTTCGACAGTATCAGCCGTAATCTATAAACATGTAGTTTTTAAGTATGATAAAATCAATAATAAAGAACTAAGGCAGTAGGTAACACTTGAAGACGTGTTTTTGTTTGTTGTTATACATTATTCATCAGTAAGACGCCGATCGTGGAGATATGGACGAATAAGAAGCCAAATGAGTGTGATAAGTGTGAATTAACGAGTGTAGTCATTGTTACTAAGTCGACTGGTCCTTAGAAATAGATATTTATTAATAGCCCAATAGCCGGGGTAACTAAGGGACCTACTGCTTTACGTGAAATCCGAACTTCGTAGTATTGGTTTGATTTTCAGCTAACTGACAAGCCTGACTCAGTTCTCTTATTTACACAATCTCTGTACCCTGACTGCCTCATAACAAGGACTTTTCTAGTAGTTTCCACGCCGATAGTAACCACGGAGCGGACACCATATCGGAGGCTGTCGGCCATGTTGGTTTTAATCCCATAAGAATAATGTTATTTTCGAACCGAACATACGATCACGCTTATCCAAATTTAAGAGTTATTTTTAAACGGAATTTTTCCAAACAAATTGCATTAGATAAAGAATGAAATTGCGCACTTGAATTGCTTTGCGAATTTCTAAGTAGTTTTAAAGAAGAAATATAGCAAAACTTTAGTTTCAAGTTGTTATTTTCACTTATTTTTCAAAACTAGGTGTATGTATTCAAAATATCAAAAGCAAACCCAACGCACAATATGATAACGTTTAAAATGACACCACATACACAACTTTTAGTCAATAAATAATGAAAAAAATATGGATTCGTAATTAAAATTGTTCTTATGAGATTAAAACCAACATGGCCGACAGCCTCTGCAGACTCTTAAGAGGACTGAGCATAGAACCTATTGCCTATAATCTCCCAAACACTGTCTCCAAGTAGCTGCGTTACAGCACTGCGCCACTCGTGCTGACGTTGTGTTAGTTTCTTTAACTTTATGATCTTTATCGATCACAGACTCGACGAGCTTACATTCAAATAACAATGACTGGCCCATCCACTCACCTCACTCACCTTACGTACATAGGATATTTGGATGTAACTCACATACATTGGCTTATAACTAGGTAAACCATGGAGTTATTTCAGAATAATGATTTTATGGTCTAAATTTAAGTGAACTAAATGTAGATGTATCCTTTCAATTTTAACAAATGCCATCAAGATATAGGTATGCAATGACCACAAGGTAACTTTACATATACATCGGAGACATGGACGATGAATGAGAAAGAATGGAGCCGAGTACAGGCAGGAGTGATGAAATTTTTGAGAGGTATGTGTGGAAAAACGAGAAGAGATAGAGTAAGGAATGAAGATATAAGAGAGGAACTAGGAGTTAGAAGTATAAGAGAAAAAAATAGGTCAGAATATTTTACGGTGGTATGGGCACATCAAAAGAATGGATCCAAACAGACTGCCAAGGAAAATGATGGAAAGTAAAGAAGAGGGACGGAGAGCTAGAGGTAGACCGAGAAAGAGATGGTTAGAAGGTGTTAAGGAAGAGATCGGAAATAGAGGGTACAGATGGGAGCATATTGAGGAAGAAAGAATCTGGTCTGATAGAAGAAGATGGAGAGTGCTTGTCAACACCCAGACCCAGTAAACTGGAACGGGACTAGGATATGTATGTACAAGGTAACTTTAAAGGAGTTTATATAAATTACAAACAAAGGAAACATCACACAACACGACCAACTACAATACTAATTACGAAACCTATTAAGATATTAATAAAAATACAAATTAAACATTACAAAACACAAGGAAACATAATAAAGTGTAACACTTAATAATGGTTTACTAGCTTAAATAGAAATTCTATTTTGTAATTACATTTTCACTACACTACTATGAGTTCAGCTGTTTTCGTTATGTGTTTACAACCTGTGAAACATCATATTTTCAACAGCTGTCTATTGTTTACTACCGAAAGTAACATTGTTTACAACCGACAATTTTCCACAGTCAACAACATCTGTTTTTAAAACATGTTTCTAATTTAATAAACAGTTAACATTCCAAAAATGAGTTTTTATTCCGTAGTTTAGTGAAAAGTATCGTTCAAAACTCGAGTGAAAGTGTTTTGTATGTTCTCGACCATTTGAAGTGCTCGACAAGTCTCGCACTTCAAACATATGGTCTCGAACATGCAAAACCCCACTTTCCACTCTTGTTATGAAATATACTATTTTCAACTAACAGCGGTTTTGTAATGTTGAAATTGGACATAATAATTGAAATGAACAACAACAATACAAAACGTTTAGAAAGTTAGTTTAATCCAAGCCAGCTGTTCTAAATGCACACATATTTTTTCAAATCAAAATAAAAAAAAAACTACATTGTTCCTTAGTTTCACGCAGTCTTTGTAAGATAAGTTTTTATACCTCTTCAGTGATATAATTGAGAAGTGTGATATAAATAAAGTCAGTGATATAAATACAACTAACTTGACGCATTGGTTTTTGAGGGTTTGCAAAGTATGCATTGAGTGGAAATTAGTAGTTGTTGAGACGTCAAGGTGACGGGTTTGACAGCCGTGTCAACGCAGATCATCAAGACGGATGCTGAGGTTTGAGGTTAGCAAACACAACCGAGACCAATTAGTGTATAATTGTTTCATGGAGTGTGTCACTTCGTGGCTGTAAACATGCAGAAAGAACTACTCCAACTGCTAGGGATCAAAATATTGAACTATGTTTTTTGTTCAATTCAAAATGATATATTAAATTGTGATTACATTCAAGTTTTTAGGAATCCCTCTAGCTATTTGATGTCCACTAATTTTATCATAATAAAACATCTTTAATATATAATTAACCTTAGAATAAATACTATAAACAAAACAAACATAAATCAACAAACATCAAACAAACATAGTTAGTGGAAAGTAAATAATAAGAGCTATTCACTGTAAAAGTCAATTTTTCCTTCTTTTTTCCTAAAATTTATTTGTTGTACTAATATTTCTCATTTGATTTGATTCTCATTTTGATGACAGTTAGTGCCTTCATACACTTGTTTTGTAATGGAGGCTCTTTATATATTTATATTTCTTGTAACGTTTTAAATTTGACAGTATATAATCAAAAGCATCGACATAGATGAAAAACAATTGATTTATTATTGTGTTTTGATATGTAAATACATTTATTTACTTTTCTGAAAAAGAAAAAAAGTTATTTTGGCACACGTTTATTGTTCGGAAATTGCAACTTTTTTTGAGTCTATCACATCTCAAAATCTGATGGTGTAGATAGAGTCCTATTTTTAATGTAGATAATAGCGAGCATTTTACTCTTATGACTGTAAAGCAATTATTCAGAATAATCGATAATTATACCCGTTAATAATATGACGAATTATTTTAAGAACGCACAAACTGACTAGGTAAGCACTTCAATTGACAAATTTGCCCCTTTCATCATGAATTAAATGTCAATGTACATGCATATGCACATTCCCTGCACTTGCATGCAGGGTTAACCCTGCGGTTACTCCTTGTGTTTAATTTAATGGAAATTTAGACTAAATTTGCTCAAGTTTGAGCAACAGACAGATTATAAACTTTCAGTTGCATACCTGAGGAATAGAGTATAGTAACAGTGATGTCCTTTGTTAAATGCACAAGCGTCTTTGTACTTGTTCGAAACTGATGCGCTTTTCGAAATGACAAATTGAAAATTCTAATTAACAATCTTATTATTATAATGAATTAGAACGTGACTTTAATTAATTAGAAACGAATACCAAATGATCCACAGAATGTACAATGCTAAAATAACAGTTTTCTTGGAACAGTTTTATTTTTCTTGGGTAATTCAGGTAATATACTATTTTTTGTTTATAGTTATTTCGGGCCTTTTTTTGAAAATCCCCGAATTTGTTTAGCAAATACTTTATTTATTTATTGTGTCATAGATACATAATTGTACATAAACATTTGTCAATACATAATTACAATAAATGAATTAAATTTATAAAATAAACATGACTTGCTCATTTGTAATATATTAAAATATTTGCAGCACTTTACCAAATAAAATTGAAGAAATCATTAACACTATAAGGAACCAACTCTATTTGCTTATATTTTAATATTCTTTTAAATGTAGTTAGTTATCTTTTGTTTCAGTTTGAGGTTATTTGGGAGGTGATTGGACAGTTTAATTCCATTATGTAAAAGGTGGGGAGAAGGAGGTTCTATGATTTTAGATGACCAGATTCAGTCGGTTACGAAGATTGTAATTATGTGGAGGTTGAAAAAATGGAATAGGGGTGTGGTTTTAAAAAAATAAATAGCAGCGTTTCTAAAGCATATATGGACGTTAAAGTTAAAATCTTTTGTTGCTTAAAAAGTAGACGGCATGATACATTTTTTTATTTTGAAAATTGTTCGGATGGCTCGGTTTTGAAGTTTGAACAGTTCGTTTGTTCTGACTGACTGAGCCCCCCAAACTGGAATGCCATAAGATAAGTGCGGATATATGACTCCGTAATAAACAATCAGTAGAAGATTTATTTCACTGAATAGGGAAAGCTTTCTTAGGATAAAGATTCCCGAGCTGATAGATCTTGAAATTTTAGTCAAATGGTCGTGAAAATTAAGATATGTATCTAATATTACTCTTAGGAATCTTATGTTATCAGAAGAGTGTACATCCGTTTCATTAATTACACAGGACAATTCTAAATCTTCTTTGTTTCGTATGGAATATTGCAACAAGCTTGTTTTTTTTTTTTTTTTTTTTTTTTTTTGCGTTAACACTGAGACGATTTTCACCAAACCACTGTATGAGGCAATTAACTTTCATAAGAAGCTCTGTTTCAACAAGCTCTCTACAGGGTCCTATTACCGTTAAGTTTGTGTCATCGGAAAAAAGATACAAGCTTGCATTGATAACACTAGAACTGACGTAATTGAACTGATAACACGAGCAACAAGAAGAGCAAAGGTCCAAGTACCAAACCCCGTGAAAAAACCCCTGCTAAAGTGACTTCTTGATCAGAAAAACAGTACTTAAGTGATTTAGAAGAGTTGATATAAGGAATTTTCACTACCTGTCGCCAGCTACACAGATATGTGTGAAAACAGTTTAGGAGGACACCCCGTATACCTAACTTCTGAAGCTTGTTTAGAAGAATCTCGTGGTCGACCATATCAAATGCCTTGCTGAGGTCAATGAAGGCACTTGCTTGCAGCAAAATATTTTTTGTCTAAAGCGGATATAATTTGATTTACCAAGTAGAACATAGCATCTACTGATTTATGATCTAATCTATCTAATGATTTAAGCACCATTTTTGAGAAACCCAAACTGATGCTTAAAGAGAAGATTGTGATGCGTTATAAAACTCATTAGTCTGACATAAATAGCCTTCTAGATGACCTTAAAGAAAGTTGAAACGAGAGTTATTGGTCTGAAATTATTTATATACGTCTTAGAGCCTTTTTTATGGATCAGTATGATAACGGAAGATTTTAAAACTTCAGGAAATTGGCCATTCAAGAAGGAGTTGTTAATGAGGTAGACAAGGGGATCAATTAGATACTCATAGGAATCTCTTAAAAGTCTGGATGATACGCCATCCGGGCCTGAAGATGATTTTACTTTAAGTGAATGATGTTGATAATATCGTCTCTTGTTACTAGCCAAGAAAAACGATTGAGCGATGTTTGACAAATCCGAGTCTGCGTTCGTTACTGAAGAACCAAAGTTAGAGTGATTTCGATTAGAACAATTGAGCTTCAGCCATCTCAACCTTATTGACATTTTGGAAGTATTGTTGTAAGGGTTGTGATTTGTTTTCGTTCACCACCTGCCATGCAGCTTTTGTGATGTTGTTTGAGTTGGTTATTTTTCTCGATATCAGGATGGCCTTCTCCTTACTAATGAGAACTCTGGATAGCATTTTTAATCTGCAGTATTCGGTCCTCAAATTACTAGACCAGTCCAAGTCTTTGCTAATGTAATGCAATTGTTTTACATCTTTAAGCAAAGAAATGAGTTTTGGGCTGAAAGTGATCTTATTTGTTAGATTACTATTGCTAGATTTCAGTTTTATTTTTCTCAATGGGAAGGCTATGTCGAAATGAAAAAGTAAGGAATCAACGAAGTGAGAAGCTATTTCGTTAGTATAGGAAGAAGAGTATGTTTATCCCAGGATTCGAGGCTTAGATGTTGATTAAAGCATTGTACATTAGAGTAATTTATCCTGCGCTTGAATGTATACCTGGGAGACACATCCTGAACTATTTGGGCAGAGTTAACTCTAAGAACTTGTACGTGATGATCGGACAAGGTTGACACCATAACGCTGCAATTGTAATATTCCGGATGAAAGTCCGTGCAGACATTGTCAATTAATGACTTGGACCGTTTAAATTCTCTTGTGAACGACAGAACAGAAGAAGTCAAACCAAAGCTGGTCATTATATCAAAACAATTTTGTTTTTTGAAGTCATCTTTGTTCATGTCTATATTAAAGTCTCCCACCAATATAGTATGTCTTGAAGCAGGGATAGAACAATTAAAACATTCAATAAGGGCACTGAAAAAAGAGTCATAGTCAGGGAGTGGAGTCTATAAGTGGCTACTACAACTACACAACTGGTCTTATGCTGTAGTTTTAGAGCTGAAAATTCAGCAACACCTTCATGACAAAAACTTGCAACTTTTATTGGCTCACACCTAATACCAGATCTAAAAAAAATGCAGATACCTCCACGATTTATTTCATTTATACAAATATATAAGATTAAAATCAAAGTCTCTTAAATTGTGTACAGAAACAACGTTTGGATTCTCATAATTTATTAGTATTTGAAATTCGTCCAGTTTATTTGCCAAATCTTTTATATTTTGATGCAGAATGATGAGGCCAGTAAGTTTACTGTTTGAATCCCCTATCAACGAGTTTTTTTCGAGGCAGAAGTGACACAAAAAGGCATGGAAGAGCTGTTGTAGCACATCGACTTTATATAGTTTCAGTTAACCAAAGAATGTACTCTGTCAAAAGATGAACTCATTTTACCTTATGGAAATGTGTTATCATGAACGTTATTACTTTTAATATTGCTTGTAATGTTGTTGGGTGGACTGTTACGGGATTGGGAAACACCATTATTCAAAGCAGTGTTAATAGGGTAGGGGTTATTTGGATTTTTATGGAAGTACAAGTAATCGTTAAATGAAGTAGAACGTTCACATATATACTTACGAAGTAGAACGTTCACATATATATGTGATGTTCTACTTCGTTTAACGATTACTGGTACTTCCATAAAAATCCAAATAACCCCTACCCTATTAACACTGCTTTGAATTATGGTGTTTCCCAATCCCATAACAGTCCACCCAACAACATTACAAGCAATATTAAAGTAATAACGTTCATAATAACACATTTCCATGAGGTAAAATGAGTTCATCATTTGACAGAGTACATTCTTTGGTTAACTGAAACTATATAACATCGATGTGCTACAACAGCTCTTCCATGCCTTTTTGTGTCACTTCTGCCTCGAAAAAAACTCGTTGATAGGGGGATTCAAACAGTAAACTTACTGGCCTCACCATTCTGCACCAAAATATAAAAGATTTGGCAAATAAACTGGACGAATTTCAAATACTAATAAATTATAAGAATCCAAACGTTATGCAATATATAAATTATGAGAAAATATATATATGCAATATCAGGTTAGGTTCATATATTCCTTAACTGAACCTCCAAACCTAACAACCCATGGTGGAAGTGCTTACAACCTAACCTAAATACCAGAAGTCGCCAATTGATAGTTAAAGCGATGATATCTATTACTTTCTTGCATGTCAAAAACACGTGACAAATATCAAACATACATTGTTTGTAAGTTTAGTTTAGTTCTAGACTTGGAGGACAATCTTTATCATATGCGGGGACATTCCGGAAAAGACCCTTTATTTCATTTGACGATCCTTCAGATCAACTTTATTTTTAAGTTCTTACTAAAGTTGTAAACATAAGACACAAATACTGTAGGTTAGTCCACAAATGAGCTCGTTGCCAAATCATATGGTACAAGTTGGCTACGAGCTGTGTTTTCAATATGTATAACGCTTGGGGATAATCCAAATGATATCACATTATTTTTAGCCTGGCAACACCACCCAGTGTTTCTATAATGTGTCGGACCAGATTGTTTTAACAGTGTCCCGAATCAATTTAATGCCTGTGTTAAAAAGTTTGAAGTGACACAAAAAAAGTCCTAAATTATCAGGTGACACATTTGGGACACGTTGACTAAATTTAGCATAATGGACTTCTGAAATTACGACTGAATTTTCGAGTGTTTGTAATGAAGACTTTGTAATAGACAATCAGAAAGCAGGGAATTTAAGTTCCATAACTAACCTAAAAATAAATAACAATGATTATGTACATTATGATAACAATGATTATGTACATCAATATCACTGTACGTGTATGGGTGGGTGGGCGGGTCAATATCACTGCACGTGTATGGGTGGGCGGGCGGGTCAATATAACTGTACGTGTATGGGTGGGCGGGCGGGTCAATATCATAGATAGATATAGATGTAATAAATAATATAGATGTACCCAATACGTCCTTGTACTAGATATATCACACAATACAGTGATACCAAGTATCAAGTAACTAAATAGATGTACCCAGTACGTTCTTGTACTAGATATATCACACACTACAGTGTTACTAAGTATCAAGTAACTAAATAGATGTACCCAGTACGTCATTGTACTAGATATATCACACAATACAGTGTTTCCAAGTATCAAGTAACTATATATATGTACCCCGTACGTCATTGTACTAGATATATCACACAATACAGTATTTCCAAGTATCAAGTAACTAAATATATGTACCCAGTACGTCATTGTACTAGATATATCACACAATACAGTGTTTCCAAGTATCAAGTAACTAAATATATGTACCCAGTACGTCATTGTACTAGATATATTACACAATACAGTGCTACTAAGTATCAAGTAACTAAATAGATGTACCCAGTACGTCCTTGTACTAGATATATCACACAATACAGTGTTTCCAAGTATCAAGTAACTAAATATATGTACCCAGTACGTCATTGTACTAGATATATCACACAATACAGTGTTTCCAAGTATCAAGTAACTAAATATATGTACCCAGTACGTCATTGTACTAGATATATCACACAATACAGTGTTTCCAAGTATCAAGTAACTAAATATATGTACCCAGTACGTCATTGTACTAGATATATCACACAATACGGTGTTTCCAAGTATCAAGTAACTAAATATATGTACCCAGTACGTCATTGTACTAGATATATCACACAATACAGTGTTTCCAAGTATCAAGTAACTAAATATATGTACCCAGTACGTCATTGTACTAGATATATTACACAATACAGTGTTTCCAAGTATCAACAGTAACAATAACAGTGCAGCAACTGTTATAGCCAAATTCTTTTCAATCTTAAATCCTTTTGTTTAAACATTGAAAATAATGTTTTAAAAGGTTGTTGATACCTTATATTAGAAATACCTTAAGGAATGTTGACTGTGTTGAAAATGAATGGATTGAGAATATGAACCTAAACACGAATTTTAAGGAAGGACAATAAGAGTGTGGACACTAAAAGAAAGAGAGAAAGGAAGAGAGAGAGGGATAGAAAAACCAATTTGAGTTTATAGATACCATGCAAGTAATTCGAACCGTAGGAAATTTGAATTTGTAAACCAAATCTACTCTTTTGGCTAGTTGTTATCAGTTGAATGTAAGAATTGATCGGACCAAACAATAGCCTAACATGTTGAAAAAATCTAACAAATAACAAAGTGGCCTAAAATATCGTTAATAAAAGTTAATGTGGTCATAAAAACACACGGAAAATAAGTGTGAATTTAGTGTAAAACTTATTAGATTAATAAACATATTAAACTGTGATCAATTATAGACTTATACGGCTTAGCTTTTAAAAAATTAAATATTTTAGCCCAGGAATAATTTTGTTGTTGTACTAATTGAAATAAATGCACTACTCTATCGTAATAACGCACTTGTGTTCGGTCTGTGTGTGTAAAGAGGGGAAGAGTGTGCGGTCGGCGTAATGAGGAAACAAGTTCGATGTCAGCCTTGCGAGTCATTGGAGGACCATGACGAGGATCTTCTGGAATATTAGCAAGGCCAAGGGGACTCCAAGAGCGTCTTTTGTTCCCCACAGAGTAAGAATTTCATATAATAAATATGTGTCTACATATTTGAATACTTAACCCTTCAGAGTGGGAATTATTTGGCAAAACGTCAAACGGGTCAGAAGGGTTAAATAATATGTTAAATATGTCGACATAAGCAGTAGATGTTTGAAGGTTAGATTTTATTTGTACAACAACATTTTACCTAATCCTAGATATTTGGATAATGCATGCATAGATCAGTATAAGATGTATAGATAGCCATGTATAGAGCACGAATTCACAGTACATTCACAACAAAATAATGCACATGCCTTTCTTCACAGATCTAGCAGCTGTTTCCTCAAGTGCCAAGTAGATTAAAAAAATGTATTTTACATGCTACAGCTATTTTTTTTAAATTTCATTCAAGCTGAAAAAAAAACAATTAAATTGTATGGCTAAAAGCTAAAATTCATTAGCTATGATTTTAATTGGACATTGTATTTTTATTTTTAAAATATAATGAATAAATGAAATTTATTTCTTATAATATACAACATCTAATATAATACAACCATCTCATAATACAAAATATCTAATAACATCTATGAAGTACGTACTTTTAAGGTTTCTTAATATACTTAATATACTTAAGATACTGTATGTTTTTGTATATTTGGGTTTTCATATAGATATCTAAATGATACTTGATTATTAACTACCAATCTGTGCTTTCAAGGTATCTACTTGATTTGTTTGTTCGAATATAAATCAAATGTAAATTTACATCGATTTCATCATTAAACAAGCCCTTGAATATTAAATGTGGTTAAGTGATGTAAATGGTGCAGTACGTTAAGTGATGTCAATGGTGCAGTACGTTAAGTGATGTCAATGGTGCAGTACGTTAAGTGATGTAAATGGTGCAGTACGTTAAGTGATGTAAATGGTGCAGTACGTTAAGTGATGTCAATGGTGCAGTACGTTAAGTGATGTCAATGGTGCAGTACGTTAAGTGATGTAAATGGTGCAGTACGTTAAGTGATGTAAATGGTGCAGTACGTTAAGTGATATAAATGGTGCAGTACGTTAAGTGATGTAAATGGTGCAATACGTTAAGTGATGTAAATGGTGCAGTACGTTAAGTGATGTAAATGGTGCAGTACGTTAAGTGATGTAAATGGTGCAATACGTTAAGTTATGTCAATGGTGCAGTACGTTAAGTGATGTAAATGGTGCAGTACGTTAAGTGATGTAAATGGTGCAGTACGTTAAGTGATGTAAATGGTGCAGTACGTTAAGTGATATAAATGGTGCAGTACGTTAAGTGATGTAAATGGTGCAATACGTTAAGTGATGTAAATGGTGCAGTACGTTAAGTGATGTAAATGGTGCAGTACGTTAACCCTTTGCGGTCTGTAAGCCATCTCAGGTGGCTTTCGCCATTTTACAGTTGAGATCTAGTACTTTTCCCGCGTCACTGTCGCTCAGGTCTACTACGCCACCTCAGATGGCTCGAGACGAATTGCGCGTCAGGTCTGCTCCGTAGCCGACGTTGTCTCAGCTGGGTATTGCATTCATTGTTACAATTTGCTGTTGATTGTTATCGTACAGTAATTCTTTACTCTCTATTAAATTCTGTAATTTAATCTTAATTTTAATTATTGTGGTCTTGTTGAATGATAATTTAATTGTTATATTAAAACAAATTGAATACCATAATTTAAAATATATATATAGAAAATAATGATTGAAAATGGCATTATTTGGGCAGTTACTAAGAAGGGTATGAGGAATTGTTAAGAAAACTCAATATTTCATCATTTTTATTACTATTAATTTAAATTTATTTTACTTAGATACATTATTATTCAAAATATGTATAAAACGTAATAAATGTTCAATGTGCCTAAATATAGAAAATATGACTATCAAAAGAGTAACATGACTAACATAGCTTCTACACATTTATTGTTTAAAATTTACTTATAATTATTTAATGTATGAAATTTTTCCTGTATTTAATGAAAAATTATTTAATGTATATAAAAATAAGTCCTCTTATGTCGTCGGAACGTAAATCGTGAGCCACGAAAAATATTTATTAAAATGAATTAAAAACTAAACAACAACTATTTACATTATTAATAACTACAACTGCACTAAACATACGAAAGTAACTTTATTAAATACAGTATTAGTAATATTCACAGCACTCAACACAATGAACTAGCAAAACGCGCCATTTTGGGAGAACTGCAGACGTGTACTTCATCTACAATGACATTTGTATAGTAAAAATGGATAGAACTATACGGCTGTTGAATATTTTATTATGTAGTTAAATATATTGTCAAAAGAGTGCAGCACTAACCAAGGAACACTAGCGATTCTAATGAATTAGAAGTAGAACTAAAAACGAAAGCCACATGAGGTGGCGTACAGTGCGTTCGAGCATATCAGTCAAAGCCACCTCAACTGGCGTACTGTATCTGAGTGACAGAGGCGCGGCAAAACAGCCGATACTTGGCAAGGAAAATGGCGGCAGCCACCGTAGGTGGCGTATAACATTTAGAATACAGGAGTTCGGGTTTTAACGAGTCCGAAAAGGGTTAAGTGATGTAAATGGTGCAGTACGTTAAGTGATGTAAATGGTGCAATACGTTAAGTGATGTCAATGGTGCAGTACGTTAAGTGATGTAAATGGTGCAGTACGTTAAGTGATGTAAATGGTGCAGTACGTTAAGTGATGTAAATGGTGCAATACGTTAAGTGATGTCAATGGTGCAGTACGTTAAGTGATGTAAATGGTGCAGTACGTTAAGTGATGTAAATGGTGCAGTACGTTAAGTGATGTCAATGGTGCAGTACGTTAAGTGATGTAAATGGTGCAGTACGTTAAGTGATATAAATGGTGCAGTACGTTAAGTGATGTAAATGGTGCAGTACGTTAAGTGATGTCAATGGTGCAGTACGTTAAGTGATGTAAATGGTGCAGTACGTTAAGTGATGTAAATGGGGCAGTACGTTAAGTGATGTAAATGGTGCAGTACGTTAAGTGATGTAAATGGTGCAGTACGTTAAGTGATGTCAATGGTGCAGTACGTTA
The DNA here is from genome assembly GCA_035578905.1 of Stictocephala bisonia. Classification (NCBI taxonomy): domain Eukaryota; kingdom Metazoa; phylum Arthropoda; class Insecta; order Hemiptera; family Membracidae; genus Stictocephala; species Stictocephala bisonia. The sequence continues at coordinate 395,015 of JAQJVL010000268.1, forward strand.
AGTGATGTAAATGGTGCAGTACGTTAAGTGATGTAAATGGTGCAGTACGTTAAGTGATGTAAATGGTGCAGTACGTTAAAGTTTAAAATGTCTTACATTAAAATATGTTGAAGTAATAAATGGTGAGATATAGTTTTCCACTTTTCACATTTCCTTCCGTATATACAGTACTGGAGAGTAGTACCATAGCTACACCAGCGAGTGAAGAACTGACATTCCTGTGATTACCAACAAACGATGTACAGAGATAATTATATATACATCAATCTATATAACTGTGTAGGTAATGCCAAGTAAGAGGTTATAAGCAATAATCAACAGGCTTGTGTTTTGGATTGAACCAGCTTGCATGAGTGGTGATTGGTCCAGGCTCAATCACCCTTGATCGCATGTAGATGACCTTGATCATGCATGATACCACATATTTACACGTCCACTGCCGGAGGAAGTGTGATAAAACTCCCCTGAAATTAGACGCCGGAGGATCAGAGTTAATTGCTACGTACAACATTTAAACGAAGTACACATAATTGAGGCACTTCTCTGATTTATTTTTTCAAAGTAAATATTGGTTATTATCAAGTAGTCTCGATCGTATATAAATGACAGTGAATCAGTTGTCTATAAAAATTACAATGCAAATATCTGGTCTATATCCACTGCAAATATCCGGTTTATTTTGAATTGCATACTAGAGAGTTCATTATCATATGAACTAAAGAAACTTGCATATGAGTTCAAATATTTATGTTTGATTGTTATTGAATGAGCATACTACAGAGAGGAAAGGATCTTATGTTTGGTTGTCGTATGTTTGGTATCGAAAAAGCTAAATTAACTGTTAATCGACAAAGTTAAATTGACTTCGATAACTGGAATAAGAAAGAAATTCTCCTAACACGATCGTGTGTACAGAGAGTATTTATTTTATATAAATGTAATTATAAATAGCTTTTATACAGCTTTTACTTTGTAACGTGATTAACAGAGGTACTTGCTATGGTATATTAAATTAATAAAAATAAGTAAGATATAAACTTCTTTAAAATATTGGAGTGAAAATGCAATTACATGGTTAGGACAATAATTCTGCATTTCTATGAGTGATTATTCGTTTTTAAGTTACGAGTTTTTAATAATATTTTATTAATTACAGTGTTCAATCAATTAAAAGAAATAGCTAAAAATTAAAGACGTGAAGCAGTTTTTTTGTCAACGCAACTCCTCCTTTACTTCTTGAGCAATTTAAACAGCTGAGGTGTCAAAAAACTGCCTCTTTTAGTAGTTGTGCAATAAGGCTTAAATTGTTCTATATATTTTCACCTTGATGGGTATGAGAAGCCCTTAAATTACATTTTTTTTGCAATAATAATAACATGGAGAGAAATTTAAATAAATAGAAAAATAACACGTTTTCAAAAGTAAATAATGATTTCCAAACAGTTTTGTTCGAATGTAAACAATGGTCTTTGTAATATTGAGGAGGTCAAATATTTCGTAAACAGGGAAGATTCTAAGAATGGTTTTTTTCACATTCGATTGTAGGACTCCACTCTACTGAACGTGAAGGTAACAGCTGGTAACGTGATATAGTTACTTTATTTCACTAATTAATCTTCAGCTGTTCAACAAAAATAAATGAAATCAAGACGTTTAAATAGGAGATATTGTGATTTTACGTTTTACAGTTAACCTACTATCATTTGTAGTTAAAAGTCTCTCGCCGAGGCCGAAGGTCGAGTGTAACGAGCACAGCGAGTGATGGGGCTGGCAGAGGTGCCCCCAAATTATTTTTATTAGCTCTGTAATTTTTTATTTGTAGTTTCAACATTTTAAAATACATATTAATCCACGGTGAATCCAGCAGAAATGTTATTTTTTAAAATTTGGCCATCATTTTATTTTCAACTAACGGTTAGTGCGTTCAATCTTATTTTTATTCTCATTGCACTACTCTCTGTACAAATTCATAAATAGACGTTAAAAAATAAATACCAACAATAATAATAATAATAATAATAATAAAAAGCAAGCAATAAAACAACGTGTCATTAACTACACAAAATTCGATTCCGAAATATGAAGTAGTAACTGTATAATGAACAATAGTGTTGGATCACAAGCGTATCGAGACCATAAATCACCCTAATCCATAAGTAGAATACTATTCGAGTTAGTAAAATATTTAAGTAATCGATAGTTACTCAAGTCTTAAAACTAGAATAACAACAAACTTATGAGAGTATGGCAAGTTGTATTTCTGACATCCAAGCGTTGTAGATGTTCCCAAGTGCCAACTCGATCCAGTCATCTAGAACAGAGCTGTAAACTGTTATGGCTGACAACAATCATTAAGATAGTAAGGAAAAATAAATTCACATACTACATCCGTATTGGTCAAAGAGTTTCAAGGAAAACTTTAACTCGCCAGTCCGTGGCTTGCAGCGTATAATCGAACTAGTTTACGATAGCCATTATCCACTCGCTATTTATAATAACTATACATTTCGAAGTGGATTAAACAAGGACTGCTTAGTTTATAACTATTATCGTGTTGTCGAAGAGGTTCCTCAACTTGCAACTGTGCTCAACAAATACTGTATACAGTTCTTGACTGAATGTGGGGAACAAGTTTCTATTATCAGATCCAACGAAAGAAGGTACGTTTTATTCTTCTTCGGGATGGCTAGGTTTCAATGATCAATTTTAATCAAAGTGGGTGCTGCAGATCTCTGCCTATGGTGCATACCTTGTAGTGATCGACTCACTATGGAGGGCTTGCGAGTCTGAGCAGGTCGGAAAACCAATGATATAATTGTCATTCGGTTAAACTTTACTTTCTGATAATTGATTTAAATGTTTTACAATGAATTACAAAGGTTTGGTACGTGCATTTTTGAATATAGTCGGTTTTTAGGAGACATTTTTAAAAATATTCTCCATATACTCCCTATAATAGTTATCAATTTCTTTATATGATATGTTTAAACGATAAACGATTGAAAAATGTAAGTTAAATGTTAATAAATTATATTAATCAAACATCGCGTTACATAGTGTAGGTTTTTAAAAAACTGCTGACACTTGACCAAAAAGATCCAAACCTTTTAGACATAAGAATGCAGCTTGTTATCAGCTAAAATATTATATAAAAATTACCATGGAAAACATTGTAATTCTGTGACTGGCGTACGAATGAACGTGTTGAAAGCTACGTATTTTCGTACAATCGAATGTTCATTACGAGCTCCTAGATTCATTCTCTTTTATGACATCCCACGTAAACATTAATGTGGGTGTCAATGTACGCACGCCCTTACGTACGCCTCTTTCCTTATTTTTCACGTACTCATTTAATCGAACTATATCTTTTTTATCACGAGCATCTTGAAATACCATTGTTTGTGTGTAAGTCTGTGGGTGGGAGATTTTGATGTTTCTAATCACCCTGAAATACCACTGTACGTGTATAGATGGGTGGGTGGGCCAATACCACTGTACCATGGGTGGGAGATGCTGATGGTTCTAATCGCCCTGTGAACTCTTTATCAGGCGCTCTTTCAATCGAAAGTTTTACACGTGCCAATTTTGCCCTTTATAAATATTAAGGTGCCATCAGCGAAAAGAAACAGTTTGCGATATAAATGGTATCCAATAAATAATATTTATCTAAATTAAAAACCTAATTGGTTCCAATGTGTTGCCTTTAATAACACCATAATCCACTGGCAAGTCGTAACTGTACAAGGAAACCAATTATGTTCAGCTCCAAAAATAGCTCTTAAACCTCTTAAATGTGCCCCTAAACTCAAACTTATTGTTGTGTTCTCATATAAATATTCTATATATAATATGTTAACAAATATTTTACTGCGGTAAGAGTTAGTTCAGAATAGGCCCTAATTTAGAAATGTCTGCTAATCTTTAGGCCTAAAACTTGTCTTAGAACTTGACTTTTCTTAGACAACTTAGAACTTGTCAATTCTGTAATTTCTATAACATTTTGGAGACGTCAACGTATGATTTTCAATAAATAAAATAATCTAATTTTATTACTAAATCATTTTGCACATTTTTATAACTTTGTTTTGCCGTTAGTATTTATATTATGATAATAGTGGTCTAGTCAATTATGATCTGTTATTCTACTTGACATTTGCTGAAGACGTAATGCTGGAAAACTTCACTAGTAGTATATAGAATGTCCTTTTCTTCTATTTATTACACTATAAAGTTTGATAGCCTAGAACTAGATTATAGTCTAGGGCACATATTAGAAGAGTCAGAGCTAGTTTGTTCAAATAGTGAGTTAGCGAGTTTATCTCTACAGTGATTTGTGTTGTGATTGTATTAACAAAGTACTACTGATATCTTTAGTGAATGGTTTTGTGAATACTGTGCTGAAATGAATTTAGTGCTACATATTAGTGAAGTGTGTTATTTATTGTCCTCTGTGTCTGTTGTTAATAGTCTAATCACAGTTATCCCGAATGGTTGGACGCCATAACGTCATTGTACAATTTTTTTTCTTGATTTTTGATAATCGTAGAGCTACATGGACAATAATAGGTTATTAAATATGAATCACAGAACCTGTCTCAAATTAATGGCCGCCGTATGGTGGCAGAGTAAGCTGATTGGTACCAGTTCACTGACTGTCCTGCGTCAATTCCTGATTTCCATCACATCCCCTCCCAGTACGACCTTCCAGGGTCCCCTCCACTCGTGACACGTCCAGATTAGTTTACAAGAAGTTCTTTCGCATGGATGCCCTCTCCAAGGTCATTTCTATTAAAACATTAAATGCTGATGGAGAAGAAGTCTTTTGCTCTTTTAAGTTCGCGTTGTGACGGGATTATCAGTTTATTTTATTATGCTGACTCAAAAAGTGGGTAGACCTAACATATTTTGAAATCCTCACTGTTCCTATTTGTCATATATTATGCTCAGCTGTATCAATTCAAACAATTCATTATATCATTTCTGTATACAAAATAGCTGATATATCAATAAGGGCTCTGAGTTGAGGTTGTTTCGTTCATGAGGTGACTGGGACTCACGTTGTTCCGTTCTTGAGGTGACTGGGACTCACGTATAATTGTTTTTGTTGTCCAGATATGAGCTCTTTATAGATTATATAATCTTTTTATGCAAAATTCCATTCGGGTCTTTCGACAGTGATAAGATAAAGGTCAAGGTGATAACGTACATAATGCACCCGTGAAGTACCTTAACCGATTAATAAGCTTTTTCTCTTTGTTTCCTAACTTTAATTTGTGATACACCTTTAATTGTTATTTCAAGGAATCAAAATAGATACAAAACTCAATAACATATCTCTTAGGGAAACGCTGAGAGAAGTAGGTTTTAAGTTAAATATTGGTTCGATGTATAGTTCAGTGATGTTTGTGTTGGAAGACACGAGACCCGAACACTAAATATAACTGAAATTGACCGTAAGTGAGATAGACGCAAATCAAAATTTAAATAAGATTTATTTATTTTCCCCTACAAAACACGACATAAATACCGTAATATAAATCATCAAGACAACCATATAAATACACAAATTGTAAATGTTCTCTTTTCGACCAAGATAGGCTTACTTTCTTAAGAATACATAATAATAGGAATATAAATATATTACTATTTTAAGTTAATTGAAAAGAGGAATAAACAACTATTTCTAACTTCTATAAACATATATTGAAATTATACAAAGAAAATCTAGGGCCTCTAAGGCAAGTGCCTCAGGTTCCTTCACTTAATTTAATCAAAATATTATGATCAGCGAAAATACATATTTACAGCAAAATTAAATAAGATAACTCACGAAAAATAGTTTTAATTTTTTGTACATGCCATTCTAAAATTTGAACAAAAATAGGAGTATATGCTAGCTTTAGTTACTTGACGAAAACATCAGATGAAATTAATTAATTAATTATTGCAAATATATCTTATTTAAGTATTATAATATTGTAGATACAATCTAAAATGTTTTGAATTTATTTTTGTTACATAATTTTAACTGCATTTTGCTACTAATCCTTCAATATTAAATAATCATTTAACAATAATAAACATGCAACAAGAATTATTATAATAAAGCATAGAATTCATAACAATCCAAAACCATCAAACAAAATAACAATATAAAAACAAAATAATAACAACATATGTAGCAGTAAAATAATATAACTATAATAAATCATTAACATTGATAGTTTATCCAGCAAGAAGGAGAAAAAGGCATGTGTTTGAGTTACAATTAATTATTCGTGGTGTTCTTACTCTAGGTTAATTTTGTTAAGTAGATGTTATCTCATATATTTTGAAATTTGATGTAATCGCTGCAGCGAGGAAAACCTTGATATGGTGGAGAAAATTACAGGTTCAATCCAAAAATATTAGCAATTATAAGGTATAGGGATCTAATAAGTGGTTCTAGTTCCGGTCTTCAATGCCACTTTTACTTCTCGCCTTCCAAACACGGGTTCTAAATTTTGTTGTACGATTTCGTGAATATTTTCTTGGAGTAGTGTCTACACCTTAGATTTAGTAGTTTAACACATAATACTGGGTCAATTAGTTCCTAGCGGGTTTGACATAAAATATGTAGAATATTTAAAACGGAATTCGAAGTAGCAGGGTTTCATTATTTATCGTCTCTTACTTTTAGAGTTAAACTGTACTTCAGTAGGTGTCGATCTTTTATGAGTACTAATAGGAGTATTACTAGGCCAATCGTTAGGAAGCTCTTTTCTTTTAGGAGAGACTCATGTGTCCTAGTCCTTTTCCATATGGCTGTTTTTGCATATTTCACTATAGGGCCTTTATGCAACGTCTCATTTTTGGTGTTTAAATAACCATTGGAGTTCTTGTCGAGGATGCTAAGTTCAAAATAAATTAATTAGAATTACGAAATATTGTGTTTTTTATTTAAAATATTAAAATATTCAACACCGTACAGTTTTCTAACTTAATCAAGATCGTAAAAAAAAAATCTAATATGAGACAGGTTTTTGTACTAGTTTATGAAATCTCTAAACAAAATAAATATCTGTGTTTTAAAAATTTTACGTTAATAATGAATTAATATCTTTTAATTTCAAAATTACTTTTTAACAATAAATCATACTTAAAACGTTAATATTTATTGTGGTTGACTCTAACTGCAACAATATAAATGTTGGTATTTTGGTTGCATAAAAGTTTATTGATTAATATTATAGTTAACAATCAGAACATATAGAAAAAATAGGCCTACCCTACCTCTGTTATCGAATAGTTTAATTGTGATAGCCTACCCCATTATCTTTTTAAACTATATTTTATTCGTATACGAACAGACTATCCGCGTTTGGTAAATGTCTGGGAGCTTTGTGCGATTGTATGTGGAAACCAAATTGACTCTGAAAAAATACCATTTATTTGCAATTAATTTATTTGCCAAATTGGTTGGAAAGAATAATAAACGTCGTGTAAAGTTATGTTTACAAATTTCAGTAGGTTTTAATTGATAAATCAATTAAAACCTTTATATAACAGTAGGCCTATGTATTAATGTTTTAAAATAACGTGACAAATAGAAGAATGTTTGGTACCGAAAATAATATAAATGATTCACTTTAGACGCTAATTAATTTTCTTATTGTTGTGACAATTTTAAAATAATCAGAAGAGTAACAAACTTTCACTGGAGTAAAATGAGATGTAACATAACAAAATAACAGAAACACGCTTTGAAAATAAATACTTTAAGTTTAAAGCTGTATGTATATTGTTTTAATAATGCGTCTTCCTTTTAAATTACCTATAATACCTAGAAATGTTATTGATTTTAAAATGTTTTAATGAACAGTTTCATTAATTCAGTACAATCATTTTGCTACTTAAATGAGTTAACTGTACATACCTTCGTATTCCCTTTAGGTACCTACCCTCTAATATTTCTTCAATTAGTTCAGATTTAATAGTAAGGCATTAGTTCTAAGGCTAATTTGCCAGGTATGGGTGGGAAGACAGTTTGTGTTAAATGAACCACCCTAAAAAACATAAATGAAATATAAAAATAATAGTTTATTATGTGTGCTGGAATGAACTAAAAAGTGTCATTACAAAGCAATATTATAAAATAAATTAAATATATAATCACTAATATACTATTCGTGATAAGTAATATTGTAATGGCCTCACGCTGAAGCAGGTAGGCACAATGGGCGGTGCTATTCCCAGCACACAGCAGAGATAAACAATACAAACACATCAGGGTCCATTATACTTCAAAGTCTCTTTCACGTCTGACGTTGTTATTGAATGCCAATTGGTTAACGTCATTGAAGTAGCCACCCAGAATATCGGGCGTGCGGACTACGCATTTACGGACTAGAGGATAAAGGGGGGACTGTCATGGATTCACAGATCTCACAAACGTAGGATAGTAGATAGAACCTTTCAAGCCCGATACATACACATGTACTATCCCATTAAAGCAAGAAATAAAAGAAAAAAAATGTCTTTCTATTATATTCTTTATCATAGATTTATTAAAGAATTGTTTGAGATATAAGATTTTACCACTTAATAACGAAAACCAAATAAGTGAAAGGTAGTTTAGAAAACTGGCTTATGGTGAATCTGTCTGAGAGGAATCATAAGTGGGAGCAAGATTATAATTTTTCATTTCTTAAAAAATGTTTTGTGTGTGAATATTCTATAATTTAATAAATTATGTAACTTGTTATGATAAATACATTTGTTTTATGGAAACTATAATTAACTGAATTATTAGTATATATATTTAAAGATATGCTATATTTTTACTACTACTAACGTGGCGTCTACAACAGAGATAAGATTCTTTTAACAATTATCTTCTACTCTACTGAAATTAGTGCCCTCTTTTATATATTATTTTCAAGTCCCACATTTTATTGGTTAAACTCTATCGTAAAATATAATTTTATTTAAATCCATTCTTTAATAATTTAAGAACACATTTAACAAATACTTCGAGCAGTAATGTCAACCATACAGTACAAATGATGTTGAGGTCTTAGCGCAACATACCTAAGACAACCTTGAAGACGTCGTCTTTTAAAAATCATCTCTTCTGAATGACAAATGGCTGGCTATTGACATCCGATTTGCATACATTTGAAAATAAGACTGTAGCAGCTTAAAAAATAAACAGAAGCTTTTATTTCAGGTACACAAAAACTCATTCAATAAGTAATTTGTTTTAACATCAATTTTTACAAAGAGGAAACGTTTATAGGCAATTTGTGAAATGAGCATTGTAAATATTTTTAAATAACAAACATTTCATTGGTTAAAATATTTAAAAAATATAACTCTCCATATTAATTATATATGAATCAAAGGCAAACTCATGTTGTATATTTGTAAGCAGCCTTTTCCCTGTATTTACCTTTACATTTTCAACTTACCACAACATATGTCGGACGACGTGTGTGGTTAGGTCAAGTCATCAACATTGTAGCACATAATGTGCCGAATCTGGATTTCTTACTGTTGACGCAGAAATTATGTGTACTTTATTTATTTATGTAATGCAGTCATAATCACCGTATACGCTAAAATACTCGAGTTTAAATGTTGTTTACCATTCTAAGAAAGAAGAGAAACTAAGTGATCTATGAAATATCTAATCCCATATAATTGTTTTCTCGTATTATACGTTACGAAATATGCATTTTTAAATTTATTTAAAATTTTCTTTTTAGTCTTTTTATTCAAGTTGGAACAAAAAAGTACTTGAATGTTGGCTTGTTTTTACTGTGAATCAACTTAACACTTTTACTACTCAACAATCATCCAATATATCGCAATTATATATTAATACGTAGTTGAGATTAATGTTTTCTATAACATTTATACATTTTAGAATTTTAACTTTTCAATATAAAAAGTTCTTATCAATCTCCCTAAACAGCGTTTTCTTGGCTTCTAGAGGTCGTAAAATTAATTACTTGATCACGCTGTAATCTCTATGAAGTATATAATTACAGTGCATTACTTTCATATGCATAAGTAAATGCTTAGATTGAAGCAATAAATCAATTGATTGATCAATTTAAAGTTATTTTAATTTAATTGAATGAATTTAAAATAATTGTATTTAGCGATGCATATGAAAGCAATGTATCGTAAATGTGTACGGATTATAAGGATTACAACGTGGCCAAGTAATTCATTTTACGACCTTTAGAAGACAAGAAAACATCATTTCAGGAAATTTACGAGGACTTTTTTCTTGAAAAATTAAAATTCTGAAATGTTGTGAGGCTCATAGAAGACATTATTGTAAACTACGTATTAAAACATAATTGCGATACTTTAGTTGATTTCTGAGTAGTAAAATTGTAAATTTCATGCACAGAGAAAAGTAGTTTAAATACCGGCACTTTTTGTTCCAACTAAGATAAAAAATATAAAAAATTATAATAAAATTTAAAATGCAATTTTCGTAACGTACAAGTATACAAAAATGGTGTGATAATCACTAAATGTTACAGAATGAGCGTAGTATAACGTGAACAATCCTGTTTGTGAGACGTAGTACAATTAATTATGAATCACGTACTTACATCTAATCTTGGTATTTTTGAGAAAACTGATTTTTTCCCAAAATAACTGAAATACATATACGGTCAACCCTCTTAAAAACACATATACATAACACAATTTTATTGATTATCAAAAAAATGAATAACACTCGAGTCATAAGAATAGAAAGCAAGAAAGACGCAGTACCTAACACAAGAAAGTCGCAGTATCTAACACAAGAAAGTCGCAGTATCTAACACAAGAAAGTCGCAGTATCTAACACAAGAAAGTCGCAGTATCTAACACAAGAAAGACGCAGTATCTAACACAAGAAAGTCGCAGTATCTAACACAACTGATTAAAACAACATTATTAATACTCAAATTAAATGTTCTTAAGACTATTTGTATCATTTGTGGATGATAAAAGTATTTTATATTCATGTATTTTGTATTATCCAGTTTCTTATGATATTTTCTATACGTTCTATAAATTTCAGAATTTCAACTTTTCAACAAAACAGTTGTTATCAATTTCCCTAGACAACGTTTTCTTGGCTTCTTAAGGTCGTAACATTAATTACTTTATAACGTTGCTATCCTTATGAAATGTGTAGTTACGATACATTACTTTCATATGCATAAGAAGACAATTTTGTGATTTTACATTGATTGAAAATATCACATTCACCTAACGTATTTGTAAATTTGTTTTCGCAAAGGAATATTAATTCAATGAATTACTGAATTAATTTTGAATAGCTATTCAATTATTCCGACGGCATTCACATGTAAACGAACGATCAAAGTTGATGAGTATACACAATAACCTATTCATGATTCATTTGCTAATGAGGCAAGTTGCCATGGCCAATGATAATGATCATTACAACGATAAGTAATGAGCAAACAAACAAACGAGTGTAAGTTTTGACAGATAAACAGTTTCAACCAGCTGTTCAGTGGTTAAGTCAAATGTAATACCACATGCTCTTATACAACATGCTGATAACATGTTTTGCTGTAATGATGGTGTATCTATATCTATATATATAAAAGGCAAAGCCCTCACTCACTCACTCATCACTAATTCTCCAACTTCCCATGTAGGTAGAGAGCTGAAATTTTGTACACTGTTTCTTTAGAACTTAAATAGGACAACTAAAGTATTTTCATCTTGATAAAGTACTCCTAAGGGGTATAAAGCACCCTTAAAAGATTGGTCCATAAGGATAACATTGGGTTGATTTTAGTAAATTAATAACAGCTGTTTTGTAAATAAATAAACATGTCTATTTTGAATGTTTGACACTATACTATTTAATATTTTACTATGAGTTTAATCTTCAGCTGTTAAACAAAAATAAATGAAATGAACACTCTTGAAATAGGCTAAATAGGTGGCAAAGCAATTAGTGTGAGTGAGATACTGTACCGAAATGTAATATTGTAATTTTACGTTATATAGTTAATATACCGATTTTTGTATTGAATAGTTACATGCCGAGGCCGAAGGCCGAGGTGTATCGAGCGTAGCGAGCGTCGGGGTTGGCACGCGAAGCGTGCAGGGGTGTCCCCTAGTATATATATAAAAGGCAAAGCCCTCACTGATTGACTCACTCATCACTAATTCTCCAAATTCCCATGTAGGTAGAGAGCTGAAATTTTGTACACTGTTTCTTTAGAACTTAAATAGGACAACTAAAGTATTTTCATCTTGATAAAGTACTCCTAAGGGGTATAAAGCACCCTTAAAAGATTGGCCCATAAGGATAACATTGGGTTGATTTTAGTAAATTAATAACAGCTGTTTTGATTGACTCACTCATCACTAATTCTCCAAATTCCCATGTAGGTAGAGAGCTGAAATTTTGTACACTGTTTCTTTAGAACTTAAATAGGACAACTAAAGTATTTTCATCTTGATAAAGTACTCCTAAGGGGTATAAAGCACCCTTAAAAGATTGGCCCATAAGGATAACATTGGGTTGATTTTAGTAAATTAATAACAGCTGTTTTGTAAATAAATAAACATGTCTATTTTGAATGTTTGACATTATACTATTTAATATTTTACTATGAGTTTAAACTTCAGCCGTTAAACAAAAATAAATGAAATGAACACTCTTGAAATAGGCTAAATAGGTGGCAAAGCAATTAGTGTGAGTGAGATACTGTACCGAAATGTAATATTGTAATTTTACGTTATATAGTTAATATACCGATTTTTGTATTGAATAGTTACATGCCGAGGCCGAAGGCCAAGGTGTATCGAGCGTAGCGAGCGTCGGGGTTGGCACGCGAAGCGTGCAGGGGTGTCCCCTAGTATTTTATATTTTGTTAATGCAGGAGTGCCAACCCCCTCCCTCCCCCAACGGTGATGGTGCATTCCCTCCAAATGTGTAATCATCCTCCCAACTTTTTATAAATGACAAACCTTATTCACTGTTCACATTTTGAACGAATTTAAGTGACATTTATATAGTCATGCTACATTACTAAGTGATTATTTGTATTTATTCTATTTTAATTACTTGGAAAAGTTGTTTTTTATTGAACTTTATTTTTTTCTTACTATAACTGTTGAAACATAATATGAATAATTAATAGTGAATTTATTTCCACAGTTAAGATTTAAAAAACTTATTGTGTTTGGCTCTTAGTGTGAAAGTTTTTAACTGGTGTACTACATACAAAACTCAATAAAATGGTGCAATTATTATGTTTTTAACGTAATCCATCTTGGCTTAGCAGTAATTTTTTATGAAAACTCTGTTTTTAATTGATTTATTGTGTATTTACTGATAGAAACCTCAATATTTAGCTTAATGTGATGCCATTTTCGGAATATAATTAACATTTCCAATAAGAATAATTAACTTTAAACCTGCAAAATTTAAAATAAACTGTGATAAAACTAAGATAAAGTTAAACTTGTTGATTTTTTTTACAAAAAGTAATAATAAAAAACGTCCCTTATCTCAGTTACTGAATAATCTACAGATTGCCAAATAACATAAAAAACTAGCTAAGGTGTCCCACTATAGTGAGTCTGTAGTAAATGTAACTACTGAATTCAATTATTGTGTGAAAATGACCTTTAAAATAATTGTAAATACAACAACATTTTTATACTCAAACAAAATGGCATAAGTTGAACTTCTTCTACTACATTCTGAAAACAGTTTACTGAGACAATCTGGGATAAATCTTAGATGATTTGTTGACCAGAGGCTTTCAAGATTTACTGCACAAGTGTACTCGTAACAATAATAATAGTCATGAGCAAAATCACCACGTTATGGACATGGTGACAATTCTATCGCAGCAACAATTGTAATAGAACGTTTAATGTAATTAACACAACCTCTACTTCTTGCTTGTGTACTAATACTCTCAGTTCCCAATCATTTATTTTAGTCGACATTTTTTATGGAAACTAAAACAATGTTAAATAATGCTATCGTAATACCGATTGATCAAATATACGCGAACTAAAATTTAATTTTAATTACGCGAATGTGATAATAATGTAATTATTAATGAATTAAACTAAAACAAATATATATTGTGATGGAACAATAAGGGATTGTAAAACATAATACTGAGAAAAAAAATCAGACTTAGATATTTACTAATATGCATAATATTATAATTATAAATTGACTATTGCATCAAGAATTTTAGAACATTTCTTGTTAGTTGAATTTTATTGTGTTGTAGGATTATTCAATAAAACAATATGTTTGAACAGTTAAACAAATTGCATGCACAAAAGGACGAAAGGTTGAGTCACCCCGGAATAACTGGATTCGCGGCACAGTCTCGGTGCACCCCTGTGGCGGCGCTGAAGAGATATTTTCTCAACCAATGGCTGCGTACACTTAAACCTATAGAATAGTTTGCTGTTGCTGCTACAATGGACTAGAAATGAATAGTAAATTTACCTTATTTTCATCCATATACATCTGATTTTCCATCCTTTTTTTTCATCTTATTTCTTTGGTTCAATTATAGATTGTAAATTTAATTTTCTTTATGTAACAAAAATAATTCTTTAAGCTACCCAGTATATGTTTTTAGTTTTAAGAGGTAAAATATATAAAAATTACGTTTGACCTACTTTTGCCTGAGTAAAAAATCTTTCTACTCTATAAAAAATAAAATGAGCGTTACAATTTTTTAAAACATGCATTTCACTAGCGGGGAAGCTGTTGTTAGATAGTTCAAATTATTTAATCAGTTTGTTTTAAACATTATAATTGATTTGTTAGTATATTTGTTTAACATTGATCGTAATATTTAAAACGCTCGGCGTCAGATTCACTTTGATCTCTTCACTTGTTAACTGAACAAGCCCACAATTCTTGTTCGTTTGAAAGCGCCTTTCTTCAATGCGTCTTGATTAATTTTGAAGCGTACAATTTGTGTTAACAAATGTTTTGCTACTTTATCTCTTTTATAAAAGTTATGTAGATCAGTTACGATTTACGGCTTGATAATATGCTCATAAAAGTAGCGAATATTATCCGTGAAAAACAGCCATCCTCCACAAACATGTTGATTTTATAGTATCTCTTATATTTTTTTTTAATTAGAATTTAGTTGATGTCTGGTGATGCCTACATTGTAGGTGAAAGGCCTTACAAATTAAATCATTTTATTGTAATTTTGAGAATTTTAAAAATTATTTACAATTTCCAATAAAGAACTCAAAGAAGAAACTTCGTATATCGTTGTAATATGTGAAATAATTTTATTTTTCCAAGAGGCTTTAAAATTGCAAAGAAAATTCCAGATAAAGACACGAATGTAAGTAACTGAGTATGAAAACTGCAGCTATACACAAGTGTTGCTGATACACTCGAGTTTCTGAAATTAACCAATTCTGCTGTTATGACAGCGAGAGCCTACTAGTAATATAAAGTGATTTATGTATAATATGAATTATTAATTGATCATTCTAATTATTTGAGCGATACAATTTATCTGTAATTAATTAAATTAGTAAACCTACTGGAGGCCAAGACAAACACTGGCTGTGTTTTATGGACAAAAAAGTTTGATATTAAAATTATCAATACGATTATTATTGCTTACGTAGCATTAAAAAAATGTATACAATTTTGACTGATTTCCATGCAGAAAAGATGATATAGTGAGAGTAGGAGATCCATTAGAGTCTATGAGTCCGGCCGGCGAGGCTCAGGTGATGCTTTGCTCCAAGAGTGATTGATCCAGAAAATATTGCAGTAAAAACGAGAATCAGCTGATATCTAAAGAAAACTATATTATTTTAGCTGTCTGCCATGATTATTGCCATTTACAATTTGATGTGAAGGTGCAAACACGTACAAAATGTAATTTTTAAAATGCTAATTATAAATTTTTGTAAGGGCCTTTACTCGTTTCCTTTATATTTTATGTTCGAAGGTTGATAAGCTTTTAACATACAAAGTTTTTCAATTTCAGAATTTCTTATTTACGAACTCGTATATTAATAAATACAAATACTCTTTTAACGATGAATAATAACGCAAATAGTCTAAGAAAAATTTGTATCTTTAAAACAGCATTGTAAATAGTGTAAATTTGAATTAAAAACACAAAAAGAAAGAACATCAGGAAACTTTACTTTTTTACTATCAACTATAAATGGCCAAATAGCCTTATAAAGTACAGTAATACAAGGTTTTCTAAGTCCGTAGGGGGAAAGAAATACATTTCAGATGCATAACAATAAAATGTTAATAACATAAGAAATTGTATTGGTTAATTTGTTTCTTGTATTGTTTGTGTACTATTTGTACATAACATTAACATTTGACAATATTACATTGTAAAATTGTTGACTTTGGGAATATCTATATGTAAATAAAAATTTTAATAGATAGTAAACATGTAGAAAAATGAATATATTGTTTCGTATTTTATGTAGGCCAATTAAAATAATCCATGTAATATAATTCTGTCTGAGAGCAAACTGCGTTGTACATTAACCGAACCGGTAGTTTTGAGTACAATTTATCTCTGCGTATTTCTACCACTTCTGAATAGCCTTTCTTTATCAGCTCATACTTCATTTATTCTAAATGAAATGGCTTTTCTTTTTTACACCATCAAGCATTATGATTCTTGGAAACATTAATTTCCTTTTGGTATCTCTTTTTTCATTTACAAACCATACTTTCCTCGGAATGTATAGTATTTAAAATATACGTTTCATATGCTTATTTTTATTCACTTTTATAATTCGACACAGAAGTTATTATTATTTTTGTTTTTATAGTCTTTTCTTCTGTTGTCTGTTATTCTGTTATATTATTAGTACATTCTTCATTATTACTTTAATATTAATATGTAAATTAAATGGTTCTGCATTTCCTGTTAATTTACTCTACCCAAATATTGCTCAAGCAATTTTTCTTGTACAGATTTGTTTTATTCTGCCTGTGTAAATTAGATAGTGAATTTTATAATTATGTTATAGCAGTTTGGTATCACCTAAGTTTCCAGTTTCTGGTTATACATTGTGTTGCCTTGTAACTTCTTGTCCTTTATCTCTTCTACCTAGGCTTGGTGGTTGTGAAACTCCATTAGTTAGTCCACATTGCTACATTGTTTTAAGTGTTTTGAAATTTATTAGCTATTCGATTTTGTATTTTCTGTTTTTAAAATGAAGAGTGTAAATCTTTTCTTCTGTAATTCCTGTAAGTAATCACACAACCTGGTTTAAGTATTATTGAGCCACACAGATAAACATTATACACAATATGTATTGTAATTATTAATTATTTCACTATTCGGGGTATCTAACAACTTACAAAGCCAGTTTAAGTTTTATATTTTACCACGCCAGTCAGGGGTTAACAAGGGCGTGAAATAATGGATATTTTCATAAAGTGTCAACAAATGTTCTGTAGTTATGTGTTCATTGCACTTTCATTAAAGTGTCAACAAATGTTCTGTAATTAGACTATGTGTTCATTGCAATTTCATTAAAGTGTCAACAAATGTTCTGTAGCTATGTGTTCATTGCACTTTCATTAAAGTGTCAACAAATGTTCTGTAGTTATGTGTTCATTGCACTTTCATTAAAGTGTCAACAAATGTTCTGTAGTTATGTGTTCATTGCACTTTCATTAAAGTGTCAACAAATGTTCTGTAGTTATGTGTTCATTGCACTTTCATTCAAGTGTCAACAAATGTTCTGTAGCTATGTGTTCATTGCACTTTCATTAAAGTGTCAACAAATGTTCTGTAGTTATGTGCATTGCACTTTCATTCAAGTGTCAACAAATTTTCTGTAGCTATGTGTTCATTGCACTTTCATTAAAGTGTCAACAAATGTTCTGTAGCTATGTGTTCATTGCACTTTCATTCAAGTGTCAACAAATGTTCTGTAGCTATGTGTTCATTGCACTTTCATTAAAGCGTCAACAAATGTTCTGTAGTTATGTGTTCATTGCACTTCCATTAAAGTGTCAACAAATATTCTGTAGTTATGTGTTCATTGCAATTTCATTAAAGTATCAACAAATGTGCTGTAGTTATGTGTTCATTGCAATTTCATTAAAGTGTCAACAAATGTTCTGTAGTTATGTGTTCATTGCACTTTCATTAAAGTGTCAACAAATGTTCTGTAATTATGTGTTCATTGCAATTTCATTAAAGTGTCAACAAATGTTCTGTAGCTATGTGTTCATTGCACTTTCATTAAAGTGTCAACAAATGTTCTGTAGTTATGTGTTCATTGCACTTTCATTAAAGTGTCAACAAATGTTCTGTAGTTATGTGTTCATTGCACTTTCATTAAAGTGTCAACAAATGTTCTGTAGTTATGTGTTCATTGCACTTTCATTCAAGTGTCAACAAATGTTCTGTAGCTATGTGTTCATTGCACTTTCATTAAAGTGTCAACAAATGTTCTGTAGTTATGTGCATTGCACTTTCATTCAAGTGTCAACAAATTTTCTGTAGCTATGTGTTCATTGCACTTTCATTAAAGTGTCAACAAATGTTCTGTAGCTATGTGTTCATTGCACTTTCATTCAAGTGTCAACAAATGTTCTGTAGCTATGTGTTCATTGCACTTTCATTAAAGCGTCAACAAATGTTCTGTAGTTATGTGTTCATTGCACTTCCATTAAAGTGTCAACAAATATTCTGTAGTTATGTGTTCATTGCAATTTCATTAAAGTATCAACAAATGTGCTGTAGTTATGTGTTCATTGCAATTTCATTAAAGTGTCAACAAATGTTCTGTAGTTATGTGTTCATTGCACTTTCATTCAAGTGTCAACAAATGTTCTGTAGCTATGTGTTCATTGCACTTTCATTAAAGTGTCAACAAATGTTCTGTAGCTATGTGTTCATTGCACTTTCATTAAAATGTCAACAAATGTTCTGTAGTTATTTGTTCATTGCACTTTCATTAAAGTGTCAATAAATGTTCTGTAGTTATGTGTTCATTGCAATTTCATTAAAGTGTCAACAAATGTTCTGTAGTTATGTGTTCATTGCACTTTCACTCAAATGTCAACAAATGTTCTGTAGTTATTTGTTCATTGCACTTTCATTAAAGTGTCAATAAATGTTCTGTAGTTATGTGTTCATTGCACTTTCATTAAAGTGTCAACAAATGTTCTGTAGTTATGTGTTCATTGCACTTTCATTAAAGTGTCAACAAATATTCTGTAGTTATGTGTTCATTGCAATTTCATTAAAGTGTCAACAAATGTTCTGTAGTTATGTGTTCATTGCAATTTCATTAAAGTGTCAACAAATGTTCTGTAGTTATGTGTTCATTGCACTTTCATTAAAGTGTCAACAAATGTGCTGTAGTTATGTGTTCATTGCACTTTCATTCAAGTGTCAACAAATGTTCTGTAGCTATGTGTTCATTGCACTTTCATTAAAGTGTCAATAAATGTTCTGTAGTTATGCGTTCGTTGCACTTTCATTAAAGTGTCAACAAATGTTCTGTAGTTATGTGTTCATTGCACTTTCATTAAAGTGTCAACAAATGTGCTGTAGTTATGTGTTCATTGCACTTTCATTAAAGTGTCAACAAATGTTCTGTAGTTATGTGTTCATTGCACTTTCATTAAGTGTCAACAAATGTGCTGTAGTTATGTGTTCATTGCACTTTCATTAAAGTGTCAACAAATGTGCTGTAGTTATGTGTTCATTGCACTTTCATTCAAGTGTCAACAAATGTTCTGTAGATATGTGTTCATTGCACTTTCATTAAAGTGTCAACAAATGTGCTGTAGTTATGCGTTCGTTGCACTTTCATTAAAGTGTCAACAAATGTTCTGTAGCTATGTGTTCATTGCACTTTCATTAAAGTGTCAACAAATGTTCTGTAGTTATGCGTTCGTTGCATTTTCATTAAACAATGTTACGTATTCAGCTACATGGGGACAAAGTGTTTGGGAGATTGTAGGCGATAGGTTGTATGCTCTGTCCTCTTAATACCGACATGGCGTCCGCTTGGTGGTTGCTATCGGCGTGGACACTACTAGAGAAGTCTGGGGTGTCCATGTTGGGTGGTAATCATTGTGCGGATGTTCTATGGGGGAGATGACTGAGTATCAGGCTTGTCAATTAGCTGAAAATCAGACCAGCACTACGTGGTTCGGACTCCACGTAAAGCTGTAGGTCCCTTAGTTGCCCTGGCTGTTGGGCTATTAATAAATTGCCCTTTCTGAGGAACAGTTGAACTCAGTTAGTAACCAGACTACACTCATCCACACTCATCCTACACTCATAAAACCATTCATATTCGCCTTAAAATACGCACAACGTTGTGTCGGCGTCTCATATGTAAGAATAAGAATAAGTATTAAATTTATGGTCATTTAAGCCGTGAAGGCTGGTTCATTGTGAGGTGGTTTACCTTTACTGCCAACTGTAGTAAGTCTAAACATTTACCATCAGGTTGTACAATAGTATGTTGATTTTGGCATTCCCATGAAGTCTTCCTGCAAATTATTGTATTATAACGTGTCAGAATTTCAATTAATTGTTCAGACACTTCAACATTTTCAGTCTATTCATTCATGATGTTAATAATTAAACATCTAACATAGGCCTAAAACCTATCTTACTGAATATGACGGAAGATCCATTAACAGAATTAAATGACATTTTTGCAAAAACATATTACAATCAAACAACCATTTAGATAAGAAACTATTTAACTCCTAATGAACTAACAGTAAACGTAAAAATAATTAAAGAATACTGCGTGTATTCAGTATTTATTGTGTCCCATTTAACCATAAATCCACCGAATAAACATTTAGCTGTGAAAATATTTGTTCGTCGTTTTGTCCGAGGTTTATGATGGACACGGAATTGTAGATTATCTGGTTCGGCCATATGACTGTAATTGGATAAAGGGCGTTACTTGACAAAGTGATATCCATTAGATAGTCTCTCGTGTGTATGGAGTATCCAAATGGACGAACTGTCTATTCGGAATCTAGAAGTACGGTAGTTAATATAGTCCGTGATCTTGAATATATTCTCCAAAGGGCCAATAACACTGCGAGTCAGTTACTTGACAAAGTGATAACAATTAGATAGTCTCTCGTGTGTATGGGGTATCTAAATGGACGAACTGTCTATTCGGAATCTAGAAGTACGGTAGTTAATATAGTCCGTGATCTTGAATATATTCTCCAAAGGGCCAATAACACTGCGAGTCAGTTATTTGACAAAGTGATATCAATTAGATAGTCTCTCGTGTGTATGGAGTATCCAAATGGACGAACTGTCTATTCGGAATCTAGAAGTACGGTAGTTAATATAGTCCGTGATCTTGAATATATTCTCCAAAGGGCCAATAACACTGCGAGTCAGTTACTTGACAAAGTGATATCAATTAGATAGTCTCTCGTGTGTATGGGGTATCTAAATGGACGAACTGTCTATTCGGAATCTAGAAGTACGGTAGTTAATATAGTCCGTGATCTTGAATCTATTCTCCAAAGGGCCAATAACACTGCGAGTCAGTTATTTGACAAAGTGATATCAATTAGATAGTCTCCCGTGTGTATGGGGTATCTAAATGGACGAACTGTCTATTCGGAATCTAGAAGTACGGTAGTTAATATAGTCCGTGATCTTGAATATATTCTCCAAAGGGCCAATAACACTGCGAGTCAGTTATTTGACAAAGTGATATCAATTAGATAGTCTCTCGTGTGTATGGGGTATCTAAATGGACGAACTGTCTATTAGGAATCTAGAAGTACGGTAGTTAATATAGTCCGTGATCTTGAATATATTCTCCAAAGGATCAGTTACTTGACAAAGTGATATCCATTAGAAAGTCTCTCGTGTGTATGGAGTATCCAAATGGACGAACTGTCTATTCGGAATCTAGAAGTACGGTAGTTAATATAGTCCGTGATCTTGAATATATTCTCCAAAGGACCAATAACACTGCGAGTCAGTTATTTGACATTGTTTGTGTTAGATCATTTCTTGTACATCATTGTGTAGATATTTTACGTAGATTTAAAGTTCTCATTTTAAATTTCCGGGTAAAAATGTAATTTACTGTGCATGAACATCGAAAATGAAATCAAAATAGACCCTTCTTGTAAAATGTAAAATTTGATAAGCAATAATATAAGTTAAAATAAAGGCTTTTACCAGCATTAACTAACGTGATACATTTATAAATTTTCCTGACAGAAAATACACACACACACACATATATATATATATATATATATATATATATATATGTAATAATAAATTAAGTAATAATTTTATTAAAGCACCCTTTATTCATTTTTATTTTAAAACATTAACCGGTTTCGGCTCATAGACCATCGTCAGAGTGTACAAATATATAAACTAAAAGAAATGAACAATTACAATAAAAATAAAGATAAACAGATGTGAATAACATAATGATTATTTTAGTGTGCGGGTAAGTTGAATTTTTCTGTTGAATATTACTTTTTTTAATTACTCTTAGTTTTTCACATATAAGATTTTGATGTTAATTTGTGTATTTAAGATTTCCTGAGGTCTATTGTAATTGTTAATGTATATTTTTTTATTTTCTTTGGAATTAATTTTTTCTCCTT
This sequence comes from Stictocephala bisonia, assembly GCA_035578905.1. NCBI lineage: Eukaryota > Metazoa > Arthropoda > Insecta > Hemiptera > Membracidae > Stictocephala > Stictocephala bisonia. Next base: position 417,696 of record JAQJVL010000268.1, read on the forward strand.
TCTTTTCAAATTCTAGAATTGTAACATTTTCAATGATACTTTGCTAACAATAATAAAGGGTGTTTTTATGAAAATTATTATTCAGTTTATTATATCAGTAGCCCTAACTTGTGAACTAATTTATACATTTGTAATAAATTACAACAAGCACTAGGCCGCGCCCATTGCTTCAGGGAATCGATAACGCACAGTTATACAAAACAGCCATCCGTATAATGACTGTTTGAATCATATTAAAAACTAAAATAGGCGTCGTACCATTAAAACATAATTCAATGATGAGATATGACATGCTATTAAACAAATGTGTATTTAAAATTGAATATTAGAGGTAAGAGGAATTTGCACAACTTGTACCAGTTACTAACTACTGAAATCGGCATCATCGAAAGACCATCCGTACAGCTCAGAAATTATTGTTTATTGTAGAATCCGAACCACGTGATGTATGCTTATGTATGATTTGATTGGCTATGGTGGTAGGTTCAGTTATTTAAAAAAAAAACTTGACAGGGGAACACTAATACACATGTGACAACTTAAAGTACAGGTGACATTTTTTAACGGACTGCTCAAGACCATACGTAGTTACAAGTAACAGTAAAAGTACACTTTATAAGATGCAAAATGTCACAACCTCAGGATGACAAAAGTACGGTCGCTGAATTGTCCATAAGTCGTTGACAGATGGACAAGGTAGATGTGGCTGCTATGTAAGCACTAATGGTAATAGATAAAATATAACTGCACATAAAAATAATAAACAAGCCAAAACATTTAGTAAATTTGTCGTGATTGGTCTATTTAAATCTTACCTCAGCAGTTTTTGTTAGTCCATGAGCATACACTTAGAGCATAGAGAAAACAATAACATAACAATGAATGATCACTTCTAGCCTCAAAGCCATACCAATAAAACTTAATACGTTCCGAGATAAAATAAGATTGTTTACAAACTAATGTTTTTAAAAATATTTCCAACAAAATAATTGCTCTATATCAATGACTTTAACAGGCCAACGTTTTAAGGGAAAATAATAAAAATAAACAAAATATTACTAATACAGTAACATCTTAGCTGGTATCTGACATGCCTCCTTCAATATTCCTTTTAGGCTATTACAAACAGTACTTTCAGTGGCTACTAAAAATAAGCATTCCAGTGGAAGAGTACTACAATAATATAACAATATTAGGAATAAAGTAATACCATAGCTGGTATCTGACATGCCTCCTTCAATATTCCTTTTAGGCTATTACAAACAGTACTTTCAGTGGCTACTAAAAATAAGCATTCCAGTGGAAGAGTACTACAATAATATAACAATATTAGGAATAAAGTAATACCATAGCTGGTATCTGACATGCCTCCTTCAATATTCCTTTTAGGCTATTACAAACAGTACTTTCAGTGGCTACTAAAAATAAGCATTCCAGTGGAAGAGTACTACAATAATATAACAATATTAGGAATAAAGTAATACCATAGCTGGTATCTGACATGCCTCCTTCAATATTCCTTTTAGGCTATTACAAACAGTACTTTCAGTGGCTACTAAAAATAAGCATTCCAGTGGAAGAGTACTACAATAATATAACAATATTAGGAATAAAGTAATACCATAGCTGGTATCTGACATGCCTCCTTCAATATTCCTTTTAGACTATTACAAACAGTACTTTCAATGGCTACTAAAAATAAGCATTCCAGTGGAAGAGTTCTACAATAATATAACAATATTAGGAATTTTTAGGAAAATGTTCATTCATTTGTATTTTGTATGGTAGCTGCCATAGCTGGGAGATCATTTTGTGACGGTCCAGCTACCAGGTTTGTGGCTCATTTAGAACTACCTAGCTTTGAAGACTTGCTGTGGACGCGAACAACATCCTCCCCCAATAGCAAGGAACATAAGTATTTGATAGACGAAATAAGTCCCTTGTTAACGATCCGTCATAACTGTAAGTGGGATGAACCTCTCTCGTAGGGAGTGGAAATTGTTGAATCGGTTCCGAACTGGAGTGGGCAGATGTAACTACTGAAAATACAAATGGGGATTGAAAGTAGATCAGTCATATGATTGCGGGGAGTCTATCCAAACAATGGATCGCTTAGTTTCAGAGAGCCCCTTGCGCTGTTTAACGGAGGTATTAGCTAGCATAGAATCAGTGAGGCACGTCTTAAATGGTTGATGGATTGATTTAGAGTTGTGACAGGAGATTACTTGCTATTTATTTATTTTTATTTTAATCTAATAAATTTTGGAGTTTTTCCGAGTGTTAAACACAGCTTTTATATAATTTTAAATTTAAGTAATGGTAGCTGACAAAAATTGTATGCTATTTTTGTATATATATGTATATATATATATATATATATATATATATATATATATATATATATATATATATAAAATCATTTCTGTAGTTTTATGATTGTACTTTAATGTTTACATACGTCAAATTAGAGGAATATCATGTTCATTCCAGGTCTATTAGTAGTTAAGTTTATTTTTGATATTATTATGTAATTGTTGTTATTATTTTCACTCTGTATTATATGGTTTACGAGTAATAATTACTATCGTCATTTGAGGTATTATTGTGCAATTTTCGAATGTTATTACGTTCATCACGTTGTAATTACGTTGTAGTAATCATGTTTATATGAAATATCCTTGGGTAGTTTTGGTGTTTTTATGTTTTTTAAGAGTTGTGTTTTTGTTTGTTTGCGCCTTTTAGCCATGCGTAGTTAAGTTAAGATTTTATTTGTGTTGTTTCACTGTTACTGGCTAGTTCATCATAAAGTGTAAAGGGCGTTGTTTTATTGGTTTGTTACAACCAGGGGAAGTGTTGTCGGTTCTGAAGCATGTAATTGACTCTAATATTGGAGACGCCGGATGCTGTTGATAATCATAGCGTGTGACAACACGCCATAAATGTAATGAGGTGTAAATGTTTAACGCTGTTGTTTATACTCAACTAAAAGTCATCAACGTGATGACTCGTGTCAAGTGTTCGCTTGTATGGCAAACTTTTTATGTCTATATTTTTATAGATCAGAACAAGATGAGAAAATTTAGATCAGAAAGCTGAAATATAGGTCAATGAAATGCTAATAAACAAGTTAACAATCGCCAGTCAGTTTAGTACTGCTGTTAGAGTCCATAAACAGCTGTTATTTTCGTTCGCCCCATCAGCCGCAGGAATTTGGTTCGAGATTTACATCAATAACATGATATAAGTAACACTCTTATATTAACACTAGGAGACACCCCTGCACGCTTAGCATGCCAACCCCGACTACAAATAATAGTAGATAATCTGTACAACGTAAAGTCACAATAATAAATTTATTTGCAGTATTTCACTCACACTACTTGCGTTGCTGCCTATTTATTAGTATAGGGCGACTATACTGCACTTAGCCTATTTCAAATGAGTTTACTTCATTTGTTTTTGTTTAGCAGCTGAAAATTAAACTCTTAATACATCAATGGGTAATGTCGAATATAGAAAATAAACATGTTTGTTTATTTACCAAACAGCTATTATTAATACACTAAAATCAACCCAATGTTATTCTTATGGAAAAAAGAAAATTTTGAGAGGCTGTTTATACCCCTTAGGAATGAAATTTCGAAAAACCCTTTCTTAGTGGGTCTTTTAGATACTAAAGCTAACTTCCTTTAAAATTTCGTGTAAATTCGTTCGGTGGTTTTTGAAATTTCATGATCAGTGAGTGAGTGAGTGAGTGAGTGGTATTTGACTTTTATATATATATATTCATCGTCACACACCCTTCTACTTAATGCCAGTTAAACTCTTAAACTCTGTGCTGCATACATTTTTAACTTTATCAACCTTTAAAGGAGTTTGATCAAACCTTTAAAACTTTCCATAACTTTGTCTGTTTTTCTTTTTTTAAAGTGTTATTTATGTTTGTATAAGTTTTTATTTTGTAAAGACATATATATATAACACTGATCACATTCTTCTTTAAAATCCGGAAAACGGGTTTAGCTCATGAGCTATAAATACTAGATTATTTTGTACTTCGTCTTACAAAACTACTACTGTTACATCACAAAAAAATTGCCTACATTCTACGTCTTACTAACTGCTATTTAAAATTTGTAATTTTAGCTCCATGGCTGTTGAAATTTAAGTTAATTTTCCAATCACTTATAAGCAAAATTTTCACATATAAACCATGTTCCTTAGATCTTGGCTATGCCTATGGTTAATAATCCTGTACTGCTATAGTTTGCTGATATTTAGGTAGGCTCAACAAACTTGATAACAATTTTATTGGAAACAAGACGTTTCTATGATCGAGTTACTTATTGATCGTTATTAGGTGCATTATTTAGAATAATTTGAATTTGATTTTCGCACTGGGTCTATTTTTAACATTCTTGTGATATCTTATAATTCTATTATAACAGGCTAAAAATAGTTTCGCATTATAAAGATACAGTAGTAATGAAGTAAGTTAGGTGATAATTATCGTTATTTACGAAATAAAAATAGTTATTATCACCTGCCATGCATTTTTCTTGTAATACTTATCAAATTAACATCAACAGCAAAAAGTTACCGTTACGAAGGATAGCTTATTTGTTTCTTCTCCCCATCTTCGTTTTATAGCTATCACGTCATCGCTTCTACTGTATTTTGGTTTCAGTTTTTTGGAACTGGTAAAAATTTGTCGACTTGAAACATGCTATTATATCGGTATTTAATACCGATATAATAGCATGTTATGGGTAGCAGTGACCCTCCACCGCACGCCCATACACGTACAGTGGCATTGCTACAACTTACTCAGTTTAAAAATTGGTTATTAGTCTAATCAAAGTAGTTTTTAAATAGGTTTATTCATTTTTAATTAATTTATAAGCGTTTTACTAGGTTACACTTACAGATTAATAAAAAATTAATATCTTTCTTTACTTATCTTGTACTAGTATAAACAAATTGGAAAAATTCGTTATTTGACAAAGATTTTGCAATTTTTTTCTTAAACAGATGAGTTTAGAACAAAACTTTTCTTCTTGCTTTGATATGGGGTGGCTCTCTACGCTTGTTTATTTCCCTCCGTGATTATCTCTAAACCATTAAATTAATATAACAGCTCAGCCTCCTGCCGATCTCCTAGATAACAACATTTTATGGTCTAGAAAACTCTATAGGTCTGCTTCAGAGCGATGCAAAGTAGTGCAATCATGTAAGAGAGCAAATCAAACAAGCCAAGCTTTTGTGTAATGCTTTTTTTGTATCAGCTGTTTGAAATAAATTATTAAATTGAGTTAATGTTTTATTTATTAAATAAATTATTAAATTGTAGAAAAAGTAAAACGTTGAGGTGCCCTTTCCACCCCTTAGAAATCACTTTTGGATTTTATATATTAAGATGGATATTTTAATAATACATTAACTTTTAACAGATTTCTTGAATTTATTTGTACAATGTACGATTCAACTTTTTTGAAGCCATCATAGTTTGACCTGATGTTTTTATTCTATACGCATTTTCTGGAAGCATATGTACTGTAATTAACTGAAAATATTTTGTTTGTATCTTAAAGAGACAGTTGTCCACATATTGGGTCAGTAATTAATATCAATTAATTAAAAACCATTAGAGCTGGGGAATGATCCTCTTCTTTTTGAACAGTTATATTCAACGAAATGAGTCGAGTAATTTTGGAACAATCAATCGACATGTTTAAAAAAAAGAACAGGGTTGAAGCTTCGCCCTTTTATGAAATCAGGTAAAATTCTAGGACAGCTCATATTACTAAGTTGCTTGTTAAAGGACAAAATTAAAATGTTTTTATGATTATCAGTGTATAAATAACAGTGGTAAAGTAACGAACATTCTCTTAATTTTTTATTTTTTTTATTTTATAAAAAAATACGTCAACCATGTGACACTTACTGGGACTTAATGCTATATACTTTTTTAACGTCATTGTTTGAAATTTGTTTTAGGTGTAATGTTGTAGCTTATATTTCTTCTGAAAAATATATTAGTTATATTTTAAACGCTATATTTGTCATATTTGTACCGTTTTTCAAATGCAAATATTTCTCAAAACAATTAATTGTTTCAATGCCATACATTTTACATAATGTTTTGAAAATAGTTACCTTTTTTAAACGGTCGGTTGGATATATCTTACTTCCTGACACAACATAAGTTTTATACAATCCAACTACAGAAGTAGTCCCTCTGGACTGAGGAGATAAACGTAGTTTTCCGAAGTCGATTCCCATAATATTTTTTTCTTTTTTGTACTTACAGTATACTGTAAAACAAGTTTTTTGTGATGTTAGATTTTTTCAAAATTTCTAACAAAACTTAACATGATAATTAGGAAACTAGTTTAGTCTCTAAATCAAGAAAAATATTTATATAAATACTATGTACGAAATTTACCTTGTTAAAAGTATATCTAACAATTTCACGTTATGTTTTTAATGAAGGAACGTTTTATACTTTAGCATTAAGTTCGCTGAATTAATATCCTCCTTTTTAAACCCTAAATAAAATGTTGTTTCATTAACTGGGAAACGTTTCCCAGTTAATAATTTTTAAATAACACCTCCACATTTAAAATTTATTGAACCTAAAAAGGAACGTGACTGGTCTCACTGATTTGAAGTTGGGGTAGACCAGACTGTCGCGGTTGGTTAGTTATCAGGCCTACTCTTCATATGGTATAAATAGGAACGTGACTGGTCTCACTGATTTGAAGTTGGGGTAGACCAGACTGTCGTGGTTGGTTAGTTATCAGGCCTACTCTTCATATGGTATAAATAGGAACGTGACTGGTCTCACTGATTTGAAGTTGGGGTAGACCAGACTGTCGCGGTTGGTTAGTTATCAGGCCTACTCTTCATATGGTATAAATGTAGATTGATTTATTTGTGACACAACAGCACAAGGTGCATCTTAAAAACGATGCTGAAAGAATTATATAAAAAATATTCAAAATTATCAAGAAAAATTTGTAAAGAAAACGTATGATCACTTAATAATGTGTGTCTCTAATTATTACTTTTTATATTATGTTAAACACATACGTTTATTTAAACTAAGAGATGACAATCGCAAACTTTTTTTATTGTGCATAAAACTGAAAATCATAAAATGCATAATCGACATAAAAACCTTATCTTGGTTAATGTACATTTGTTTTAAGCGGGACCAAGTGACATTATAAAGATTCTCTTTCCCTCTCCAAGAATAAGTTGTTCACTCTTTTACCCTGGTTCATTGCATGTGCATGATTTACGCGTTTGAACAAACATTTAATATACATTTTTGATTATGTTTAAACATGCAAAAGTACGAGTAAAAAAATGTAAACTTCGTCTCAAGAAGGTGATTATGAAAAGTGTTATTTCTGTTTATAATTTTACCTAAATACAATACAAGAATGTGTTATTTAGTTAATTTTTAACCCTTAAATGATAAAACTATCTTCTGTTTGATAAATGACGATAATAATTAGGGAAATACTACAGGGTGTCTTGAAATCATACGCAATTCATCATTCACTTCTAAAACGCCGACCGTAAAGATATGGGTGAATATGAGGAGCGAATGAGTGAGATGGGTGTAACACAGATTCATCATGTTTGCCATGCGTTGTCAGGCTAGCACCTTCATAGTCCATCCCTTTTTACCTTTTTTTTAGTAGTTATTACTAAAGGTATATAAATATGTACATTAGTTGAAATATATTTATAATTTCCACTTGAGACAGCGGCCTCTGTTTCTCTATTCTCTGTGGTGTAGATGAACGAGTCTAGCCATTGTTACTAACTAAGGTTGTCTGTTCCTTAGAAAGAGCAGTTAATGTTCTTGGAATATTAAACCCGAGACTTAAGGGTTGTGGATGTAGATGAGTAGACCGTTATGATCTTACGTGTAATCAGGTCGAGATGTCAAGGGATGAATTTTAGTAAATAGCGGTGGAAAATACCATACCTAGTATCCGTATGAGGAAACTGACTAGATAGAGAGATTTATACTTTTTAAAGTCATTTAAATGTAATATAGGCCTATTATGTATTTAAGAATACTCGATTACTACAATGTAGATATATCGTTACTTCAAAATCTATTTTATAATAGTATATTTTTAATTCGGTCATACGGTAGATAATGTTATTTTTACTGAATAAACTCAACCAGCCAGTCAGCCGGCTTCTAATTGGCTTAGAATACACAACTTCTCACAAATGTATCTGCAATTATTTCAAATAAACTCATTAACATTGGTATGAATGTTGATATTTACACTATTCACATCCCATTTAAATTAAAATTGTATCTATAATCCTTTTCAAACTGGCCAATTTAAATGATTAAAGCTAAATATTTTAGTAACTTTAAATTTTATTAAAAACCAGTTCTTAACAAAAAAGTTGACAATTTTACTTCTAGAAATAATGGCATAACAATTTTTAAAATCAACAACAATTAACTGAGAAATTGCAATTTTTGTCAAATAAAAAAGATTTACTGGCCAAAGAATTCCATTGTTATTAGACAAAAATGTAATTTCTCAGTTAATTGTTGTTGATCTTAAAAACTGCTATACCATTATTTGTGAAAATAAATTTAATCTTTTTTTTTAAATTTCGGGGTTTTAATAATATTTAGGGTTGTTAGGATATGTAGCTTAAAAACTCAAAATAGCTCCCAATTTGAAAAAGATTATTTTACAAAAGTTAAATTAAAATCATTTAATACGTGAAGCCGTTTATTGTAAACACAACTCCTCCCTTATTTCTTGATCAATTTAAACAGTTAGGATGTCAAAACATTTACTTCTGTTCATAGTTGTGCAATGAGGTCCTAATTATCCAATATTTTCACCCTGAAGGACACGGGAAGGCCTTAAAGTACGTTTTTCGGACATTAGAATAACATGGAGAGATTTATAAATAATTAAAAAAGTACATATGTACAAGTGTAACTAATGATATATACATAATACAACAGCTGTTGTAATGTAAACAATGGTATTTGTAATATAGTGGAGTCAAGATATTTCTTAATGTTAAACTAGGGACAGTTGTATTCACATTCAACTATAGGGCTTCACTCCGATGGACTTAAAAGTCTGAATTAAGGGTGTTGAAAGGTAATCTAATGGTTTTTTATTTATTAAATTAGTAAAAATCAGCTGTTAAACAAAAACTTATCAAATTAACACATTTGTAATATGCTAAGTTATATCATTGTGTGTTCATACTAGGTTCATAATAGGAAGCGACGCAAGTACCGTGAGTCAGCTACTGTAAATAAATTTAATATTATGATTTTACGTGATACAGTTTACATACTATTTGTAGTCAGAAGTCAAGAGCCGAGGCTGAAGGCCGAGGTATCACGAGCGCAGTGGATGACGGGGTTGGCACGTGGAGCGTGTAGGGCTGTCCCCTAGTGGTATATAAATACTGTAAAGATCGCTCAAATCATGCCGATTTTCATGAGTTTATTTCAAATAACTTCAGAAATATTATGAGTTTTGTAAAAATCACAAACAGAGAGGCAGACAGACGGATAATGGTGCGATATAGACAATTTGTAGACAACATCACATACAGGCAGACAGACGGATAATGGTGCGATATAGACAATTTGTAGACAACATCACATACAGGCAGACAGACGGATAATGGTGCGAAATAGACAATTTGTAGACAACATTTTTTTGTTTCCACCCAAGGAATGAGTTCTAGAAGTTTGGCTGGATACTTAAGGGACACCCTTAAGTACACGGTTTAAGTCAATTACCCCCAAATGTGTTTCTACAGTTAAAACAAATTTTCTTTTTAAACGTTCCTTTAAATAACATTAACCCACAATAAATTAAAAATATTTCAATGTTATTATGAATCACTTATGGTCTAAGATCTTGGTGTAAACTGCACACTTATAAATGAGGACGTGGTGTCTTATTTAACACCGCCATTTCAAGTGCAATCAGAATTTAAAAATTATGTGTCGTTCTTTAGTTATTAATTATTTTGTTATTTTATATATATTCCTGAAAACAACTTGCTTCTTTTTTAAGTACCCTATACAAAAATGAAACACAAATCTGGTTTTGTTTTAGCCAAGACAACATAGTTTTAATTAGGAAACACACATACGATGACCGATAAAATAAAATAACACAATAATTAATAACTTAGATACAACACTCCCTTTTAAATTCTGATACCACTATCGTTTTCATCTTGAAATTGCTGTGTCAAATGGCATATGATGAGCACTTTCCCATTTAAAATGTGAAGTTGACTCCTAGATCTTGGACTCTTAGGGATTCCTAATAACATTGAAACACTCTAAATTAAGTGTGAGTTAGTATTAATTTAATGGTATGCTAACTCACCATTCAATCTCTTATAAACTATGGAAACAAGTTACGGGTAACTGAATTAAAAATTACCCTTTAAACAGCGTTTTAATGGATGTGCTCTGTATGTAAAATGCCTTTTTCTATGATTATATTAATAAATTGTTACTATATTCCATTAAAAGAAATAAAAAAAATCAAATTTTAATTTTTTTGGCATTATAAAATAAAAACAAAAATCTCATAAATTTAAAATATAATTTATGTGATGATTGGTAACGTTGACTTACCAGTTGCGATGATGCCCAGGAGCGCGCCCTACCTCGGCGACACACGCCAAGACACTGAGCAGCCGTCTCCGACCTCACCTAACACACAGTTTATCCATCACTGCGGGACTCAATTATTGGAGGAGATGCCTTAACATTTAATTATCCTTGAGTTAGGAACGATAAATCAATCCTGTGGACTCAGTAGATTGACCAATTTACCTTTATTGGGAGCTTTGACAATCTCGAGGTCAGCTTCTCACCCCTAGATCTATATACATTCGATCGTGAGCACGGCTTAACCTAAGGGAAATAACATTCAACTCAAGGAAATGATGACATAGTGCTATAAAACAGTTGATTATTTCAGTACTGTTGTATTATCTAATTTCTTAGTGAATATGAACTGTTAATATAATTTAAAATGTTGCGTTTTCTGACGTTTATATATATTATGAGTTAACGCATGGCTTGAGATTTTTAGCTAGAAATCTGCAAATGTTTATAATTTTATTGTTTACTTGAAAACTTGAAAGTTTACTTGTTAATTACACATCCATAAATAAATTTCAAACTCAAAGGCACCTTGAATAAAAATACCATCAGAATCTTGTATTGACGGTCACCCCGTATTGATAGTCACCCCGTATTGACGGTCACCCCGTATAGACGGTCACCCCGTATAGACGGTCACCCCGTATAGACGGTCACCCCGTATAGACGGTCACCCGGTATTGATAGTCACCCCGTATTGACGGTCACCCGGTATTATGGTCACCCCGTATTGACGGTTATCCCATATTGACGGTCACCCCGTATTGACGGTCACCCCGTATTGATAGTCACCCCGTATTGATAGTCACCCCGTATTGACGGTCACCCGGTATTATGGTCACCCCGTATAGACGGCCACCCCGTATTGATAGTCACCCCGTATTGATGGTCACCCGGTATTATGTTCACCCCGTATAGACGGCCACCCCGTATTGATAGTCACCCCGTATTGATAGTCACCCCGTATTAATAGTCACCCCGTATTGATAGTCACCCCGTATTGACGGTCACCCGGTATTATGGTCACCCCGTATTGACGGTTATCCCATATTGACGGTCACCCCGTATTGACGGTCACCCCGTATTGATAGTCACCCCGTATTGATAGTCACCCCGTATTGACGGTCACCCGGTATTATGGTCACCCCGTATTGACGGTCATCCCATATAGACTGTCACTCCATATTGACGGTCACCCCGTATTGATAGTCACCCCTTATTGATAGTCACCCCGTATTGACGGTCACCCCGTATTGGCGGTATCCCCTTATTGACGGTCATCCCATATTGACGGTCACCCCGTATTGACAGTCACCCCGTATTGACGATCAACCCATATTGATAGTCACCCCGTATTGATGGTCATCCTGTATTAACGGCCAACCCGTATTGATGGTCACCCTGTATTGACGGTTACCCTGTATTGATGGTTACCCTGTATTGACGGTCACCCTGTATTGAAGGTCACCCCGTATTGACGGTCACCTCGTATTGACGGTCATGCCGTATTGACAGTCACCCCGTATTGACGGTCACCCCGCATTGACGGTCACCCTGTATTGATGGTCATCCCGTATTGATGGCCATCCCGTATTGATGGCCATCCCGTATTGATGGTCATCCCGTATTGACGGTCACCCCGTATTGATGGCCATCCCGTATTGATGGCCATCCCGTATTGATGGTCATCCCGTATTGATGGCCATCCCGTATTGATGGCCATCCCGTATTGACGGTCACCCCGTATTGATGGCCATCCCGTATTGACGGTCACCCCGTATTGATGGCCATCCCGTATTGATGGCCATCCCGTATTGATGGCCATCCCGTATTGATGGTCATCCCGTATTGATGGCCATCCCGTATTGATGGTCATCCCGTATTGACGGTCACCCCGTATTGACGGTCACCCCGTATTGATGGCCATCCTGTATTGACGGTCACCCCGTATTTATGGCCATCCCGTATTGATGGCCATCCCGTATTGATGGTCATTCTGTATTGATGGCCATCCCGTATTGATGGTCATCCCGTATTGACGGTCACCCCGTATTGATGGCCATCCCGTATTGATGGCCATTCCGTATTGATGGTCATCCCGTATTGACGGTCACCCCGTATTGATGGCCAACCCGTATTGACGGTCACCCCGTATTGATGGCCATCCCGTATTGATGGTCATCCCGTATTGACGGTCACCCCGTATTGATGGCCATCCCGTATTGACGGTCACCCCGTATTGATGGCCATCCCGTATTGATGGTGATCCCGTATTGACGGTCACCCCGTATTGATGGCCATCCCGTATTGACGGTCACCCCGTATTGATGGCCATCCCGTATTGACGGTCACCCCGTATTGATGGCCATCCCGTATTGACGGTCACCCCGTATTGATGGCCATCCCGTATTGACGGTCACCCCGTATTGATGGTCATCCCGTATTGACGGTCACCCCGTATTGATGGCCATCCCGTATTGATGGCCACCCCGTATTGATGGCCATCCCGTATTGACGGTCACCCCGTATTGATGGTCATCCCGTATTGATGGTCACCCCGTATTGATGGCCATCCCGTATTGATGGCCACCCCGTATTGATGGCCATCCCGTATTGATGGCCATCCCGTATTGATGGTCATCCCGTATTGACGGTCACCCCGTATTGATGGCCATCCCGTATTGATGGCCATCCCGTATTGATGGTCATCCCGTATTGTCGGTCACCCCGTATTGATGGTCATCCCGTATTGATGGCCATCCCGTATTGATGGCCATCCCGTATTGACGGTCACCCCGTATTGATGGCCATACTGTATTGACGGTCACCCCGTATTGATGGCCATCCCGTATTGATGACCATCCCGTATTGATGGTCATCCCGTATTGATGGCCATCCCGTATTGATGGTCATCCCGTATTGACGGTCACCCCGTATTGATGGCCATCCTGTATTGACGGTCACCCCGTATTGATGGCCATCCCGTATTGATGGCCATCCCGTATTGATGGTCATTCTGTATTGATGGCCATCCCGTATTGATGGTCATCCCGTATTGACGGTCACCCCGTATTGACGGTCACCCCGTATTGATGGCCATCCCGTATTGATGGCCATTCCGTATTGATGGTCATCCCGTATTGACGGTCACCCCGTATTGATGGCCATCCCGTATTGACGGTCACCCCGTATTGATGGCCATCCCGTATTGATGGTCATCCCGTATTGACGGTCACCCCGTATTGATGGCCATCCCGTATTGACGGTCACCCCGTATTGATGGCCATCCCGTATTGACGGTCACCCCGTATTGATGGTCATCCCGTATTGACGGTCACCCCGTATTGATGGCCATCCCGTATTGACGGTCACCCCGTATTGATGGCCATCCCCTATTGACGGTCACCCCGTATTGATGGCCATCCCGTATTGACGGTCACCCCGTATTGATGGCCATCCCCTATTGACGGTCACCCCGTATTGATGGCCATCCCGTATTGACGGTCACCCCGTATTGATGGCCATCCCGTATTGACGGTGACCCCGTTTTGACGGTCACCCCGTATTGATGGCCATCCCGTATTGACGGTCACCCCGTATTGATAGTCACCCCGTATTGACGGTCACCCCGTATTGATGGCCATCCCGTGTTGATGGTCACTCCATGATGGTCACCAAACTTGTGTATTAGTTAGGTATATGAGAGCTCACCTACTGTCGGCGCATACATTATGTGCCCAGAGTTTTAAGGTTGTTTATTGAGAAACTAACAAGCCTATGAACAATCTAATCACACCGTTGTTTTCCTCACGTAATTGTACTTTATTACACATGAAATTGCAAATATTATTTTAAGTTTTAATAATTTTTATTGTAATTGAATTAAAATTATCGGAATTTTAACTAGTTTTCAATGTGCATCAACTTTACACTTTCATTACTCAAAAGTCCGTTAATGTGCCACATTTATATTTTTATACGTGTCTAACATAAGTGTTTTTAATGAGCTTTGTATATTTAAGAATTTTATCTTATCAAGAAAAAAGTTCTTATCGATTTCCTGAAACAATGTTTTCTTGGGTTTTAGAGGCTGTAAAATTAATTACTCGGTCTTGTTGTAACCCTTATTAAATGTATAGTTACGATACATTATTTTTACGTGTGAAAATAATTGCAGTGATGTTACGTTTAAATTAATTTTAAAATAATTTTGAACTGATTGATTTTAATTAATTTAAAATCACTATATATATATATATATATATATATATATATATATATATATATATATATATATATATATTTACACATATAAAAGTAATGTATCGTTACTATACATGTCATAAGGATAACAATGTGACCAAGTACGAATTTTACTATCTCTAGAGGCCAAGAAAACTTCGAATTTGGAAGTTAATAGCCTAAGAACTTTTTTCTCGAACATTTAATATTCATAATAATATTAATATATAAACAACATTTATAGATAGAACAAGATTTATACATCCTGTCAACCACTTATTAACATACAAATGTGATATACTAACGGGTATAGCTTTAGTATTAACAGTGTAAAGTTTATGCACAATGAAAACTAGTTAAAATTCCGGTTCTTATGCATTCTAACTAGGATAAAATTATTAAAACTTAAAATAACATTTACAAGTGCATATGTCGTAATGTACATATGCCATAAACGAGGAAAACAATGGTGTGACTGAATTTTATACACCTCTTAGTTTCTTACTAAACAACCTTCAAACTCGGGTGCACATAATTTCTGCGTCTATAGTAGTCAGTATCTAGGGTGGCCGAGAAGATAATCAAGCGTTTGTCTATTATGGCTTGGAATATCGTCTGTTTTCCTGTAGGTTACTGGGAATACCATCAAGTTTGTATAAAAAGTGGCTGGGAATATCGTCAAGTTTGTCTACAGGTTGTCTGGGAATATGTCTAGTTTGTTTTTAAGATAGCTTGGAAAATTGTCACGTTTGTTTACAGAGATGACTTGGAATATAGCCAGGTTTGTCAATAGGGTAGCTGGGAATACCATCAAGTTTGTCTACAGGTTGGCTGGGAATATGTCTAGTTTGTTTTTTAGATGGCTTGGAAAATTGTCACGAACTGTGCTGCGCCCTCTACTGTGTTGCATCTGTCACCTTGCCAGTGACCTTTTTTTTAAAGTGATGGTTTTGATATTTCGTCCATGCTACTTTGAGCCATTTCTCCCACTAACAATTTTCAAACAACAGATTTGGTAAAACTAATATAATTAATTGCAAAGAGAAAAGAACAAAACATTGAATTTGCAATAATATCACCCCACTGATTAAATCTTTGAACTCTACTGACTTTACATGGTTTTACACGACAAATGCTCACTATAATCTGCTATCTTTGTCAGAATACCAAACACAATTCCAGCTCATAGAACAGTCTAATTTTTAGGAGAGGGTACCTTTCCCTAATAAACACGTTATTTCAATACATTCTCAGATTAATTTAAAAATAAAAACTAGTAAAACCTCATGATGATAAAATAAAGAAAAAGAAAGTGATTAATTGAAGGAGTTCTGCCTCCTTTGGTCTGCTTGGATTATTTGGATGTGAGAGCAGATGGTGGGCTAAAATTGGTTGAACATGTTAGCAAACTTAGAAAAACGTTTCCGACACCTTGGACGACACCACTTTACAATTGACAGTTAAATTATTTAAGTATTAAGATGGGAAAACTACAGTGACAAGGATATGAGTTCAATGTACATGACTACAACTACAAACTAAACACGCAAATAACATAGTTAATCAAGACAACAAATAAGAAAAAGAAATTATATACCAAGAAAGCCTAATAGGATATCGAAGCAAGATATGCGATAGTGCAAAAGCAACCATAAAAGTAATAAATCAACTCCATTCAATCAAAAATTAATTAACAGAATTAAATCAAATTGACAACAATAAAAATATATTACAAGAATAATAAAAAATGATGGAGCATTAACAGAGGATAACAAAATAATTGCCAATGAATTCAATGATTTTTTTATAAATATAAATAGCACGCTTGACAACAAAATACAAAGCAATGAGGTTATGGCTAACTTACATTCTGCCACGAATTCATTGTTTGTTGCTCCTACTGACAGGCATGAAGTATATACTATCATTAAACAACTAAAGAATAAAAGATCCACAGGCTTCGACAATTTGTCGGTGGAACTGATAAAGAATATTGTTGTGCAAATCCTAGATCCATTAGTGTTCTTAATTAACTTGAGCTTCAGCACAGGAACTTTTCCAAGCATTTTAAAGAATTCAATTGTTCCTGTTTTTAAGAAGGGCCAGGATGAGCTATTAAATAACTACAGGCCAATTGCACTTCTTTCGGTTTTCTCCAAAATATTTGAGAAGGTTATGAGGGTTAGACTTTTGAGCTTCTTAAATAATAACAATTTCTTTGATGTAGCTCAATTTGGATTCACAACCGGAAAGAGTACAGAGGATGCACTTGCCATATTTACAAAAGGAATATACAATGCTATGAATAATCAATTAAAGGCTACTGGTATCTTTGTAGACTTTTCCAAAGCTTTTGATCTCGTAAACCATGATGTGCTACTAACAAAACTGGAGTATGCGGGGGTCAGAGGTGTTGCTCTTGACTGGTTTGTAAGTTATTTACGGAATCGAATGCAACGAGTCAAAATCAATAATGAAATAAGCAACACAAGGAAAATAGAGCAGGGTGTTCCTCAGGGATCTGTTTTGGCTGCGACCCTTTTCTTGATCTTTATAAATGATCTTCTGAGCATTCCTTTTGAGGGAAAACTTAGTGCGTTTGCTGATGACTTGGCAATTTTAATTATGGACTCGGAATGGGACCGTATTGAGAATAGAATAAATACAGACTTAAGATTACTGAGAAACTGGTGTAGCAATAATGGAATGATAATTAATGTTGATAAAACAAAGTACATAAATTTTTCTTTTAGAGGTCACAACTTTGAGAGACACCCAATTTATCACAAAATAAATTGCACAAACACCAGATGCGATTGTCCACACATTGAAAGTATAGATGATATAAAATATTTGGGAATAGTACTAGACAGTAAATTGAACTGGAAAAAACAAATAGATCAACTTAACCGCACATTGCGCTACAATATAAGAAAGTTTTATTATCTCAAGCGATTTTGTAATGTACAGTTAATGACATCACTATACTTTGCCCTTATCCACTCTCGACTGCAATACGGTATTACATTCTGGGGAGGTGCAAACAAATCAACCCTCGAACCAATAGTAAAAACTCAGAAATATTTCATACGTATTATTCTTGAAAAAAATAAGCACCATCCTTCCTTCCCACTTTTCCAACAATTAAAAATATTACCGCTTAGGCATCTTTTTATTTACAAAGTCCTGAAAGAATTTTATATACGAAGTGGTAACAGAGAAAATTTTCAAAGCTACTACAACACTAGAGGGAATGCATTGAATAATGTCAGACAACCAAAGATTGTTAGAACTTGTTTTAAAAACTGTTTCCTCTTTGTTGGACCGAAAGTATATAATCAGTTACCAACTGATCTTAGGAAATATAATGTTAGTGAATACTTTTCAAAAAGGATTAAACAATGGTTATTCACTTTTGACAATATTGAAACCCTTACAAATATTTTACAGTAGTTTTTTAAAAGTTATTTCAGTTGTATGTTTTTGTTATATTGATAAATGCTAGTTATTGTTATTTATTATAGTTATTATTATTTATTGTAGTTATTTATTTATTTTAGTTGTAGTTATTTATTTATTTATAGTTATTATTATTTATTGTAGTTATTTATTTATAGTTGTTATTGTTTATTGTGGTTATTTATTACTAATACTAAGATTTGTTCAGATTTAATTATATTACGTCATGTTGTTCAGTTAAATATTAAGTATATCAATCGCCACAGATGCGCCGCTCGTGTGTGAATGAAATGAACATTGATTGAGCCTGACTCACTAGAAAGTGATGTAAAAGAGACATTTTTGATGTACTAACCATCTTTACTGGCAGCGATGGTTAGAAATTCCTGTATATATGTTAAATTGAAACTGTATACGTAGTATGTTTTTGCAGGAAATAAAATTATTCTATTCTATTATTCTATTCTATTATATAAACTGTAATTAATTAACAGACCTAAATATATTATTAACATAAAAACATGAATATCTAAACTAACACTTAATACAAGAATATCATAAGAATAAAATAATATAAACAAAAATTTTACGACTAAAAGAATTAGACTAAAGAATAACAAATTTATAACAACAACCAAACAGAAGAGTTCATTCAATCTCAGTGAATGTGTTCTTTCTGAATGCAGCAACAGAGCAATTGAAGAAATCGACATGCGAAGCAGCTTCACTTCTAAACGGTAAGTCTTGAGAGGTCACTGTGATAGTTATAGCTTGTTGTCAAGAAACGCCGACGAAAAACAGTTCTAGAGCATGTTCCCCTTGGAGTGCAAAGATCAACATCCGCCAGGAGACCAGGCCAGTCCAGTATGTTGTTAACAAGCTTGAAGAGTGTCACCAAATCAGCATGATGACGTCTCAACTGGATGGAAAGAGTCCAAAGCGGGTAGCAACCTCATTAACTGGAGTCAATCTGTAGGTGAATCCAAGCCTAGGCCCAAATAATCGTATAAACCTGTCCTACAGATTCTAAGTTCCTCCATCTCCATATGGTTAAGTTGATGGGGAGACTATTTACAAGATACGAATTCCAGGACAGGGTTCAGGAACTTATAAAGGCAGACCAAGGTAAAAAGTAAAATTAAACCCTTGGAAAATCTAAACATGAAACCCAAGTATGAATTTGCTCTGATAGAATCATACTCTAGAGCGCTAAGAATGGAAGTCATGACAATGCCGAAGTCCTTTACATCTCCGCTCGTTGCTAGGTAGTGTGCTATTAAGGTGCTAGTTTTGCCTTAAGGTGTTGTAACCACGTTTGTAAGAGTCCACCTTAGAGATATTCAGCTCCATAGCATTCTCACTGCACCAGTCTCAGAGATCAAAAAGTGAACGCTGCAAGTCCTGAAAATCCGCTACAAAGAATAACCCTTGAATAATTACTGAATTTAATAATTCACAGAAGTAATTGAAGGAAGCTTCAATATTATGAGTGACATAAGACACAGGGTAATTAACGTTTTGCAGGTCAAGAAATACAGCATTCCAGTTACATTTGCAGTAATTCAATATATATTTGAAGTATTTAAGTATTCTGATGGCAGGAAGTTTTTGATCGCAGGAAGTTATGGGAGACTGCTATATCTGGGTGGTTTCTATCTTAAATAACAAGGATATCCTCAACAGGATTAACTGACTCATTTCAACTAACTCATTCAATACCTTAGTTGATGAAATTAAGGAAAATATCAAGTCAAAAACACGCCTCTATTATTTAAATTTTTGTTCAGTTATGTCAGATTATTATGGGTAAAAGCCAAGTATTTCAGAAAACGAGAATCATGTACGCAGTGCTCTATTTCACGAGATTTCTAGTTAACTTCAGGAAGGTTAATGAATTCTCCCATCAGCAGACCAAGACACTGACAGGAACTGAATCACGTACCGCTACAAGAACTCTATCTCCACTAGATTTGCTGCTATTGGATTATGAGTTGTCACATCTATTAAAATAAATTAGTTCAAAAGATCCAATATGAAATGATAGGTTAGTATCCACTAAGGCAATAAAATCATAAGAAGAAACGGCAACATTCAAAGACAGTTCAGTCAGATTACTTCAAAGCCCATTCACATTTCCAAAGTATCCATCAAGATTAAGTGGTGCACCAGTGATCTTTTACATGTGTTTTTTGTTCTTAACGATTTGTGAGACATTGGAAATTGTTTATATATTTTATTGTGAGTTAATTTCCTCCTGCTGCTGTTCGCTTCTCTAACTCAGTTCTGAGGGCTGTAAAGTGATTAACCTCTCTCGGGGCTCTATCCCTTGATACATTATTGTTGAGAAGAAAGGATCGATAAGAGTCGCCTTTCAATGTAATAATTGCTAACAATAACTGAGACATCAGATGAATTATCCAGTATTTTAAGGGGTGTCGGCTAGCCTGGCAATTTCCTACCAACTCAAGAAGCTTTGATGTGTTGGGTGAAAAAGTTGGGAGAAGGGTTGAGAACAATTTGCTGATTAGTTCTATCTAAGTTATATTTTCTTTTGTTGTTAATGCCTTGGCCTGGAGATTCCGGGAGAATGAACATCATCACATTTTTGGAGCGGCGCATGCACTCTTTAAATTCTGCAAGAGTAGCTTCAATACCAGTTGAACCAATCTCAAACTCCATAAAAGATTTCTTTACCAGCTTTACATAGACTTTAGCAATTTCCTTCATAGTGACTATGGCTGTGCTTTGTAATGAAGCTTTTCTTCTAACATTTATGAAAGTACTCGTTCTCAGTTTACTGGGCAAGGATTTATTACATATTTATGCCATTGGGAACTTCTCAAAGCAGCAGTAGTCACTCAGAATTTATTTCCTGTCAGTTAACCTGATTTTTAAAAATGAGTCTTCCTTTGATTTCAATCCTGTAATTTCCTGTCATTTTTATTATATTAATACTTTTGTCAGTTGAATAACAATTATTTCATAAAGTAATAAAATAGTATCATTAATATCATAATAAAGTTTTATTTGTAAACTAGCACAGTACCCATCCTTCGTACGGGGTATACGTTGATTTATATTGTGCTTATTGCATTCAGTAATACAAAACATGTACCTACTGGCATCTATATAATGCAAAAGTGCGTTGTGGTCACGGTACCCCTAGGAAAGAAGACGGTAGGTATCATGCGCATCTTCTATAACGTCACTTGGCCGAAATTGCAACAACAAACACAACAACACTGTTCTAATTCCCGTAGTTTACGATTCCAGCTGATAAGTGGTAAATAACTTTCCTACTATTTAGCTGAATACTTCCATGCGATTAATAGATTTAGTCACGGTAACTAGAGTAATACGGTAGGGATCACGCGCATGGTGCGCAGTAAATATTGGTGTCAATGACGTCACACAGACGTATCAGCTGGTTCACCTGTTACAATGAATGTAGTAATAATCAGTAACGGCTTTTTCTCGATCACTGATTTTACTAACAACAAGGCTTCATACCCGTTAACAACTATTAATACATTTGTCTTTAAATAAACATACGTCATTTACAAATTTATTCAAACACTAGTATTACGTTATTAGTTTAGATTTTGTTCATTTTCTTCTTTTGAAGTTATACTTCTTTGCGCCCGTTAGACACTTTGGGATGGGATGTTGGTCGAGAAACCGCGTCACGCTGAAAAGTAAGAACAAATTTTTAAGAACTATCGATTAATCGATTGTTAATCGAAGAAATTTAATCGAAGAAATTACTGATAATGATAATATAGGTGTATAATATAATAATGAAGTCACGTATAATATATTGAAGATAAATATATTGAATAATATTGAAAAATGTCTTATATTTCATTTATATATCCTGTCTGTTTGTGTGCGTGAGTGGGTGTATGAGAATGGCCAAAGAAGTATAACTTCCACCGTGTGGTCCGACGCACACCCAATTTTTTTTGTACAGAACCCGTTCTTTTAAAGCTGTTCTTCCTGTTTAGCTCTTTCATCCTTGTGAATGAACGTGTTCGGACATAATACATCATAGCAAATTAATTTACGTACCGTACATATTCATTTTTGTTTGACGGTTAGTTAATATTATAAGATGGGTCCATTGGTTTGTCTAATATATCAAATTAAAGATGGTTGTTTCGCTTTTGATTTGGAAATGTGTAAATAAATAACAAAATTAATTGAAACAGCTGTTTAAACTGAACATATTATTAATAGTTCAGTCTTGAATTATTACAGTTTTCATACTGTTTTTAAATAAAAAAAATAAAAAAATTGGGTGTGCGTCGGACCACACGGTGGAAGTTATACTTCTTTGGCCATTCTCATACACCCACTCACGCACACAAACAGACAGGATATATAAATGAAATATAAGACATTTTTCAATATTATTCAATATATTTATCTTCAATATATTATACGTGACTTCATTATTATATTATACACCTATATTATCATTATCAGTAATTTCTTCGATTAAATTTCTTCGATTAACAATCGATTAATCGATAGTTCTTAAAAATTTGTTCTTACTTTTCAGCGTGACGCGGTTTCTCGACCAACATCCCATCCCAAAGTGTCTAACGGGCGCTAAGAAGTATAACTTCAAAAAAAAAAAAAAAAAAAAAAAAAAAAACAGTTCTTTTGTCTGAAAATGTTCTAATAATTTATTCTTTTGGTCAAATTTCCATCATAATAATAATATTATGATTATAAGTATTTGTGTCGACTTATTAATAGTTATTAACGATATAAAAAGCCTTGTTGTTAAAGAAATCAGTGATTTAGGAAAACAAATAATGGTTATTACTACATTCAGTGTAACAGTTGAACCAGCTGACATAGACCTTCTATTATACCTATAGGTTAATAGAGACCTATAGGTATAATAGAAGGTCTACGCAGCTGATACGTCTGTGTGACGTCACTGACACCAAGATTTACTGCGCACCATCCGCGTGATATCTACCGTATTATTATAGTTACCATGGATTTAGTTACCAGTATTTTATTGAATAATCAAACCAGGTTATTTCGCCCATGTGGCGTCACAGTCTACTGCAGTCGTGATAAATACCGTCTTTCCTAGTTACCATGGTTGTGAACGTGGTCAGGGTCAGGTTTAGTCTTGTATTTACTTCAGAACTATGTAAGTGGGTTATTTATTCCAACAGCTGATTAATGAAACTATTATAAACCATAGTCAAATTGGTATTGCCATAGGGGTTGCATTGATACTTCTTAGATCCCATGGGGTGGTTTCCTGATGGAATTTCAAAATAAAGATAGGCCTATGTATTAACCAGAGGTCCAGAGACCCTAAGAATGTCCATGCAAAATTTTAGATGAATGACTTCAATAGTTTTTGCGTGATTGAGTAACTCATAGACGATTGTTATATAATAGTAAATAGAACAATTATTTGAAAGTAGACATATACTGATGGTTTCAGGCTCACTTTTCTGGCCTCTGATTGGTCGAGAGCGGTCACGTGACTTGTCCAAGATGGCGGCGCAGTGGTACCAACCTCCCCCCTCCCTCCCAAAAATTTCCCTCAAATTCCTAAATTTCCCTCCAAATTCCCACATCATCTATATTTATAAAAGAGGATGTTTGTATATATATATATATGTTTGAAGTTTATGCGCTGCCAAACCATCCAACCGATCGCCATGAAACTTTAGGATGTTGTCCTGTATACTCCCGAGATGGTTTCTGTGAAGTTTGATGCAGATCCGTCCACAGGGTCCCGCCCCACGGGCTCCTAAAGAGCCCATGTTATTCAAATGGAGAATCTGAATTGTTTACAAAAAACATATGACTGTGTGGTTTAATGTAGTTTCACATGCCATAAGCAGATTGAAGTTCTCACAACAACAGTACTGTATATGTTTTGATTTATTGTAGTTCTACATTTCACCTTGAGAGTGTAGCACACACTACTTTTACTTGATCAGGTGATCTGTATTTGGTGTTAACCTTTTTTCCTCGGTAATTAAAACAAGTTGTGAAACGTGGATATAAGAAATAAATAATTATTTGTTTTGCAGTTTACTTTTTATGACATGCCTCCTAAAAAGTGTGAAAAAATGTTGCAAATGTTATAGGTCTATTAAAAATATTTCATATTATAATATATAATTGGGTGCAATCGTAAATCTTTGAATATTCTTTAATTTGTTGTAATATTTACTTATATTTTTATTGCAAGTTTCAAACTCAATATTATGACCTGCGAAGCGGGCGGGTACAGCTAGTACTATATAAAATTCGCTGTTAACCTAACTTTTTCCGTGTTATACTATATAAAATTCAATGTTTACCTTGTTATACTATATAAAATACACTAACTTTTTTCGTGTTATACTATATAAAATTCACTGTTAACCTTGTTATACTATATAAAATTCAGTCTTAACCTAACTTTTTCCATGTTATACTATATAAAATTCACTGTTAACCTTGTTATACTATATAAAATACACTCCTATCCTTTTCCCCGTTATACTATATAAAATGTAAAAAGATGGCGGTCTTTACACTATAATAAATGCTTTTGGGTATTCCTCTGTGGATTATTTCATATATACTCTATGATGCACACGTCGTCTGCTGGTCGAGCGCGCATGCGCGGGGACTTGTGCTCGGCGGACAAGCGCGTTACGTCACCACTCATACAGCGGCTGCGAAACTCGGGTATAGGACGCCTGGACTGGTTTTCCTGTCGCGACACTCAAGGTCGGGCATGCGTGGGAACTACCAACAGCTGTGCGCTCCTACCAGCACTCCTGCAGCGAAACATAAATATATATTATTCAAATCAGACAAAAAGTAATCAACCCCCCGTGGACCAGTGGTTAGCGTACCCGACCATGACGATTTGCAACTGTCCAGTTGTAGACATCCGGAGTATATACGTTGTAGAATAAAGAATCTGTATCAGTCATGCAAAGCTTAACGTTTTTCCCGTACTTTGTAATTGCTGGGTCGGATGCGGAACCACTCGGACACAAGGTTGTTTTTTACTAACAACATAACTAAATGACTTAAAACATACACAATTAAAAAATAACAAATGTCGATTTTACTCTGTGCAAATGCGCACCTGGTGGCAAAGCTTGTAACTACTAACCTAGCGTGCGCACCATGTACTAACACAAAGTGCTTACATTTATCTTATCAGGAATGTGGTAAAGATACGCTGTGGTTTATGATAGCTTCCGTGAGCCCGCTGGTGTCCGCTTCATTCTCTCTCTCCACCATGGAACCATCAGCATCAATTATAATTAGCAGAGTACTGAGGAACAGGGAGGAGTTTCTAGGTTTCCACAGGGAACTTTGTTCATTCCCATTTCAAAACCGTACAGTATACTTGTACTGTACGAAAATTATTAAACATGAAGATGGGACCGAGGAACATCACCTCCTTCCAGGTTTGTAATATAATTTGGTATATTTATAATATAATTTATAATATAAAAATTGGTCGGTAGCGTACTTGGTTCAATCCCAGATTCATGTGCTAAAGGTTCTCAGTTCGATCCCAATCAGAGTCAATACATTTTGAGAAGGATCAGCTGATAATCACCGGCTGTTCATTTGTCATTGGGCTATTAATTAATGACACTTTCTAAGGAATAGTCGGCCTTAGTTTGTAACAATGACTACATTCGCTCATCTACACTCATCACACTCATTCGAAATCCATATTCGCACATATCTTGACGATCGGCGTCTTATGAATAAATAAATAAATAGTATAATCTACTATACAACACATACTATAGATTTATATAGTATAATCAAAGGTTATATTTTTGTTTATGATTGAGCAGCTGTTTTCTATCTACAAGCACGATACTTGAATCAGACTAGACTACTATTAATATTTTAACCTAAATTTTAATCATCATATTAGTTAGTAGTTACTGATTGTTTTATTTGCTTTCGCAAAATAATGTTGTCTGGCATATGTGCTGAGCACATAGTGCTATTTTATTATGTTTTTATTTGTAACTAAGTGATTTTATTTCATTGTTTAGCTAATTGTTTAAGTCTAGCATATTTGTCATTCAGAAGAATTAGGTATTTAAATAAGTTAGTTCTATGTTTCTAAGGTTAGGCTAGTATAAAGAGTATGAGTGTGTGGATAAGTATGCTTGTGGCTCTGTATAGATGGATATTTTTAACTTTGAAACATAATAATCAGAAAGACTAACATAACTTGCACGTTTTAAGTTTTATTTCCAGGGGAAAATGATGTAGGCTAATTAATTGATATTGAGTAACAACATTTACTCTGAACATGAATTTGGAGTCTATTTTAGTTTTTGACATTCATTTCTTGAAATAATTTGGATTAGCGGTATATCATGTACTCTAGTTTATAACAGGGATATCATTAGGCTATGATAATACAAGCATCATCTAACCACAAAATACTACTTTGCATTTATTTTTGCTGGAGAGATAGTGGGCATGTTATCTTTGAGTCAAGCCATTCCATTAACGTAAACTACGAAATTATACTAAGGATAGGGTCAGGATAGGTATCCAGGCTAGAGTTGGTTAGGTTTAAAGTAAAAAGTGTGTTATTGGGCTGAAAAAAATAATAATAAGCCTATCTGTAATTTTAAAAGTACTATATGGATATTTCTATTTATAACATGTTATGTATAAAGCTAAGGAGAAGGTAAGGTAGCTTGATGGGATTCATTTTAAAGCTTGTAGGCCAAGGATAGTGAGAAAAAAATCAGAATTATTTGTGCTCCACCTCCAGTGATTTTTCTACCTCTACATTGGAACTGACCAACCCATACACGTATAGTAGTATTATCCTATCTGCCCGCCCATACAGGAATAATGATATTTACCCACCTGCATGCCCATGCACATTCAGTTGTATCTTTTAAGAAGAATAAAAACATTTTCTTTTCATCTCAAAACACAACATGAGCGCAAAAGTGTATTGTGGTTACTGTTGGTTTGTTATGGTATTTACTTCGGAACTTTGTAAGTTGTTTGTTAATTCCAACAGCTGATTAATAGAACTATTATAAACAATAGTGAAATTGGTATTACCATAGGGCTTGCAGTGATACTTCTTAAGAGCCCCTGGGGCTGTCGGGTAACAGTTTTTAGAGCAATAGAATATGTATCAAGCGGTAGTGAATTAACAAAATAAAGAGTAGGCCTAGTGGTAGTAAATTAACAGAAAAGATCCTATATTTTTTTAAATCCCTCTTTTTGGGATTGTAAAAATTTTTAAATCATCCACTTAGTTCAGTGGATTTACTAACACTAAATGTTAAAATTACCATAGTGTAACATGTTTTTTCCGTTAATGATCTAAACATATGATGTTAGTTATATTTTTGTTCATGATTGAGCAGCTGTTTTCTATCTACAAGCATGATACTCGAATCAGACTAGACACTATTGTTAGTATTTTAACCTAAATTTTAATCTTATCATATTAGTTACTGATTGTTTTATTTGCTTTCGCAGATTTTATATTACTAATGTTGTGGTAATGTATATAACAAAAATTGCTATTACCACACTGTTATATACATTACAAACAAATATTATGTATTTTAATATTATCTAGTACTCTATTATTTAATTAAATCGGCTGTAAATATAATTTTTAAACATCAATTGGTTTTTAAATATTTAAGCTCTGAATTGTTGCATTATCAAGTTCAATAAATGACATTGTGTTATTAGTATCATAGTTTTCTTTACAAAGACACAATAGTATTTTTGGCGGTGAGGAAACCTAATTCTGTTCAAAGATGATATCAAATGAAGAGCCCAATTACTAAAAGGTAAATATATTTCAAGCTAAAATATGTAAACAACATTTTTCAAACATTCAGTTCAACCTAGGCCAATTCACATGTTTCAATTCAACTTCTATCAACTTTATTATTTCAAAAATAGATCCTGAACAATTTAAACAGTTCATGGAAGTGAAGGTCATTTATCAACAAACACTTATCACCACCATTGCAAACATTGTCAATTCAAAAGAGCAACTCCCTCAAAGTTCAACTACTACATCAAATTTAATTCCATTTGAACATTTTGATTCCAAGAAAGAAAGATTCACGTGTTACCTAGAGCGTTTTCAAAATTATTGTTGTATGAGAAATGTAAACAAAAATGAAAAACAACACAACTTTTGTGTGTCTCAATTGGTTCTATTCATTACAACAGTTTAGCCTCATTTTTAGGCCAAGAAAAACTAATAATTAAACAGACTTATGATGAACTAATAAAATCCTTCAAACAATTACTTATACCTATGAAAAGTGTTGTAGTTTTCAATTAATTATTAATTAATTATTGAAATTTCAACATTATTTCTTAAACATCTACCAAAAAGAAAATCAATCAGTATCTGAATTTGTATCAGATCTGCAACGTGACTTAACAGATTGTGAATTTGTAGCTAAATGTGAATGTGAGAACATGGTATCAATAGCCAATGTCTTTCTTAGAGCTCAATTCATATGTGGCCTAAGAGATAGCTGGTTAAGGAAAAATATTCTACAGTCAAACTTGTCATCTTTTGATGAAATTTTAACCAAAGCCATTGCCCTTGAAGCTTCAAAAATAGAGAATAAACAGCTTAGTCAAAGTCAAAGCAATTCTTCAAATCAATCTATCCTATCTTATCATGACACCAACACTAACAAAGTTTCCAGCTCATCTAAACATTTTTCCAGAAGTCTTTCAAAATCAAACCAAAGATAAACACTCCCAAACATAACTACAAAAATAGGTCATTCCTTCAAAGCAATCGACCTAACTTCAGAGCTCTTGGCATAGAAAATCTTTGCATTCGATGTGGGAAAAGTACTCATGAAGTAGGCGAATGTCAAACCGATTGCAAAAACTTATTTTGGAGTTTATGCAAAAAAGTGGACATGTCACGAAAGGGTGTATCAAAAGTCTTATTTCTTCTAAGGTAAAACACAATACCCATTTTCTTGATGATGTTTCAAACTCAAATCAATCTGGCAAAAGCTACGGCATAAGGAAGGTAGACTCATGTATACATATTCAAAATTGTGAAGTAGTCGACTTATTCGAAATCACACCTGATCCAGACAAGTACTTAGTCGATGTAACATTAGATGGTAAAGTACAAAGATTTGAAATAGACTCTGGAGCTAAATATTTATTGCTTGCAGAGGATGATTTTCAACGACTCAATCTTAATACATCTATTCAAGATTCAAACTTACTGTTTAAATCTTACTCCGGAAACATTAAAAAACCCAAAGGAAAAGTAATATTCAAATTTAGGTATAATAGTTAATAGATATTTAAATAACTATCTCAATATCAATCACAATATACTACATGCATATTGTGTATTTATATTGATGGTACATATTGAGATATACCCACCCACCCATACATATACAGTGAGACAGAACCACCCGTCCACTCATATACTTACAGTGATACTAACCCACTCGCCCACCCATACAAATACAGTGATACTAACCCACCCACCCACCCATACACTTACATTTATATTACAAAAAGTCAAATAAGTATAATACATATTCTTATATATAATCCATGAAGCTGTTTTTTGTTAACCCAAATCCTCCCTTATTTCTTGACAATTTAAACAATTTAGGTGTCTGAAAATTAGCCTCTGTTCGTAGTTGTGCAATAAGGTTTTAATTCTTCAATATTTTCACCTTGAAGGCTATGGGAAGCCCTCAAAGTACGTTTTGCGGCCATAAGAACAACATGGAGAGAGATTTAAATGAATAGAAAAGTAACAGCTATTCAAA
The DNA here is from genome assembly GCA_035578905.1 of Stictocephala bisonia. Classification (NCBI taxonomy): domain Eukaryota; kingdom Metazoa; phylum Arthropoda; class Insecta; order Hemiptera; family Membracidae; genus Stictocephala; species Stictocephala bisonia. The sequence continues at coordinate 447,945 of JAQJVL010000268.1, forward strand.
TGCCAACAATGATTTCCAAACAGTTTTAACAGCTGTTGGAATGTAAACTATGGTGTTTGTAATATATGCATTCATACGTATACAGTGATATCGACCCACCCGCCCGCCCGTACACGTATGGTGATATCGTCAGATATAATGTATGGTATATGTCAAATATATAATATGTCAAATATAATGATAAATCAATACAAGGAGAGTTAACATAGTTCCACCAGGTTTCGATGCCCTACTAGATAGACAATGTATATGAGAATTAAACATTGAATTAAGACAAGTCTATAAAAAAATGAAAGCATCTAATTCAATTTCAAATGTACATTCTATCAAATCTTCAGATGACATATACAAAACATTTTCACATGTGTTTGAAGAAAAAGTCAGATGTGTACCAGATATCAAAATTTCACTTCAACTTCGTGAAGGAGCTAAGCCAATTTTTACTCGGGAACGAAATGTTCCTCATGCTTTACGAGAACTTGTCGATAAAGAACTAGATGATCTAGAATCAAGCGGTATCATAACTCCTGTCAACTGCAGTGACTGGGGATCACCCTTAGTTGTTATTCCAAAGCCTAATGGAAGTGTTCGATTATTTATTTATTTATTCATAAGACGCCGATCGTCAAGATATGGGCGAATATGGATTTCGAATGAGTGTGATGAGTGTAGATGAGCGAATGTAGTCATTGTTTCAAACTAAGGCCGACTATTCCTTAGAAAGTGTCATTAATTAATAGCCCAATGACAAATGAACAGCCGGTGGTTATCAGCTGATCCTTCTCAAAATGTATTATTATTTTTTTGGGATCGAACTGAGAACCTTTAGCACATGAAGCTGGGATTAAACCAACTACGCTACCGACCAATTTATGTGTTGATTACAAATGCGGAGTTAACGAAAGACTAGTTCAAGCTAATTATCCAATTAGAAGAATCGATGACGTTCTAAACGGCCTACGAAACTCACATTACTTTTGCAAACTCGATCTGTTCAAAGCATATCTTCACTTGCAAGTTGATGAAGAAAGTAGTAAAATACAGACCATTTCAACTCACAGAGGTACTTATCGAATGAATAGACTAAGTTTTGGTATTAAAACAGCTCCTTCGTAATTCAACAGAATCCTTACACAGATTTTGAATGGAGTGCCCAAAACAGAAGCATACTTTGATGACATCATTGTACATGGACGTACACTAGAAGAATGCTATTCAAACCTTCACTGTGTCTACAAAGACTAACAGAATACAATCTACATGTCAACAGACAGAAATGTTCATTCTTCTTTGAATCAATTGAATATCTTGGTCATATCATCGAGTGCAACAAAATAAGAAAGTCTCCGACAAAGACTGATGCAATCCGTAACATGCCTCGACCAACTAACTCTGATGAAGTTAGAAGATTGTTAGGACTTGTCACATATTATTCAAGGTTCATACCACAATTTTCAACCATGACCTATCCACTTCGATGCCTTCTAAGAAAAGGAGAGCGCTGGACATGGACTTCAAAATGTGAAGCCGCATTTCTAAATCTGAAAAAAGAACTTTGCAGTGATCGCGTTCTTATACCATTCTCCCTAAGACTTCCTTTGAATCTAACTAAAGATGCCAGTCCCACAGGAGTAGCTGCCATATTGAGTAACAATGTGGAAGGAAAAGAAAGACCGATAGCCTATGCCTCAAGATCACTTACTCAGGCTGAAATGAACTATAGCCAATTAGACCGGGAAGCATTAGCCATTATTTTTGGTGTCAATCACTTCTACTATTACCTGTTTAGTAAACATTTTTATCTTATCACAGACAATCAACCACTGTCAAGGATCTTACACCAGAACAAAATACTTCCACAAATGACATCTGCTCATCTTTTGCGATATGCGTCTTTTCTATCTGGTTTCAATTATTCTGTCAAGTTCAAAAAAGGTGAAGACAGCAAAAATGTCAACTGTTTATCTAGATTTTCAAAAAAACAACTTCAAACTTCAACCGACCAAACTATTGGAAATGAAATCTATGATAAGTACTACGATAACATTTTTCAAATTTCTAATGAGGAAATAACTTTTTCAACAATCAAGACTAGTACGCAAAAGGAGGAAGAACTTTCAAAAATTTTAAAACAACTTCAAAATCAAAGAGAAGACTCTGAATTCACTCTTGTAGATGGAGTAGTTTTTAGAGGGGAAAGAATATATATATATATATATATATATTTATACATACATATATACCAAGCAGTCTAAGATCAAGATTACTTGAAGAACTACATTAAACACATTTGGGAATGACGAAGATGAAACAGTTGTCCCGACAGTATGTGTACTGGCCTGGCATAGATTACGACATAACTTCTTGTTCGAGTAGTAAGAAGCTGTGAACAATGTGCTTTTAACAAAGTCAAATCCTCCAAAACAAGTTCACTTCTGGGACACATATGAAAGTAATTTGGAAAGAGTGCATATTGATTATGCGGGTCCTGTCCATAGTACATATTTCTTAATCTGTGTAGATGCCAAGTCAAAATGGGCAGAAGTAACAATGTCAAACGTAGCTCCTGATTCATTTTAAACCATCTAATTACTAGAAGATATTTTTGCTTTCCATGGTTATCCAAAACAAATGGTATCTGACAATGCAACAATCTTCAAAAGTAAAGAATTTCAAACCTACTGCAAAAACAATGGAATTTTTCAGAAATTCATTGCTCCGGGTCATCCAGCAACAAACGTTTTGGCCGAAAGAAACTTTCAACCCCTAAAACAAAATTTTAGCTACTTCAAATGAGCAAATGCCATTCGAAGAAAAATTAAGAAAAATATTATTTCGATATCGAGCTACGCCTCTTGCTTGCAAGAAATCACCAGCAGAACTGTACTTAAATAGAAAGCTGAGAATTCGCTTGAATTCCATTTTTCCTAACAACCCAAAACGATCAAGAAATGATCCCAAACCAACCCGAAGTTTGACTGTAAAAGAGAGAGTTCAAGTTCGATTTTTAAAAAACAACAAGAATATATGGGAGTTTGGAGAAGTCTTTTGGAAAACTGCATTATTTAATCATTTTAGACAATGGAAGCGTAATAAAACGACATATAAATCAACTATACTCAACACTAGTAAGTAAGAAATCCAAGTATGTATCATTTGGACTAAATCAGTATTTTGTTGTTCCACGACTACCTCAATCCCAAAATGAAAATATTCCAGAAATACAACCTCCAGCAATACCACCACCAAACGAACAACCTCCAGAGATACCAACTCAAGCTGAGCATGTCCCAAGAAGATCTGAAAGAATAAGAAATTAACCTGATAGATTTAAAGATTTTGTAATGTAAATATTTATCACACCCCTCATACTTTCCAATATTGTTTTAACTTTAGTTTCAATGGACTTAGAATTAAGTGGGGAAGAATGTAAGAATGTTATATACATTACAAAAAAATATTATGTATTAATATTATCTAGTACTGTATTATTTTATTAAATCAGCTGTAAATATTATTTTTCAAACATCAATTGGTTTTTAAATATTCAAGCTCTGCATTGTTGCATTATCAAGTTCAATAAATGATATTGTGTTATTAATATTATAGTTTTCTTTTCAAAGACACAATACACACCAGGTTGTAGAAAAACAAATATTGCTCTCCCTTAAGTCAGTTGTTACATTATGAGCAACCAGTTACTCATTTCATCAAGGTTTTAGTCATCCACACTCATGTAATCATTCATCTTTGTCTTAAAATATCCACAAGATGTGTTGCATCCCAATCTGAGTTCTCTTATTAAAATGAAAAGTCGAAACACTGCTTTTTGCAGATATAAAAGAAGTGCCTATCATAAAAACTTTCATCCATTTATATATTTAATGGCACCTTTTTTATCCAAGCCACAGACCAGTGACTCTAAACCAAGACTTAACCCTTCATTCTCACTATTGCACCTCACCAAGATGCAAGCACAATCTAACAACATACAGTCGCAACACTGCATTAACAATTTGCAACAAGCAGGACACTAGCGCTCCTAGTGGCGGGAGGATTTCTACTCTATTTACATTAACAGCTCTGATTATTAACTTGTGTCTATAATCTATCATGGCACTTTTTCTCTTCTTATTATTCCACTTATTTGCTAGACATAATGCAATACAATGATAATATGGTGTAGTTGAGCGGTCCAGCTACTTGGAGTGTTAGCATCACGCTACCTCTACAGCGGAGCAATGGAAGTGTCGTGACTGTATGTCTTTAAGACTATGTACAATTGTATGACCATCTAAACTTAAAGATCAAGTGTTACAAGCAGTGAAAATATTCTGATACTAATTTTAATTGTTGTGATGTGTTAGAAAAAAGTGACTAATAATAATATATTATTTGAGTGTTTATTGTGATTTCCAAATTAACTTATATAATATTCAACATTTTCTTTAATCTCAAAACAGATTTCTTAAACCTACACTAATTAATGTATAGAAAATAAGAGTTGTTTGAAAATAAGAACAAAATAATCAATTAGAGCATAAATTATGTAGTAATTTGATATTATAATTCAATATATTCCTAATAATTCGGACCTCGCAAACTAATGTCTCCCTTAACGTAATGAGAAACATTACAAATAAACTACCTTATATCATCTTTCAATCTGAACAGCATGACCATAAAACAAACAGTCTGAACATCTTTAAATCTATCATTCTACTAATCTTACTTAACATCAGCAAGAGTAGGATAGAAGTAAATACAGAATGTAAACAGCCGATATGTACATTTTTAAAATATGCATTATAAATCAAAACATTAACATCCAGTGCTTCATTTTTTTTTTATTTATGATCTGTCTTGTCAAAAACTGAAAGCTTAAGTTCAAAATGTGGCATTTGACTTACCACTGCCAAGACTGTGAAACACTGAACTTGACGAGAAATCGTCACCAAAGCAGATAGCAGCGATTTCACTTCCAAGTCTTTGCGAAATATGTGGTGAGGAGGTCCAATTCCACCCTGACTAAAACACTCACCGTGATAAATGGGAATGACATTAGAATGTTGATTGCTTATATTACTGGATACAGCCACTTCAGGAAACTTCTGGTAAAGATTGGTATCTACAGAAAAGACACCAGCTGCCGGCTTTGTTGTGAGACTTGAGTGCGAAGGTCTGAATCTCAAAAGAAGGAGAGTATTCAGGGATGAGCTCTTAGAAGAAAGAATGGTAGCAAGTTCAGAAAAAGATTTTAGAGCTGGTTAAGCCACTCAGAATAGTTACCCCATTCTTCTACCAGGGGAGCACAATAAAACCAAGGTTGAAATGCCTTAGACCTCTTCTTTCCCTTCAGAAAACTAACTAACTTCCATCGTAACAAAATTGCTCACAATATAAATTCAATTTAGAACCATTTAAATCTGTTAAGGATTTGTCTCAGTACTCCTCAGTTTAATTGTATAGATTCACTGCGTTAATTTTTGCCTTAAACTTTTGGAAACTTCAGTTAAACCTTTATCTGGTGGGTGATAAGAATTTCATTGTTGTTAATGAAACTTTTATCAGACATGCTTGATAAAAGACTAATGAGCCTTTTGTTGCAGGAATGCAGTTGAATATGATGCTCCAAGTTTTCCGTTCTAAATTACTAGGAACGCAAATCAAATTCATTATATATAATTGTACACGTCAAACAAGCATAAGGAAAGATGATTTTAAAGAAATCGTGATACCTGTCCCATGGGGTCATATATCTGGTGAGTGAAACTAATGGTGATGGCTAAGTATCTGGGGTACATCAGAAAGAAGTGATTTAACAAATACAATATAAATAATCAAAATAATTTATTGAACTACACTAACATTGTAATTGATTAAATTAATTATGTTATACAAACTAATATAATTTAATTTGGTCCACTATCAGTTCAATCAAATGAAAACACTGGTAATTTAAAACAATTAATTTACTTGTAAATTAAATATTTGGTACATATGTAGCTTGTAATTCTAGTATCTATTACTGTAAAGTTGTTCTCTGTGGTGAAGAATTTTTTGTTTGCTACAGATCTGTTTTAAAGCAGTTGTTTACAGACGCTGACTTTTAAAAATTGTTTCTATGGCTTTTTAATCGTTAAGCTAATGTGAGAAATTTTACTTCATGCTCAAAATAAATCAGGGATGAATTAACTTAACCTAGTATAAGTTCTATAATTATTATTTAGTTTTTGCCTGAATACTGTAAGGAAATGCAGTTTAAAAGTCATAGTAATGATTCAGAAGATTACAGAAACAGTCCAGTTTTATAAGTCAAATGTTCTCAGCTTGATCCTAATCAGATTCATAAAAAAATGTTGAGAGAGATCAGCTGATAACCACTGGCTGTTCATGTATGTATTAATACTATTGTAAACAAAACCTTTGATAGAGATAAAGTATCTGCAAATTTGTGAATGTTGTAAGGAATCTTATCGTCTTATACCATAGAATAAAAAAAAAAAAAAACAGTATAAAAATTAAAACAACAAACTCAATTTTCTCTGTTGTTGAGATCCAAAGTTTGGTCTTATAAGCTGCAACTGTAAAAAAACTACAATTTACAATCACATACTTTAATTTCCCAATGGGCACTAAGACAATTGAAAGGCCAATGAGCAGCAACCTAAATAAACAGTGAAAAGGTATTTTAGAACTGCTGAATAAATTTAATGGTTAGTACTCATACCTTGGCTTTACACGATAAATTTATATTGTTAATGAAAATATGGCAGGTATAGCTGCCATTCCACTTTGAACGTTCTGAATATGATTATTTGAGAAGAGTAGCTCTCAGTCTTGTGTGTCACATTTATCAACAAAACTGGCCTACTGAGTGATTGTGTGAAAGACGTAATTCAATAAAAACCGGAAGATTGCTGTGAAGTCTTGTGTTTAGTACATTTTTATAAAATATGTAAAAAAGAATTTTTAAACAAGCATTTTTTTGTGAAACAGTTAAAAATGAACTATATGAAAAAGTGAATTTACAATTACTGACTACGAAAGAAAATCAGTTTCTTCATCATTATTAGTTTACAACCCTTACAACAAAAATTATGCTTTCCCTGATTCTAAAAAGGAACCTAGCCATACAAAAAGGTTAATATGTTGTTGTTTATAATAACTATTGGATAAATCATGCAATTACAATTAACACTTCAGTGGTCGCACGGATCTCTATTGTGATTAGGGTTGTCAATCCTGGGATCCCGGCCGATTTTTGATACCTACTAATCCCAAAATTTTCAGCTGTCATTAACGGGATTACAAATCCCAGTTATAATGGAAAAGGGGAAAGAGCTGTCTCTTCTCTTAGATGTGAAAACACGTTGGAACAGTCTTTTGACAATGTTTGAACGATTTGCTGGGTTGAAAATCTGCATGAAAAAGGTTCTAATTGATTTTAATCACCCTCTAACAATAGAAGAAAATGATTTTGTTTTACTTGAGTATATAGTTCAAGTGATCACTCCAGTCGAGCTAACAGTTGAAGCTCTCTGTAGACAGGACTCCAATTTAGTAACAGCAGACACAGCACTGAAATTCATACTCAAATGCTTGGTAACTAATTGTTCATCTACTTTGGTTTTGACAAGATTAGAACTGCATTAGTGGAACATATACTTCAAAGGCGCAGAATAGAACTGTCTATGTACTAAACTGCCTACAGAACCCTAGAAAATCACATGATGAACCACATATGATATAAGCTTGCTTCCCAGTCCCAAGTCAGAAAGTTATACGTATTAAAATCAAACATTACATTGAAATATTACATGACCAAACCAAAAGACATGTAAATGAAGAGGAAACTGAGCGTAGTGAAGACAAAACTTCAACACCAGCGAATAAAAATACCAAAATATACCCTCCTACATTTAAAATTATTCTTCAAGAAGAAATTAAAAAGTATGAACAATCCTGAACCTGCAACCCAAAATCAAGACCTAGATGCAACATTGAAAATAGAAATCCGCTTATATGAAAATGATGGTGTACGAGGGCGTTATTTGGAATCAGTTTACAAATACTCTCTTACAGTACCACCAACAAGTGTCGAGTCAGAAAGAGTGTTCTCTGCGGTAGGCTACATTTGTAATAAACTAAGAGGCTGACTAAAAGGAATGAAGAAACGATTGATAATAATTTCTTAATATTCCTTAGAAGCTACTTCCAGAAACTGAAAGTTTACAAGCTGTTTTTTATCATTTCCTACTACTACTTTACATTATTTTTGATAATTTTTACACAATATTGTTTTCATCAGTAAGAATTTATTCCTGAAGAATATACTTTCAATTAAACTAATGTTTTTTTCTAGTTATAATATTTTTATAGTAAAAGTTTTCTGTTCCTCCCATATGTGTCTTTCGTTATTAACCTTAAATCCTTTGTACAGTAACTAAAACCTGCTATGTCACTTTATAAATTTAAGTCTAGTTTGATTATGAAAAACTGCATGTATTCCACCCATTTCACAGTCAAAAACAAGGTTTAGTAGCTGTACAACTTGAATTTAACAGGTTAAACTTAATATTTAAATCCCAGTACCAGTCCCGGAATCTAAAACTTAGTATTTTAGTATCCCAGTATTAGTGTCGGTAAATCCTGAAATCCCGGGATTGAAAATAAGGTCTGGGATTGACACTACTAATTATAATCCACCTCTATTTTTCTATGCCGTTGACAGTTGGCAATTCTGTTATTCTTGACCAGCTGTGTACCTTCTTATACCACCCCCTCTTAGACCTTTTAGTGCAGTGTCAGACTCCCTGCTGTATATTTGTGCAAACAGTGTGTAGTTGTTAGAGACCTTGTGATAGATGGATCCATGCGACTAAACACATTGTATTTTTATATAAAAGTCGTCATACCTTTTTTTTATTTTAGTAGTTAGTTGTTTATTTAGAGACTGTGAACTATTACAGTGGTTAAATTAATTGGAAAGTGACTGAAAGCATTCTCAGTGTTGAAGATCCAGCTGATGTTGAGGATGATTATGTTGAATAAACATGACCAAAGTGACTCTAAATATGTTGCCAATGGATGTTCTATGGATGTAGAAGAAGAAATAACTCCAATAGAAGAGGAGTCACACAACCCTGTCAATTTGACACACTTGGGGGTTTTTGTTCGTAGACAAAAGGAACCAACTCATCAGTATTAAGAGCCCCTAGTTGCAAGAATTCATGAACACCTTGTTTTGGTATAATACCTGCTTGTACCACACCTTAATACAATTTATACCTGGGCTTACAGGTAATGCAAAGAAAAGAACTGCGCCTGTTGAGGTATTTTTTTTTTTTATAATAACATGATAAAATAAGCTTGAGAAACAACCTCATCCGGACAGGGAGCCATCTTTTGGGTTTACAGACAAGTGCACTCTTGTATCATATGTAACAAGCAAATATAAGGTAATTGCAGATACAAAATCAATTGATGTTGAAACTACCTATAACAATACAAAACTTGTAGTCAGTATTTTAGACAAAATGATCCGACAATATGATGTGTCAAGACAATCTCATACATGGCTCTTGACACTATTTTTTCATGAACTAAATGTGCTCTGGTTACATAGAGCAATAAACAAATATATTGATGATAGCAATTCTTGCAGAATTTGGCCCTGGATTCAATGAGACCTGCAGTATAACGACAACATAGAAAGTAATTTCTAAAGAGATAAGGAATCGAGGAAGAGTTTTACTTGGAAATAAAGAACAAAAACTTCTACATCTCCACCTCAAAGACAATCAGTGGGAAGGCGTTTCCTTTGTGGATGTAGCTGCAACAAGACCACAAGGAAGACTTGTTGCAAATGCAACTACTGGGTGTGTCCAGAACATAAAAAAAGTGTTTATGAAAACCGTTTGAATAAACTTATTTGTTCGAATATTTTTTGAAATGTATTTAACAAATACAAGTTATACAGGTTTTTTCACAATACTTTTTACATATTTTCTTCATTATATATGATATGTCAATGGTTTTTCTAAGTACAAAATGAAAAAATTTTCATATAACTCTGTGAATTTAGTTAATTAAAGCCTCGGACATTTACTAAAAACTTGTCTTGTACTTTATTTTCATCGTCAGAACAGTATTATAGCACTGTTAATAGAATGTATACATATTAATTTAATAAAAACAGGTTGTTCAAATAGTGATCCATGGGACCAAACTTGTTTGGATAGATAGTGCAACATCTGGAGTGTTAATTGTGTATTAATTCCTCCATGTGTAGTATAAACCACAACATTCATTACTATTGAATTATATAACAAAATTAATTAAGAATTTAAGGGCCTATCACTGTTTAGCATAAGCTGATGAATTGGTGTTTGTAACTAACTTCTTACTGATCGATGACAAAACATCGAAGCAACAATCAAAATATACTTCTGAATCAGGCATTTTGCTGTGTTTACATTGGTGAACAAATCTTACTGATACTGTCAATGTGCGCACTATAATAAATGACTTTCGGACGCAACGTCATCGACAGAAAAAAGCAGGCCACTGTATGGCGCACAAACTTAACCGACAGAAATATGCAAGCCACCGGTACTATGGTTAACATATATATATACTGGAAGTTTCACTCTGAGTGTTTATTTTAAGTTTAAATTTATAATGGTTTAAATTAGATTTTAAGAAACAAAAGCATGTTAAATATTGTGTTGAATAAAATTTGATGGTAATATTCAAAAATAGGCCATCAATTTAATTTTTAAAATTATTTAGTTTCTATAGCTCTTTTCTAAAGTTATTGTTAAATTAACATAGATAATTTTTCAGGAAAATGGTGGGGATGTCAAGATGTTCAACCTATGCTGGCACTTCATGGTGTACAAGATAACGCAGCAACATTCGATAAATTGGCACCGTTGCTGCAGGTGAAAGCACTATTGGCTTTAGACATTCCAGGACATGGACAATCCTCACACATTCCAAAGGGTTTCATCTATCATTTTTTGGATGGAGTTTGTGTTTTGCGGTATATAATCAAAGACTATTTCAAGTGGACACAGCCTGTGGAGTTACTTGGCCACTCATTTGGCAGTGCTTTAAGTTTTGTTTACGCAGCTATCTATCCAGACCAAGTGTCCAAGTATATAAGTATTGATTGTGCTCGACATATGGTTGCCGATTTACCAAATACAGTTATAAACTCACTAAAAACCACCATGGAAAAAACACTAGAGTATGAAACAAAATTGGTTCCTCCAGAATACTCTTACGAAGAGTTACTTGATGCACTTTGGAAAGGCAGGAAGTATAGACTTTCAAAAGAAAGCTGTGAAATATTATTGACGAGAGGAATGACAAAATTAGAAAACGGCAAAGTTCATTTTTCTCGTGATGTCAGAGTGAAACTTATGGCATGTGGCCGGTTAACTCTAGATGAGTTCTTAGAATTAGCACCCAAAATCAAATGTGATGTTTTATCTATACAAGCAGAAGATGGTACTGTAAAAAATGATATAAGAGGAGATACATACAGAAAAACAGTAGAAGCTATGATTAAAAATTCGTCTAAAAGTAGACATGTGATTTTACAGGGTAAACATCATCTCCACCTCGATAATCCTGAACCAGTTGCAAACTCGATAAATGCATTTCTCACTTAGCGAACTGTCATATTTGTTATGGTATAAAAGTGATGATTTTTACAATCTATACCTATGAAAGACAAATACCACTGACTGACTCACTCATCGCTGTAACTAAAAAAGTACTAAGCCTACGAGGCTGAAATTTTGTAGAGTCAAAAGTCCTATGTATGTCAGTATGTTATATAGGACAACATACTGTATTCAATGGGAAAATATACAATTTAAAATGAACACATGTATAGCCAGGTCATAGGACATGGCTAGAAACACAATATTTCACTGATTCAATTATTGTAATTTGCGCCCTCTAAAAGTAGACTTACAGATTTTTAATTTAAAATTTTTTAAATTAATATTATATATATACTAGCCGAGTACCCGTGCTTTGCTACAGTTATTTACTTAATTACTTAGCGGTAAGTTAATTGAAAATAAAAGAAAGGTAAGAATTAATAAGAAATTTAAAATAATATTTTAAACTGAATCCAACAGGAGTAGTAGTATAGGAAAGCACGGAAGCGGTCTGTAACAGAACAGCAACTGGACTGAACAAACCACACTGTGTGCAAGAATGTCTGTTCTCTGAGGGAGGGAGGTGTGTTATCAGTATTGACCTTTAGACTAAACCCAGAAATTCATGACCGAGTCTGACATCAATTTTATGCATCACACCTTCTTTAACTGTTAGTTTTATATAAGTAAAAAACAGCTAACTAAACAACCTTCGTTTAATTTAGATCAGTAGCTACTCAAGTGACTACAAAAGTCGTTATATAAAAATTTAATATAGATAGATATACGTGCAACGGTTCAATATCCTAGGTCCTATCATTGTAGACATAAAATGATTATAGTTGGTCAGAATTAGTAAAGAAATAATATATTATTTTATCCTGGTGGCGTTATCTAATTCCTAAAACTAAAACACTATAAGAAAAAAAACGGCTATAAAAATTAATTAAATTAGTCAAATACAGCACTTATGGCCGACATATTGCTTTTCATATTTATTTTTAAATATTGTTTTTGGGCTGTTCTGGCGCTAAAGCTGTTGAAAGTTGTTGAAAACTACATTCTTTACCATAATACTATTTGTTAAAAAAGTTAAACCAACTAATTATTAGAGAAATATTTGCCAAAAACAGCGTGATTTCTCCACTTTTTGATCAAATTTTGGAAGTTTGTGCTTTTTTAAGCCAAACGGTGCGAGATATGAAAAAAAGGCAAGAAATTAAAGTTGTAGATAATCTATTCTAGACTAACGATTTTCTGTCAAATTTTAAATTCAATCAACGGTTAAGCCAGTAGAGCCAAAAAACTGGATCGACTACACTACGCTTTTGGGACTTTTTGGCACCCCCAAAACCCCCCTTAGAGTTGGAATTTCCCAAAATCCTTTCTTATTGCACGCATTCAGTATGCAAGGAATATTGTGTAAAAATTTCAGCTTCCTAGGTATTACCGTTTGGGCTGTAGAGCGATCAGTGAGTGAGTCAGTCAGTCAGTGGTATTTGGCTTTTTCATTTACCTCTCATCACGATTTCTCCAAAACTATATGTCCAACTGACTTGAAATGTTGTATATAGGTTTATCTTGGCTCCTAGAGGCTTACTAAGAAAAGATGTTCCTCTCCGTCCTACTGGCCCCCAAAACTACCAAGGTACTCTTACGGAGCTATATTGATTGATTTATTTGAATAACAGCTGTTAAATAAAAACAAAATAAATAAAGTAAAACTGTGGTAAATTAAAAGAAATTGAGTGCAGTAGTAAATTATAAATAACATCAGCTGTTCTAAATTGGATATTAGATTAAATTTTTAAACTCAATATTATGACCGGCAAAGCGGGCGGGGTACAGCTAGAGACACTATAAAATGGTTCAAATTTAGTATTGTTACTTTAAAAATAAAATATTAACTTAATTATCAGTCATAAGTAATAACTTGGTGATAATATTTTATTGAGACTGTTTTTATAACCTGACAAACGTATGTGTCTGGGGCAATTTAATTGACCAGTGCTTTTTCAGATTTTGATTGATAAATTAGTTTTAATTTTTGTGACAAGTCTGAGTGGACTTTACTTTTTAATTTATACACGAGTTAGTTTTTATAAGATTGTATAACCATTATAAGGATCACGGGTGCTATTTATTTTTTATGTATTTAATAAATGTATTATTTTTAACCAATATTTTAATATTTATTGGTGGAATTCTTATACATGTTTTTTATTTTTATCAACCCTGACAGAAATCCAGACTAGGTTGAATTATACTGAGGAATTGAACTAGACAATGTCACATATATAGATAGCTTAACCTAGGGTGACCAAACGTCCCGTAATAACGGGATTGTCCCGTTTTTTAACGATCGTACACAGGATCCCGAAAACGTCTACCGGGACGCCTAAATGTCCCGTATTTACATTGGGTTGATGATGCACTTTTGTCGCGCCTCTCCTCGGGCCGTCTTCCCCTCTCCTCGGCAGTTAAACTCGCCCATTGTCGTCTTCCCCTCTCCTCGACAGTTGAACTTGCCCATTCTGCAGGAGTCTATCCAACTTATTCCAACCCCAACCGGAGTCCGACAAGTCAGTGTGGCTGTGGGTGTTTGTCTTGTTACAAGTGTTTGTTTGGTGCTTCTCATATTGTTATTAATTACTAATTATGCCCAAGCGTCAGTGCAAGTTTAAGGAGGAGTACTCTAAAGAATGGAAGTACATTGAAAAAGGACGCTATGACAATGAAGCAGAGTGCACAGTTTGCAATTCTGTTTTTAGTATTGCTCATGGTGGACGTTCAGATGTAAAACAACACATCACATCAGTGAAATATACGAACAGACTGAGTGCCCCAAGTAGCAGTAAGTCTCTTGAAAGTTATTTTATAAAACACGATTCAAATGAAGAAACGAAAGTTAGAGCTGCTGAGTTAACTCAGGCATTTCATACGATCAAGCACCACCACAGCTTCAGGTCAAATGACTGTATCAGTAAATTAAACAGCGTTATGTTTAGTGACTTCAATTGCATATAAGTTTAGCTCTGCCAGAACAAAGCAGTCAGCTCTGGTAACTGGTGTATTAGCTCCATTCAGCTTGAAAACTAGTATTGAGGAGATTAATAAATCCCCTTTTTATGGCATTTCAACTGATGCAAGTAATCACAAGGCTGTAAAAATCTTTCCTTTCGTTGTTCAGTTTTTTGATATAAATGAAGGAATACAGTCAAAGTTATTGAAAGTTGCTTCTTTGCCGTGTGAAACATCAGATGAGATATCTAGTTTCTGTTTGAATTGCATTGATGAGTTCAAGTTAAATAAAAACAGTTGCATTGCGTTTTGTGGTGATAATACGAATACAAATTTTGGTGGTTTGAACAGAGTGGGACAAAACAACGTATTTAAAAAATTAAAAACTACTTTACATGGTGGTATTGAAGGTGTGGGTTGCCCTGCACATATATTACATAACTCCATTTGTACAGCAGCAGATAGATTAAGCTGTGACATCGAAGGTATTATTGTCAAACTCTTCTCTTATTTTTCTGTATATATGGTGCAAACAGAGAGGCTAAAAGAATTTTGTGAAATGGTCGACGTCAAATATGGCACTATTTTAGCACATTCAAAAACTCGTTGGCTGTCTTTGATGCCTGCAATAGAATGAATTTTAAAACTGTTTGATGCTCTAAAAGATTTCTTTTTAAACGAAAAAAAGCTCCAAAAATTTTGTTAAAATTTTTTAATTATCCTTTAAGTGAGGCATACCTATGGTTTGTCCATAGCCAAGTCAATATTTTTCAGCAAGGAATTAAAAAGATTGAAGGAATTACAAAAAGTGTTATGGAAGTTAATGATGTATTGGAATCTACTCTCACAGCTTTGACCAGAAGAAAAGAGGAACAGTTCTTATCATTTAATGTAAAATCCATTCTTAAGCGTGGCAGTATTATGCAACAAGACAAAATTAACTTCAGAACTGAAGTTAATGACTTTTATGAAACCTGCATACAGTATCTTGAAAAATGGAGTGTACCGTTCTCTACTTTCTCAAAGTTTAAATGGATGCTTTTGAAAGAGATCCCCAGTTGGGAACAAATTGAAGAAACTATTTGTTACTTCACTGAAAAAAGCATTGACATAAATGATACTTTGCTATTTGATCAACTGGCACCATTAGTGGATTTTGTAAGTAAAAAAATTAAAGAATGGACTGATGAACCACCTCAGTGTCACGAAAAATGGGTTTGTTTTTTTAAAACGCATACCAGACCAGAACAGCACTCTGAATTTTTGAAGATATGCCAGTATGTGTTTGCGATCCCTGCCCATAATGGTAATACAGAAAGAATCTTTTCGCTTATGAACATTCAATGGACGGAGGAAAGGAACAAGATGGGAGTGGATACCCTTTCTGCAATCTTGCAGGTAATCTACAATTTAAAAATGGACTGTTCTAGTTTATATAACTTTATATTGGAAAAGAAAGAGGTTTTAAAATTGGCTGGAACGAAAGAAAAATATCCCCAATTCAAATCCTAAAGCTTTTAACATAACTTTAACTTTGACCAACAATTTTAGTTATCATGTTTAATTATGTTTTGAAGTATGCTATATTACTTATAATAAATAAGTATTCATTGCAAAATTGTTGTTTTTATTTATTATACGCCTCACAATTTAAATTAAATTACATATTCATAGGTAAACTGAAAAAGATTTATAGGTCTCAAATTAGCAAAAAAGAGCATATTTCAATGATTACTTCTCGATGAAGGCTCCTCGGACCCCCCTTCAGCTGGAGGGTATCGCCCCCAAACCCGCTTTGGATGTGTCCCGTTTTTTCAAGTTTATGATTTGGTCACCCTAGCTTAAAACCCCACATAAACTTTAAAACTTTATAGGAAATAAATTATTTAACTTTTATTCAGGTACATTATAACAGAAATTATTGGAGAGATAAGAGGAATTGTTTTATTACTGAATTGGTTTTATTATTCTCATGAATTCTAACATTTCTTTATGTTTATTCCTACTCATACATGTGCAGTGGTATCGAAGCACACACCCACCTACAGTATTAGGGATGGCAAATATTTTCAACATATCGAATTATCAATATATCGCTAACCCAATATCGATCGAATTATCAATATATCGCTAACCCAATATCGATCTAATGATAATATCAGAAGAAAAATATCGATATATCGGGTTACCCTTCGATAGATCGAATATATACAAAAAATCACTATATAAAATTGTAAATGATTTATCAGTTTAAAATTATACATTGACTCGTGTTTTTCTGTCACTATTTAGAATAGCCTATTGAATTTAAAAATTAAATACATTTATCTTCTTGAAACAAGTTATGTTGTTTGGGATTGAATTAAAAAAATTCAAAATAATAATTATACCTTTAATTTCTATGCTAACTATAAAAAAATAATGTAATAACATTTTTATTTTTGTTTTTCATCCATTAGACTTCTTATAGACAGTAAAAATTAAACTAATTAATTCACTAAACCTACTTCCAATACTTGTCATGTATACAACTTAAAAATAAAAGTTTGTATATTGCAGGGATAGGACATCAGGAAACTTACCCTAGAAGACAAGTTCACTAACCAGAATAGTAGTATGGAACACAAAATCACACAAATTTTCTGTGCCACTGTGCACACTCTAGTTCAATTGTAGACAGTATAGGAGGTAATTCGGGTTTTGACACCAAAACACTGCTAGTGATGTTTAAAAATCTAGAAATCTCTCAATCATGTAATACGTTGAGTTTCAGCATCTCCTCATGTAAAACAACTAAATAAAGTTACTGTATTTCAATAATTTATTTTGTACACATAAGTGATGACGAAGTCATCAATTTTTTTTTCGAAGCGTGATGACTTTGAGGAGAGAATAATGTCAATATTTAGTGAAATGATATAACAAACCAAAATGTCGATATGGTCGAAAAATTATCGAAATAAAATATTGATACTAATAAATTGATATATCAAAAAATATATATCGATATTGCCAATATATTGTTGCCATCCCTACCACCCATACACGTACAGTGGTGAGTTAAATATATATGCGAGAAATTGACTAATGACAGAGGACTGACTGATTATAATAAGATTATAGGCTATGCTTCATAAGTCCACCAATCACAATTGTGCGTGCTCATATATTGTATCACCAGCAGAAATCAAGAATGAATACAGGTCTTAACGTAGCTGGGCAATATTCTGTCATAGCTTTTAATGTATAGGTAGGGTAGAAAGCAATACTGTGCATATACAGTACAAAACAGCTGCACTATATTGGATATCAGAAGATAAAATACTGGATGCCCCATGAAGAGGTTGCTATTTTTTAATTTAAATGCCAGATATTTTAACATTCTATAAACTGGATACTCTACAGTTGTAATAAGTAGATATGAAAAAGATAAACACTTCAGCCTTTATTCGCACTGATGTCCATCAAAAGCTATGCACTGGTGGCAACAACAAAAATGAGTCATAAGCATTTTTGAAAAATTGCTAAGATATCAACAGTTCCTCTTCTATAAACCTCATTAATTAATATCTGTTGCAACCTTTTTCCTTCAAAAAGCCCAATAGGAAAAAATGCAAACAGTCAAGTTTGATGATCTTGGAGGGCAGTCTATGAAGCCGTTGCCACAACCCATCCAACGGTTTGGAAGATTTTGCTTTAAAACTGCTTTGGCCACATCAGCATAATGTGGAGGAGCTCCATCCTGCTTGAAAAAACGTCTCTCATTTCTAGCTGAGAAAGATTTGGAACCATGTGATTAACTTAGTTAAAATTGATTTGTTTCCAGTCATTGTCATAGATAAAACACAATCCTTGGTGATAGCAGCCCAAACTGTTATGTAATATATGTGGATTTTGTGTGTTAAATTAATGACAATTATGTCTTTTATAGTTCCTGTTCGGTAAAATGTAGCTTCATCTGAAAATATGATTCTTTTATGCCACATGCAGGGCCGCATTTAGCTTCATGACACCCTTAGGCCGGCCGGGTTCCGCCGCCCCCTCCCTTCCCCAACGTTACGTCTGTCTCCTACGTACAATTTTGGTAATATGAAACACGTAGAATAGGAACCGTATTTGAATCTATTATCAAGCAAAAATATAAGTTTATTTAAAAAATTTATCTTTAGAACTACTATTTTTGAATTATTTTCTTTACACTTGTATCGAAATTTTTATTGTAGACCTATTATCGGTAAAGTTTATATTTTCCCTTTTATCAAACTTCCATAGGAACGATTTACTTATTTTATTATTAAAACATTAGAATTATTTGAAATAGGTACATAATATGATTTATTGTCTATATTATCCTAAAATACTCAACTTATAAAAATGATTAATTAAAAATGTATAACAAACGATAAAAATTGTTGTGTAATTGTATTTTTTACAATACTTATTTTTACATGACATCTAGTATCTAATGAAAAGTAATAGGAAATAAGTCCTTCTTTATTTCTTGAGTCCCCATCCAAAATACTACACGGCTTCACATCGTGTGGTGACTTTTTCTGTGGAGTCATTTTCTATTGAAGTTAAAACGGATAAAATTTCATTCCATGACTCTCTAAGGCCTTGGCAAGCATTGTCCCTGGCCGACCACCGAGTAGTTTATAGCTTTTTTAGTGTTTTCCTTTATCGATCTCGGCTATCAAACGTTACCATCTTTTTGTTGAGCTTGTAAAAAAATATAGCTCTTGAAGGATCATAAAAAATTACAAGCTTCATTACAAGACTACCGCTGATATCCCAACTAAATTTAGTGAATGTGCTGCACATGGTATAAACATTGCCAAATGGGCAAGCTGCTTTATCTTAGCTTGCAAGCCATTTTAGAATCCAGCCATATTCGAGGCATTGTTGTAAGACTGCCCTCGACAATCACTGATAGTGATATTAAAACTATTCAATTCTGTTAGTACAGCATTGCATTTGTTCTGCTTTGTATCCAACGGAGGGGATAAATGTGAAAAATCGTTCACTTGGAGAACCATCAGATAGAATATATCTGAAAATAAGTGTTACCTGGTCAATGTGAGATACATCAGGCATAGAGTCAACTACAATGCTAAAACACTTGGCTTGTTTTAACTCCTCACATATTTTATTCTTCACTTTCACAGCCATTTCATCACATATAATAGATGATAAGTAATTTGTGTGACCGGAGCCAGGATGTCCATGCCTTGAAATATGTTTTGCCAAGAAAGGGTCAAATTCAGCTATTAATTCCAAAACCATCAAATAGTTTCCATTCCATTGAGAACCTATTATATTATTGTCCCACGTGAGAGGCAGACCTCTTGAAGTAAGAGACCTAACGGCAGCAACTAAACGGGTTAAAATATTGCGCCAGTAAATGGTTTCGTCATCAAGTTGTGCCAAAAGTCTTGAATATATCCTATTGAAAGCAATGCTTCTTGCTTTTAAATCAATGATTAACCATACACACGCCCAGCCGCCAACCAACCAGTGATCTCAGATTGAGAACCGTGAGACCGGGACGTCTGACACTGGTATACAAGTATTATCAAACTGGGAGTGCGGCTGGACTCCAGATAGCTAAATGGCGTTTAGCCGCACTCCCAGTTTGATAATACAAATACTATAGTATGGTTGATATACCACTTGCCGACACTGCATTGGGTTTAATAAATGAAATATATATTTATGATAACCCCAGTAGCGAGTGATTGCTATGGTATTTTGCAGCTTATCATAGTATTAATGTTTATATTTTCAGGGTTTTCTATTCACATTTTACATTTATAAATTTATTTTTATATCAATGTTAAATGGAAATTTGCCGCCCCTGAATATTTGCCGCCCTAGGCCACGGCCTACTCGGCCTTATTAGAAATACGGCCCTGGCCACATGGCATATTTTCAATCATGTTCAAATGACATTCCACTGCTATCTGGTCATTATCAGGGTCATCTTCCAGCAGTCCATGAACTATATGTGTTTTATAATGTTTTACTTTGTTTTCTTGGCATAACTTTGAACTGATGACTTAGCTAGGTAACTAGTAGCGGATGCAACTTTTCTGACTGATTTGAATTGAAAAGTAAAGTAGCACATGCAATCTCTTCATTTTCTATGTTAGATGAATCTTTTTAATAAAAAAGATAATCTATGGTATCTTTTTTTAATTGATTCATTTTATAGTATGAAATGATGCCCCTGAAGGAACTACATCTGAGTAGGTTTCTTGAAATTACCTACTTAGATGAAAATGAATGCTTTATATTCATTTTCAAAGGCAATAGCCTAGGAACAACATTTCATTTTTGTTCAGTTGAAAAATTCACTGTGAGGTGAGACACAACATAACTAGTTAGCAAATAGTTATTTTTATTACTGTATTGTTTCAATAATGTGGGTTTATAGAATCTGCTGATTAATTTGGAACGGTGAAAACAGCTGTTTATTTCATAATCCAATTTGTAGCTTGATTGAAATGTCTGATATTCTAATTTAAATATACCAACCTCTTGGGACACCTGGTATATATGCAAGTGGTATAAAACATATGTGATGTGTGTGATTTTCTTATCTAGATTTACTTGTAAAATGTTTCCTCTCATCACTTTTGATATCTTTTGACCAATGGTTTGCAAGAATCTGACTTACTTGGAAGTGACTACATTGAAAAATGTGATTAAATTGATAATACAGGGAAAATTACTGAATACGTGTATATAAACTACATGGAGTAAGTCCATTTAGTAGACGAATTTCATAACACTAGAATTTCCTTACAAAAGGGTTTAATATAATGTTGATTATTAAATAAACCGTATTGATATTGTTGGTGTGGTGAGAAGGAAGGTGTTCAAATATAAAATAATGTAAAAAGATTGCGTTTGGGAACAATAACAAAAATATAATTTAATAAGTGGTATAAATAAATATGAACAGGCTATAAAAACATTAATGAATAAAGAATGAAAATAAAAACAGTTATAATAAAAAACGATCTAACAAAAATATCCATGTTGATTAGATCGTAACAAACTGAAAACACATGTTATAAAACACAATAAAATATTAAATAATAATAACACATGTGGACAAGTAAATAAACCATGAAAGGGTTAAATTGATTCCCACAGTAAAATTGTTAAATGATTCCCACAAAACCCCCCTGCCGATCGTAGGCAGCACTTCGGACCAACGTTCAGTTCCTTGACGTCTGATGGCACTCTTCAAATGGCGGTGGAACCTTTCGACCAAACCATTAGTAGCTGGATGGAAGGCAGTGGTCCGTAAACGGCTGGTGCCCAAGAGGTTGCTTAGGTTTTGGAAAAGATTTGATTCGAACTGCCTCCCCTGGTCCATTGTTATACAAAGAGGAGTGCCAAACCTGCATATGCACGTTGATTAGAGAGCACGGGCAACATTATCCACTTCCATGTTCTCCAGTGGAACAGCCTCTGGCCAGCAAGAAAATCTGTCCACACAACTGAGGCAGTATCTGTAGCCCTGTGATACTGGTAGTGGTCCAACCAAATCTATATGAATATGGTCAAATATTGCAGATGGAGGAGCGAAGGTACCCACAGGAGTCCACGTATGGCGTGTGATCTTGGATTGCTCACAACCAATGCAAGAAAGGGCCCAGAGTCGGCAGTCAGCTTTTATTGAAGGCCAGATAAAACGCTGGGTAGCCAATTGGACTGTTGCATTTCTTCCAGGATGAGACAGGCCATGGAGAGAATGGAAGGCAGATTGATGGAAGTCCTTAGTAATGAAGGGACGAGCATGTGAAGTGGAGTAGTCACAATGCAGATAAAGGTTTGTGCCTGGAAGTGGGATTTTCTGTAATTTCAAGCTGGATTTCGACTCTAGACATTGCTGCAGTTCGGCATCGTGAGACTGCGACTCGGCTAATGCTTCATAGTCCACTTAGGCAGTGACTGTTTCAATCCTTGACAGCGAGTCAGCCACTACATTGTCGGACTCAGATATGTGATGTATGGCCAAGGAGAACTGGCTGATGTATTCTAGGTGGCGGAACTGATGTGGCAAGCACTTATCGGGCTTCTGGCAGAAGGCGAAGGTTAGGGGGCTTATGATCCATGTAGATGGTAAAGCACCTACTCTCAACCATATGGAGGAAGTAGTTGACAGCGAGGTATACAGCTGTCAATTCCCTGTTGTAAGCACTGTATTTAGATTGGGAGGGGCTAAGCATTTTCGAGAAGAAGGACAATGGCTGGCAATTATCCCCAATCTGCTGCTGGAGGACAACTCCCACGGAGTGTTCAGAGGCGTCACACATGATGGTTTGGCGAGTGTCAAGAATAGGATGGGTCAACAATGTTGCCTCACTGTGACTACGCTTGCAGGCCTGGAATGCTTCTTCGCCATCCTTAGTCCAGTTCCCAGGTGCGTTGCCCTTCACATTCTTCTTCAGAAGGTCGTGTAGTGGGCTCTGCAGTGAAGCAGCATTGGGCAATAAACGACGGTAGAAATTCAGCATTCCTGTGAAACGTCTGAGGTATTTTGCAGTAATCGGCGTGAGGTAGGACAGCACAGCTTGCACCTTTTCAGGCAAAGGTTTGATTGCCTCTCCGGAAACAAGGAACCCCAGAAAGTTGACGCTTTTAGCACCAAAAATACACATGCTGGAGTTGAGCAAGATACCATAAGAGCAGAGGCGTTCAAATAGCAGTCACAGATGTGTCTCATGCTGCTCTTCAGACTTTGAAGCCATGAGGATGTCATCGATGTAGGTGTAACAGAAGTCGAGACCCCTTAAAACACCGTCAATGAAGCGCTGGAAGATCAGTGCTGCGTTGCAGAGTCCGAAGGTCATGTAGGGGAATTCAAAGAGGCCAAACTGAGTAACTATAGATAGCTGTCTTGGGAGTGTCTTCTGGATTAACGGAAGTTTGATAGTATGCTCGTACAAGGTCTATTGTTGAGAAAATGGTCGTGCCGTGAAGTAGATGAGCAAAATCTTGAATTTTGGGTACTGGGTAGCGGACCAGAATGGTTCTGGAGTTGATGGTTCTGTAGTCACAACACGGTCTCCAGTCAGAGCCATTTTTAGGGACCATGTGGAGGGGGATGACCAGTTGCTCGATGAAGGTCTGGCAATTCCTATTTGGACCATGGTGTTGAACTCCATTTTGGCCAACTTGAATTTGTCAGGGGCTAGGCGCCGCAGCTTGCAGCAGACTGGTGGGCCGGCAGTGGTACGGATGTGGTGTTGAGTGTCATGCTTGACCGGTACAGCTGGTTTACCGGAGGGCCTAATGAGTGTTGGATAGTCTTGAAGGAGTTGAGAGTATGCAGATGGAAATGTAGCATTTATGGTTTTAATGCTACTTACCAAACTGAGGAGTTGCTAGGCCACTTGAAATCAATGAAATCTTCTGGTTGACCAAAGACTGACGACGTAAATCTACCAGAAGATTATAGTGGTGCAGAAAATCCACTCCTATTATAGGTCGGGCCACATCTGCGACTATAAAACACCAAAGTCCAGGCTCAATGTCACTAGGCCGTAAGTAGCGATGCATGTATTATTTGCTGCGAAAAGGTCATAGTCGGTTATCAACCTTCTTCCTGGTAGCATTGATTTAGGATAGATACACACATCTGCTCTAGTGTCCACAAGGAACTGCAGTTTCGTCACTATGTCAGTGACAAAGAGGCGGTGGGATGACATGAGCACAGGGTGGTGACCGCCATTAGTGACCCTCTTGATCAATTCCCGAGCCCCTGGTGATGTACTGGCAGGGTTTGTTGCATTTGCTGGCCTGGTCACCAGCACACGCCATCTTGATGCTGGAGCGCGAGTGCGGATGAGGGCTAGATCGCAAGCCCTAGGAGCAGCGGGAACAGTCGTGGCGGTCGTCACTGACGGCTGTAATTTCTATCCTTGCACTGTAGCCACCACGCCAATATTCTCTATCATCAATATGGTGAGACGCTTCATGGCGTCTGTACGTGTATGGGTGAGTCAATGCCACTGTACATGTATGGGTGAGTGGGTCAGTGCCACTGTACGTGTATGGGTGGGTACATGAAAACTGAGGAAATCCTTCCGCAAGGCTGGTTTTGAGACATCCAAACTGTTTGGTAGTTGACATCTTGTTACTATATGATTTTTTCAGTAATATAATATACTCCTTTAGCTAATTAGAATGCTGACCAAGTTATTTGCATTAGTTACTATTGCAATATATCTAATTAGTTAGTAATAGATATATTGCATTAGTTATTTGTTAGATAGATGTCGTAATTTACCGATAGCCAAGAACCAATATCCAAGGTAATGGATATCTGACTTGATATGAGATAGTGACAAACATCACTTTGGAATATGTATATTTAAGAAGAATAAAATATGTCGTGTTTTAAATTTCAAAACAGTTTTATTTGCAAACAACACGATTTTTTCAGCTCACGTTTGGACGCTGTCTATTTCACTGGGGAATGACAATGAGCCAAGACTACATTGTTGTTGTGTCTGAAATCTTATCGCGTGATATCTTTTTGATTTGAAAGGTCTGCAGAGATTCATATCCTGATTGAAAAACATTTATTTTGAAATAGAATATGAGAATACTTAGTGCTTTACAAATTTCCTGAAACGTCATATGTAACAAAAGCAAATAACTCACATGGGCCCAAAACACCTGATGGGTTCTGCTTGAAGGGGGGGGGGGAGTTTACTTGAGCTATGTGAACAATCTCATGAAAAAAAGAGAAAAAAACATGTCTGACGCATGTGGGTTATCAAGCTACTGGGAAGTTTCATAAAGTCTGGTATATTGTTTTGTGAATATTACTTTAGATAGTTCACAGTACAGCGTCAGCGAGCACTGCCAGAGCATTAAGATCAGCATTCTGTTGTGTCGCTAGAATGGCTTGTGTGAATGCTAGCAGTCATGTCAGCCAAAGTGGCTTCAAAACACCATCCGGAACTACAGTGCCGGCAAGGGCGTGGAGATGTCTGAGGAACTGGATAGGCTTGCGATCTCCCATCTCTTCATGTTCCAGCAACTGTCATGTCTTCTGGTTTTGAGACGCACTGAGGCGCTGAATGAGCTCCGCCTTCAGTTTGTCATATTTCTCAGAGGTTGGTGGTCTGGTTAGGATGTCTCTCACTTCGGTTGCATATCTGGCATCCAGGTTTCCTGCAACATAGTTAAATTTAGTCTTATCTGTGGCTACACCAGCCAGAGAGATTGATTTTTAACCTAAGTGAACCATAACTCGGGATTGGTAGGCCAGAAAGGTGGAATCCTGACAGCAATGCGATTCACAAGGGTAGTATCAGTGTTGGCATGGTGGCGAGTTACCACTATAGAGAGCAATGCAGGAGGGCGGGCTCATCCTAAGATATTTTTGTTTCTTACATTCCAACCATCAAAGTATATATCAGATAAATTATAATATATAATATTAATTAATCAGGAAAATTACATTAGATTTGCTATTATTACACCGTATTATAATTCCACCACATCATTTCACATGTACAATTATACAGCTGAAGTGATTAGCAAGTAAATAAGCATATCTTGTTTTTATACATGTCTTGTGGGTGTTATATTTTTGAAGATGAGGAGTCATTGTTATTCTCTTGTTATAATTTATTCACTGTTGTTTCAAATATATCATTCACTAAAATTTACAAACAAAATATTCTTTGCCGTTTATATTAACGTTCCTGAACTTATACATGTGTGTTCATTATCAATACTGACTGATATATTGTAAAAGTCACTGATAAAGAAATGTGTCAATACTTAATACATTTGCAGGTGTTTTTGTGTCTTTTACACTGTATTGAACCTGATCATACTCACATAAACCAGGAATCTCATATGAGAGTAATTATTGTTCATACCAAATATAAAGTCTGTTACCCTAGTAAAATGTATACCAATGAATAAAAATGTTTCAGTTTCTATCAATATATTGTAATAATAATAATAATATATATATGTATGTAATCTGATCAATAATATTGTAAATCAGACATGTTCATTGTAAGTTTAATCAAATGAATGCAAACAAGTTTGCTAACTCTGTTGTCCAACAGACAATTCTATGTGGTTTCAAATTTATAAATATGTGAAGGTACTCGGGGAGTTTTAATATTAATACAGGGAGATGCACTCTCTCCCCAGGCACGTACCCAGGGGGGGTGTCCTGAGTGTCCGGACACCCCCCGAAATTTGAACTTTTTATGAGCAAGCCGAGTGAGCATCTGTTAATCACACAGGCCTACTTGCGTCTATTCTTTTGATCTCGCCTCAAAATGGAACTACTAGTCTAATTTAATGCTGTGCGATGACGCCTCTGCTGTTTTATCAAATATTCAATGATAATTAAACTCATCCAATTTTAATAATTTATATTTTATGAAGAACATAACCATATGAAAGTTTAGTAAACTTTCAGTCATATTATGCAGTAAAAGTGAACCCTAAGAGAAAAAAATCATAAAATTAATTACTTGAGAATTTTGTTACTCTTTGGTCAGGAAATAAGGAAATTTATAGATATTGAGTAAAATGAAATCTTTTATGTAAACTGTTTTTTCATACAGTAAGCCAACGGTTCATTGACAGTTATGTACAAAGTTATAATCCTGACTCAGGTCTTCCTATCAACGCCTGCTTTCCGTAATATGCCTTCTCATAGCCTTTTAATAGAATAATTTTGGGACAAATGACCATAAAGAAACTTGTTTTGTAGAAGAGTCACATTATACTGATGTAAATATATTTGGTAAAACAATTACATGTAGTAATGTAATACTTTGATTTATTTACTACAAGCGGTCTATGCTACAAGTTCTAATGTACTACAGACCAATCGATGTTGTTGTTTTGTTTGGGATAAACTTGATGCATTAGTTTGGTTATATCTAAAATTATGTTTGTTGGTTTTTATTTTCACCATTATTTGATATATAAATTGGTTATAATAAACTTATGCCTATTAGAAAGTTTTATATTGCATGTTGATCAGATTTGACGAAGTTATTTATTGTTGACAGGACTAATCGATTTATTTAATAAAATCATCATAGTATAGCGTATAATAGTGTTGATTTTATATATCCATTAATAACTTTCCCAAACTGAGCCAAGACAAAGAATATTAAACAGTCTAAAATAGGACCTACAATTTTTCTTTTTTAATTTGAAACCGTGTCAATTTTTTTTAAGGTAAATCTTTTAAGGATTTGTGAGAGTATGTTCTAATACTAAATGCCTTTATTTTATGTACTACTCGATCTGTGTTCTCATTTAAAATTTTCTTCTGACTTTTCTGTTGGGCAATCTCCCCTGATATGACAGGAAAATAGTAGTTACTTCAAAAAGTAGATTTATAGGTGTAATAATGATGTACCAAGTTTATTGCTTTATCTGTAATCGTTCAAATATTATTAAGCCCCTGCGGGACTTTATAAACAACCTGTATTATATACTAATGTATATTAGTATTTGACTCATACCTAGCTAGCAATTTGCCATTTTTAAACATTGCAATTCATAAAATAATCCACACAATTTATTGGTCTCTAATAAATTATTACAAGTTTAAAAAATCACTTTGAAATCAAAAGGATTTTTCAAATTACATGAATTTAGATGACTGTTTTACTAAGTATATTTACATCAGTGTAATAAGATAATTCTTATTAACAAACAAGTTTCTTTAAGGACACATGTCACAAATGGTAAACCCAGCATTAATAGATGGACCAGAATCAGGATCAAATGAAACCAGTTTTTAAACAAACTAAAGGAACTATTGTGTTTACTAAAAATTATTTTTCCATTCTGACTTTTAAATGATTTTAATCATACAAGGTTTTTTTCTCATAGGGTTTACTGTACATTACAAGAAATGATTAGGGTCTACTGAATTTTCATACCTTTGTCATGACCCGCTTACTAAAATGGTATTGATTGAATTATAATTGACCAGAAAAGTGAAAATGATCACACAACATTAAATCAACAATTGTGACATTCCTGAGAAAAGTGGGTAAGGCTAGTGATGTCATATACATTCCCCTTCTCTCGCTTGCAGTCAGAAGACACAGTGCCACTATCAAAAAACTGCGCAGGCCTTGTTTTCTGTAGCCCTAGGATCACCCCCCCCCCCTCTTGCTATCCCTTCTCACACTCCCTGATTGGACACCCAACGAAATTGAATTCTGGGTACGTCCCTGTCTCTCCCTTACACAATCTAGTCAAAGAAGAGTCATTAAGAACAATAGGTAGTCTTCAAGGGGGAGCAAAAATAGGTGCCAAGTTAAATGTTTTTGCATTTGCAGATGATGTGGTATTGCACTCATTGCTGAAAATAAAAAAGATATCAAAGAGCTAGCAGAAAAGTTAATAACTGAGATCAAGAAACTAGGACTACAGGTAAATGAAGAAAAGACCAATTCATGAAAATAAGCAGAAGACCTGATAACCAACCAGATCTAGAAGTGCTAAATTTTAAGTTTGCAAAAACTAACACCTTTAAATATCTGGGTGTCACAATAACAGGTGAAAATAGACAAGATGATGACATTTTAGGCAGACTGTCATAAGCTCAAAGGTGCTACTGGAATCCATCAAAGCTTTTTGGAAGCAGGATAATGGCCAGGAGGACTAAACTCCAGATGCACTAGGTGATCATACAATTAGTGCTCTTATACGGATCAGAGGTATGGACACTCACCAATCAGAATGAGAGAAAACTCATAGTTGTTCAAAACAAGATTTTTGTAGAGTGTTTGGTCCAATTGAAGAAACCGGTTGTGGAGAATAAGGAGGAATCGTGAGTTGAGAGAATTATATAAAGATCCGGACATAATAGCACTGGTAAAAAGCAACAGATTAAGATGGCTGGGACAAATACAAAGAAGAGGTGAGAACCAGATACTGAAAAGAGTGTGGACTGGACGACTCCCAGGA
Organism: Stictocephala bisonia; assembly: GCA_035578905.1. NCBI lineage: Eukaryota > Metazoa > Arthropoda > Insecta > Hemiptera > Membracidae > Stictocephala > Stictocephala bisonia. Next base: position 477,635 of record JAQJVL010000268.1, read on the forward strand.
AGGAGACCGCTGGAAAGACAAAGGTTCAAAAGGAGCGACCAAGTAAATAAAGATCTCAGGAGACTAGTTGGGGATCTAGACGTGGCAGAAGACAGAGAACATTGGAGGCAAATTATTGGCAAGGCTAAAAGTCACTTGGGACTTATGTGGCCACAGGAGTAAGTTAGTAAGTGGAGATATAAGATCTCAGTTGTTTTATAACCTTATAGTGTTCATATAGAACATAATATGGAGTTGATTTTAGACTTCTTGACTTAGATAAAAAAAATAAATACAGGTGAAGAAAATAAATGTCAAATGTAATGGAATCTTACTGTAATTGCTTGAAACTATTTCCTCTTATCTAAATATATCTTGAAATAATGTTCTTGATTTAAGTTTGTTTCTTTTCCAAATAATTAATTATAGGAGTCTTTCATATACTAATTGTAAGGTAAATGATGTTCATCCGATCAAAAAACCTTACGTTTTAAAAATGTGTTGGATACACACATATATTTACCGTATGGTTTGTGGTCAGCTAGCATTTAATAATTTTTTAAAAGCAGTGATATTTATGTTTAGATCAAGGTCCAAAAGTCATGTTATATATCAATATAAGTATATAAAATGATCTCCTGTAATAAAACTAAACTCAAATCCATAGAGCTATTAAGATCTGCCTAATTGATTCCATTTATGCTAGCTAATCCCTCCATAAATGAGAACTGGCAATCTGTAACTGTTTGATCCATTGTTTGGATAAACTTCCCGCAGTCACATGACTGATCTAGTGTCAATCTCCATTTGTATTTCTAGTAGTTGAATCTGCCCACGCCAGTTTGGAAGTGATTCAACAGTGTCCATACCCTACGAGGGAGGTACATCCCACATACAGGTATTGACATATCCCTAATAATGAACTTATTGCGTTCATCTAAACTGTTACGCGTTATGGCCCAGCTAGTATTGGGCGAGAAATTCGACCTACTCAACTGGAAAGCAGTAAGTATAGGTGGGTTTCGAGATTTTAAGCGACCGTTGTGACTTGGGAGATCCTTTGTAATGGAGAGGTTCGGGGCATTCAAGATCCTATTTTTATATATTTTGTTATATCTTACTTAGAGCATGTTATATTCAGTGAGATTAAAATAAATAAGAGGGTAATAGTAAAGAATGGATAATTAAATGAACTGACTGGACCAACTAGTAAAAATTGACAATGACTGAAAACACAATAAATTCAGTTCAAAGAATGAGTCATACATTCAATATAAAATAAGTTCAGAGGACACCTAGAATGAAGGAAATATTGATAATTGCTTAAGAGATAAAGTATAAATTAAAGGGGAAGACACATGTACAAGGTAAGAACACAAATATTCAGTACCTTCCAACATTTTCATAGTGCAGTAATAATTAAAACAAATAACAAACAAGTCTCAATCTTATCTTATCAGATTTCAATAATTAATCCACGTTATTTGAATGTTTTGCAGGGTCATGTCACTAATTTATTAATTAGTTTGTTTTCCAAAGTCAGGTGTGAAACAAATTTGTTCATCTAGTTTCAAGTAATGTGATAGAACATTTCAAATTTGGACATCTTAATCTCTGTAAATATAAATATTATTTAGTTTGCTCAATTTCCTACTATAGATATTTTAATTCTTATTTTATCATTTTTTAATGAACCATATTGTACTCATGTATGAAAATATTTTAGCTAAACAAGAAGTCAAATAACACATTTTTATTTACTATAGTCAGCATGTTTAGTTCAAACATGGCCTTTATCTTTGACATATTTACACTTGTATATATTTAGTTTGAGTATAATTGAGAGATGTTAGTCACGAACACCTTTTTACAAATGATATATGTTGGTTTATAAGGACAATAAAAAAAAATTTTATTAATTGGGTAGCTGGATTTTTCTATGATAAGATGTCAGTACTATTTCAGCATTGAGCAGAAAAACCACTGTTTTATTATATTGTAGATGAGGCAAGATTGAGAAAAGTTAGGAAAAAGTATAAAAAAACGAATAAGTATAAAAAAACGAAAAAGTATAAATAAACGACTTAAACATCTATTGATAAATGACTCCAACAATTGAAACTTGAAACTGTAACATGTTTCTTTTGAAATATATAGATTGTCAGTCATCTTGCAATGTATGAATAAATTTCCTGAATTTATAAATATTGTTGGACTTTTGATCATTCAGCAAAACTTCACCATTGATACAGTTGAGTTACATTTTTGTTTTACTATTTATACAGTAATAACAATAACCTATGAGGACCATGTCCTGGATGATATTTTGTACTTGTGATCGTATGGTTAATAAATCGGGTCTCACATTGTTAGTTCCAGTGGTTAACATGAGTCAAACTTGCTGTTGAAATTATAGCTACTAAACAAGAATCTAAATCATTATGCTGGATCAACATTGGGGGTCTTGGTGCAAATTTTTCAACCGACATCTTGGAAATCAAATACGAGACCTCAAGATCCAGAGGGTAGTAGCGGACTATTTGCCCACTAGCTCTTTTTATTATTTTTTTACTTTTCCAAGCATGCCAATTATAATAACAAATTAAGCATTTACTTTGAATCGTGCAATATATAGTTTTAGAGCAATAATATCAGGATCAATTTAAAATCAGTCTTGTTTTCAATGGGATATTGGTGAACAGAAATGTGAATGTTGGTGAGTCCATACTAGTTATCACTCAATACTGTGACATACTTGCAATGTATACACAAGTACATCTTAGATATAGGTCATGTTTACTGCCTGTTAAGGTACCACTGACCAATAATTTATCTTTAGAATTCAATTTGTAATTGGTTTTGAAAATGAAGCTTATGAAATTTTATAAATAGTAGAGAATAAACTTATATAAATTTAACTATAAATTTATTTTATATTTAACTATAAATTTGAATTTTTTTCATATTTAACATTTACTTTGCAAGTTTTTAACATAACCTTAAGGCCTTAACCTGTCATCAGTCGCGTAGTTGGATGGAACAAATTTGGTTGTGCATAGAGAAAATTTCTCACCCATGACATGACTAATTAACTTTCCAATATAAAAAAAAAATTGTATTTGTTTTATTAATAAGTTTATTCGATACACTTTAAGACAGTATAAAGTAATTTTTGATGCCTTTTATTTCTTTAAAAACTGCCGATAATTATTGAATATAAATGTATTTGTTATAGTTATTTCATAAATGTTGTTGTTGTATTCGCTATCCTAATATTAAATGTATAACTATTTTTTAATGTGGAAGATAATTAAAGCATGTATATAAAAATAGATCATTTATTAAATTTATCAAATACAAAAAGTATAAAATTTACACACACAGCATTTTTCCCATTTTCATTCCACCTCCATTTCCTGCACGTAAATAAATACATACTAATTATTTACAACTTAGAATACTACTAGACACATGTAACTAAGTGTAGAACCAACATTTAAAAAAAATTATTAAAAAAAAATTCAAAAACAAATCTAGTCGCATATGGAGAAAACTAAGACACAAACAGTCTCCACTACTCCACAAACAGTTGCGTATAAAGAAAACTTCAAACTGGCCAAACATGTAGGTATGTTCACCCCATCCCCCGCTACCCCCCACATCACTACTGTTTACAAGAATAAGCACAAAACACATGAAAAAGATTAGACAAAGCATTCATGGAAGGTCAATGTTGAAGGTTGACTATTAAAAAAGTTTCCAATGTAATAACTATTTTAGAAATATTTTTCTCAGCACGCGACCGATGACGGGTTAAGTTCTCCTCTTTCCAATTTCAACTCTAACTTCATTTATTTATTCAATAATTTTAAATTCATCAATATATGGGCAAATATGGATTTATGATGAGTGTAAATGAGCCACTGTTAAAAATTTAGATTGACTAAATTACCTTTGATTATAAATTATAAATAAATAAATAATGTATATTTCAAGCAATTTTCAACATAATATTGCTTTTTAAAATAACTCAGGTCAATTAGCCTAAAACTACTTACTAATATTTACAAGTTATTATCTATTATATACCTACAATAGATACCTCATCTCATTGGAACATTTGTGCCTGTAATTTGGTTGGTTATTGAGGTCTGCTACTGCAGTTGGTTCAAACTGTCATTACATTAACATGGGACTACACTAGTGCTCCACAACTTTACTAAACTCCAAAACAACTGATGATTTGAGACACAAAATTTAACAATGGATGAGAAAACTGTGTGTGCATCAGTGCTATTATTTAGAAAGTGTCAGTAATAGAATAATGACAAATGAACTGCTGTCAGAGTCATAGCATCTCAACATTTTTGTAGATCTAACTGGGATGTAAGTGAGAACCTTTAGCGTATCAAGTTGGGCTGTAACCAACTAGGCGACAGATCAATACAAAATCACAGTATATTCACAGATTTGCTGCCACAAAAATCTGTCTCACAGTTAAATAAGACATGCCCTCTATGTCTTGCGGAATCAAGGGATGATTAGAAGTTGATGGAGATCTAAAAATATTGATTAGTTATGACTCTTTTATGTCAAATTTGAACAGTCAGATTGAAATAATATGAAACTATTTATGAACAATTTGAATACAGTATTTCTACACGTAATATAATCTTAATAACAAATATGAGTTGTAAATTTATTGTACATGGTATGTAATTTCCTTCCTAATATATGTTTGTATTACAAATTTAATTTTATTTTTGATAAAATAGTTGGTCTATTAAAAAGTATTTAAGTATTTGTTTTTTATGATCTAATCATTAATATTTATTGTATAAAATTGGTTTACTTGGCTAATATTGATGGTATTAGGATAAACCATCAATAATAACTGCAACATATTTGAATCTCTGTCCATGCCAATTTTTAAAATCCAAGTCAAAAGGTTCTTATTAGATTTAGTTACGACTTTACGTGTATGGGTGGGTGGGTGGATCAATACCACTGTACATGTATGGGTGGGTGGGTGGGTCAATATCACTGTACATGTATGGGTGGGCGGGTGGGGGGTTTCTACGCAGCGTTACGTAACTATTGAACCTCAACAATTTGTTTGAATTCATGGTTTACTGAATACCACTGTACGTGTATGGGTGGGCGGGTGGGTCAATACTACTGTACGTGTATGGGTGGGTGGGTGGGTCAATACCACTGTATGTGTATGGGCGGGTGGGTGGATCAATGCCACTGTACGTGTATGGGTGGCTGGGTGGATCAATGCCACTGTACGTGTATGGGTGGCTGGGTGGCTCAATGCCACTGTACGTGTGTGGGTGGGTGGGTCAATACTACTGTACGTGTATGGGTGGGTGGGTGGATCAATGCCACTGTACGTGTATGGGTGGCTGGGTGGATCAATGCCACTGTACGTGTATGGGTGGGTGGGTGGGTCAATACTACTGTACGTGTATGGGTGGGTGGGTTATAATATGTTACGTGTAGATTTTAAGGAGATTTTGGGTGTGTGTAATTGCATAATGGCGTTGATATGTAATGTAATTGCATGAGGCGTTGATATCGCCGGATTACGGGCCAGCCTGACTCTTGCCCCCCTCCCTACCTCCCTCCCACCCCACACATTGTTCTGCTTAGTATCTCATTTTCCTTAATGAACTGTCAAACCTGTTAACTGCTCATATTTGTAATTTTTTCTTTTCTCTTTTTTCGTTCTCTTATTTATTTATTAATATATTTCATAATAGCAACTCAAGCATACGCACAGGCCACCGAGCCCATGCAGACTTATTTCCATTGAGAAAAAATGCAGTGTATTATTATATTTTTATTTGTGTTCACTTAGCTAACTTAAATCAAGAATATTAATTCTTATGCATTGTATAGGTTATTATTGTATTATTCACTAACACTGCATTGATATATTGTATTTTTTATTTCATGCGGAAATAAATCAATTTATTCATTAATTCAAACTACTTTCAGAAATGAGATGTGCCCATTTGTTCAACTTTAGATTGATTGTAATAGTAAGGTCTAATTTGGTTCTTCAAATTGAGAGATATGGTGTGGTAACTCTCTATTATTGCGCCACCTGCATTTTCTGATGCGATTGAAATATTTCTTCATATCTCAAAACTTTTTCAGAGCACAGCAGGTCAAACAGCTTTGTTCGTCTGAATGTAAACAAAACTACAGACAAAATAAGCTAATTAAAATTATTGTAAGGTTTAGAAAAGACAACAACCAAGTCTCCAACTACATTGCTTCTCTTAATGTTATGATCCAATAAATCATTAGAACAATGACATATTTCTAAAACATTTCACTTCTAAAGTAAAAAACATATGAGCTAATCTCTTTGATGTATACCTTTTCAAAAATAATACAATGATTTAGAAAGGATTTTGAATGTAAAATTTATAGGATGAATGATCTGTAAAAACAAGAGCTGATAACAAAACACCAACATGGATGGCTTTATGATAAAAAGCTTTAAAAGAACAAGAAATATTTAGTAACTGGTACAGTTACAGTTAAGCAAATAAGCATTTCACTACCTTAGGCTTAAGAAAGAACCTATCTCAAATAAACCAACAGCCTGGTATCTGGGGAAGATCGTGAAACTCGACAACAAGTTGCCTATAGCTTGTAGAACTGCAACAGACAACAAGTGGAAAAAACTTCATTCAGATTTACCTTTCAAGCCTCAACCAAAATATAGCAGAAAGCTTATTCTTAGGCCCTTTTCTGCCTTGTTAATAAAAGATTTTTCCAATTCTTTAAAAGATATCACAGTAAAACCTCATTAACTCAACACCTGCTGATAAGGTGCAAGTCTAGCTGGTTTTATATTATGTTTACGGTATATAAAATTAAAGTACACAATGTATTAGACTACGTGTTAAATACATTGAAGGGACATTGTGTTATTTACATAAAAAGGGACCATTTGCATTCGATATGCCTTCTGTGGCAAAAAAGCCAGGCACCAAATTGAGGAGAAAAAACAATCTTCAATTAATTAAATAATTATTTCAGTATTTTTAACTGCACTATAATTGCTGGATATTCAAGATTTCTTTGCAGATACAATAACTTAACATATACATGTAAGTAATACATTTATGTAATTTAATGTTATAAGATGAACAAACAAATTTATGATTTAATCAATTCTATCATGTGTTCATTTATTATAACCTATGAAATCATGTTTTGGATAACTTAACAACCCCCAAACTTGACAACCTCTGAGTCCACAAAGTGTCAAGTCTGTGAGGTTTTACTGTACTTTAATTATGTTGACAACACTTCACTCCTTCCCAACAAAAGTACTACTAAAGATCTCGCTCAGAAATAATATCCAAACTAAACCCTCTAACAACTTGTATATATTTTGTGTTTGACAAAAGATATAAAAATGTTGTAATTCTTAATAGAAAAAGATACCAAATGTTTAGGAAATACTAAAGAACTTGATCTCTCTTGATTTCTACTGCTAACGACATAGTTCATCCAAGAAACGTCATGCGTTTGTTTTAAGAAGATTCAAGCAGTTTTGATCCCAATATAGCAAAAAGTAGCGCATTAATCATTGAAGAATATGAACACATACAAAGATTGAGAGAACTTCAGGGCTGGCAAGACAAAATGTACAGGAGAGGAAACCATCCATCCACCCATACACATATGGAGGTACTGACCTACCTGCCCACCCATTTACGTACAGTACCCCCAGATAAAACAGCATATATCCGTTAACTGAGGATAGGCTAAGTCAATCAAAAACACAACATCACCAAGTAATTTGAAGTAATTGGAAGATTCTGAGTAGACAGGATCTTTTTGAACTCTCTGAGAAGTGCCTCTTTGCATTTTATACCTAGAGAAGCTATGCTGAACAGTACTGGAAGCCATGGTAGAGTGATTGCAATGAGAGAACCATCATAAGCAAACAGGTTAATTTAAGTTTCCTGGTTTGGGGAGAAAGTTCTTTTAGGCACCTGAATGATAGACCACTACAATGCTCTGTTCTTGCTTCTCTTTAATCAATGTACATACACTGCCGACATTCCCAACAAACTGTCCAGGAAGTTCATATATGCAGATCATATTACTCTCACAACTCAACACGAGAAAAAATCAAAAACAGAAAGATCACTTGATCTAGCTACCCTCACTAATTATTTTAGAGTCTGGATGCTAAATATCTCGATGAATAATTTGTTTATAAAGTGTATTTAAATTATACATTATTTTTAGTTTAAATATCGCTTCATGTTTTAAAGGTGTTGTATAATACCTCAAGTTAATTAGTTGTTGTTATTTTTTCACTAGTGTTGTGCAACTAAATTAAATGAAGAAATTGCAAGAGATTGTACCCTTGGAAGAGAAACACATATCTTCAGTGACAAGAATAAAAAGAGAATCCACACCTACATGCCATATTAGACTCAGTTTAAAATCACTAACCAATGTATCAATGTAAGTGTCAATGTATTTATCTCTACATTATTTAACCTTTTAAACGTACCAAATCTTTTAGTAAGTTGAATTAAAAACTGTCCTTACCCAGTTTGATATAGGTTAATATATAAAAACTGAATGCTTATTTTCCTATAAAGGAGCAATCACAGACTGCACTATTAAACAAAATGTTGATATTTTTATTCATTGGTGTGTTTATTTGTTTTTGTTATACATTTTTATCCTCAGACTGTGTTGCTACTGTTTTTCTTTTGAAAATTGATGGAGGAGTGAGGGAAGTACAGTAGATAGGTTATTGCAGGAAGTTTTTTATTTGTTTTCTAACACCAGGGCAAAACACACTTAAGTAAAATTCAAATAAAACGAGATAATTTACAATTGTTGTTTTTAAAATGACATAAATTTTTCCAGAATGAATTGAGTACTTTTGACCTAAGAGGAAATGATGAATCTTTGTTAACTCAATATAGAGTAACAAATTAAATGTAAATATCTAGATGTAAAAAATAATAAAAAATTAACTATAAAATATTTAAAGTTGTACTTTTTGTGGTACAAAGTAAAAGATGAAAATTAAGTATTGTATACAGTAACTTTAAATGGAGGGAGGTATCTAATTAAGACAGTTCCTCTGGCATGCAAAGACGAGCCCAATTTGTTTTGTAGGCTCAGGTGGATAATTAAAGGATGAAAGCTAAAGTAAGAACACGGACAAATTTAATCCCTGTGATAATGAAACAAACATAAACAGTAATCATTGATTCGGCTTAACAAATAAATTGTATTAAAAATAACTAATAAATTCTGAGAAAATGTGTATTGTAATAGATGCATATGTTTAACAATCAAGAGCCATTTTTATTCCTATTATATATTTTTCTTTCTATTACACAGTATCTTTATAATAAACAAACAAGAAAACAGTGTTTAGGGTATATGGATAGATTGTATACTTGTAAAACAAAAGTATTTATAAAAAGGTGAAATATGCATCTAGGTACATGTTATAAGAGTGGGATACCATATATTAAAAAGAATTTTAAGCGTAATTTTTGTAAAAAATATACAAAGAGAGTTGAAATAAGACTATAGTTTGATGTTAACATTTCTAGTTTTCTAAATTGAAATTAAGACTTCTCTAACATACTTACATTTCTATATACACATACTATAACCGGTACAATATATAGATATTTCTTTTTATAAATTATATTTAAAAATTTTGATCTTTTAAATTTAGATTGGAGTTGGTTGAAGCCGATCTCACTAAGATTAGGGGGACTGATGATCCAGACCTAAGGCAAAGTCAGTATGCCACCTCGTAAGTAGTCTACTATCTTCTAAATAAAAATAAAAGAAACATTTATTTGATGTAACTGAAGATTGAGCATCTATAATATGTAAATTCAGATGTTTTTCTTTGACTGTTCATCAGGAAACAAACTTGTGTTAAGAACACGATTTTTTTTACAGGTTCACTGAGTTGATTCAAAGGAACTGTAAATTTACCTTTTTTTTGTTATCATGAGCCAATGTACTTTTTGAAGTTCTATACCTTCTTAGGAAGCATGGACAAACCTGGACATTATATGTAGTAATAATAAAAACCAAACCAAGTAACACGTCAGTCATACTACTCTATTTATGAATAAAACTAGTAAAATCCTCTGCTCTTTTCAATCATGATTACTCATTATGTTTAGGGGAAGAATGCATACCATATATAAGAAATGAAATGAGACAAGAGAAGAACTTTACGTGTAATTTTTGTAAAAATATGTACAATTTGCCTTAGAACCATAAAGGACCCTTTTATACAATTAAATGAAAAATTACTTTTACATGTATCCAGTATAGTCTGTCATTTGAACCCACTATGAACACCAAAATCACTGATGTATTTGACAAAAGGTTCAGTTATGTGTCTGTAAAGTTACTATTTTATAAATTCAAGTTATATTATTCTTGTGATAAAATTAACACTACAATGGACCCTAATTAAGTATTTGCAAAATCTGAGCTGATGTTGAAATATTATTGGAATGTTTAGGCTTTTCTAACCTAAGGAAACAGCCAGTTTATATAAAGTAATTGCATAATATATTTAAATGGTGTCAACCATGCTCGCAGTTCGACAAAAATGTCATGTTTTGTAAAGGAATATGGTACCTAGTTCAACAATACACCAGAGTGAATGTTTGAAGGCAAGAGTTCACATTACCAAAGCATTTAATGCATCTTAAGCAGGAGGTAATTACTATTTACTTGTTTTTCAGTACAAGCCTTTGGAAATTTTTGTTGCTCACCCTAATATTTTGTTACTAATCAAGTAAAATCCCTGTTGTTCAGAAAATAAGACTAGGGGCCTACTAGGGCATTTCAGTCTTTGAAACATCCTGATAAATAGACTAGCAAGTCCTATAATCAATAAATAAATATCTCCTTATTTGATCACGTCGCTGAAATTGTAATAATGATTGTCTCAGATGTTATTATGTATTTTTAAACTTTATTTTATTGTGATTTTTGTTCTAGAGATTTTAGTACATTTTTAAATGTGTTGAAAAGCAGCCTTGGATCTGGACTTCTTGCAATGCCCAGTGCATTTATGAATTCTGGGCTCTTGGTCGGATGTATTGGGACGGTTTTTGTAGGGATCATATGTGCACATTGCACTTACATTTTAGTAAGTTCCAAACTATTCATAATATCTTTCTATTAAAGAATTACATTTAAGGTCAGATAGCGAGTTATTTGCTTTTATTATTTATTAGAGATCAACACAATAGGTTGCTGACCTTGAAATAACCTTTTATTTATTTATATACAGATATCAAATTATCATTTTTTGATACAACACATTTAACTTCAAAATAAGATATGATTTCAAAAATAAATTATTCAAACAAATTTTGTAAGACTTAGACATATATATACATATATATATATATATATATATATACATATATATATATATATATATATATATATATATAGTATAGTGTCTGATGTGTTGATAAATTAGCATAGTCTTTGTAACTAAAATCAACTGGTTTTTAGAAATAGCCATAACTAGTCAGATAGAAAATAAATGCAATACGGCTTATCGTGGAATCTGCACCACATAGTTTTGGTTTGATTATCAGACTGAGACTGATACTGAACTCGAGAACAGGAGAGATCCTGTGCATCCAAAACGTCACCATAAAAAATATAGATATGTTAAATTTGTCCACCAGTATTCATGCTGATAGTAACCATTGAGCGGAGTTTATGAGGTTATTAACTGTCAAACCTATTGCCTACAGTAACCACAAACCTCTTAAGTAGCTGAGGATACACTATTCCTTTACACCACAGTGGAGTCTTATTGTGTTAAATAAGCCTAACTATGAAACATCAAAAGCTGTAAATCAAGATGTAGTTTAACAGTTGGATAGATGGATCTTGTAGGTTTTAATGTGTGTGTTTCATTGTGTACTCAAGACTTATGATAGACTCTACCACAGAGAAAAACAGACAGAGTTTTTTTTTTTTGTAGCTGCATCAAATGCCTCTGGGGCAGTTATTAACAGAGCAGAACCAATGTTCATTTTTATAAATATGAAGTAATAATTACTATATTTATCCTTAAGTATTTGGTGGAAATAGGAAATGACTGACAAGGTGCTGGTCCTTCAACATGCCTGGCAAAATGGAGAAATAACTACTTGACACACTAACTCACACATGTTTAGTGCAATATTCAGTGCGTCTCTGCGACTCTATTGATTAGAATGGATAGAAGGGACTGACTTTATATATATAACTAAATTTAATTTACTGTTTAGAAGAAAAAGATCTTTTAGTTCTAAACAAATCTTTTAATATGAACAGTTCAAGAGATGTAGTATAGAAATTTGCACAATATCAATTTTTGTAACTGATAACAAATTAAATTTGTAGGTTAAAACTTCACAAGCACTCTGTTGCAATGTGAAGAAGAGCCACTTAAACTACCCTGAAACAACTGAGACAACATTCCAATGTGCCTTGAAAGGAAAATTCAAGAAGTACTCAGACACAGCAAGGTCGGTAAAATTCTGATCTTCAGTATTTGATTTAGCTAAGATGACTCAGTAACAATCCACTCAGATAGATCTTCCTGTTCCTTGATAAACTGTGTCTAGAAGATGAAGAGCATTTGAATATAAAACAATGAATAGGAACTCTCCCCTATTAATGTTTCTTCTTTTCCAGAAAGAAATTCTACATAAGATCAGATAAGATGTCTAATCTTGTGGTCTACATAGTTTTACAATACAGTACATTCAAACTTAACCTTGTTCTACCACTTTATATGCAATGTTTCTGATTGTCTTTAGGACCATACATTCAGTTTGCAAGTTAGTTTAATTCCTGTTTTCATTTTTAATTTCCTTTTTACCAGAAGTGGAAACAGGTCATAGAAGCTGCATGTTGTGGATAATTTCCTTATTCAGCTTGGACAATGTCTTGGACTACTTGGTAATCATTGCTTGTCCTCTATCGTCATCAAAAAACTTTAAATAAAAGCTCACTTATGACAATATTTTGTATAGTTTGTAACCATTATTTGTACATTTTTGTGATATACTTTCCAGTTGATTTCAATATAGAAAACTAATATATTTGACATAATTTTTAAAGGTGGTTGTGGATCGGAAGAAAATTTTACTGATGGATTAAATTGTTATGAGATTTAATTAAATGAAAAGGCAATATGTTGTGTAAATATATTTAGAAGTTTGTATTTATTTAATATGTTTTACCAAAATAATTGTACTGTCAATTAGTATGAATGATAAAATTATCAGACTGTACACCCCAAATATTATTCTCCGGACAACGTTATTTACTATCTCCAAACATATATGTGTGTACTCTTCTATTCTGATAGTAAAAAAGTAAATTCATGTACAATATTTAAGTTAGTAAAATTTGAATGTTGTCTATTTCATGACCTTAATAGTTTCTTGATTATTATATTTTGATAGAAATACCGTACAAGTGAATGTTACTACAAATATTACAATATTATAAAATGCACGAATATTATGGTAATAGTTATGGTAAACCATTTACCTTCCTCAGACCTGAGGGGTTCACAGAGTCAATCTGCCTTATACATTCCATGTACAACAGTTTCAGTTCTCTCTCTTGGCAATTTATTCAATACAAAAATGTATTAACAATTTTTTCACTTCGAGAAATACTCTTTATTATCTAAAAATATCAACTATTTTAATTTGTCATGATAAGAAATATATGATCTGTTGTCACGCCAGACCACTACGTCTACTAGGACAGTGGCAGACAGTAGTAATTATCTGTTGACTCATTAGTTAGTCTCAAAGCACTTTGTTCATATGTTGGATGTTGTGTGTGTGGTGGGAAGTTAGATTCGGTTGAATATATTATTTTATAGTGTTTATGTTGCTTTAGGTAGTTATCAATTTTTCTGTATAATGTGTAATATTTATACGTTATAAATATTATATAAAGTCCTCCGATTCTTTGCTGTTACAATTTTACAATTGATGAGGATTAAGTAGAACTAAGGACATAATTAGTTTTTAGTAAGTTTGTTTTTTTTATCAAGGAGTTCTCTTACTTAACGAAGAGTATCATTAACCGATATCATCTCTTCTGATGTTGTTGATATTTTTATGCCCGTTCCTGGTTATTGTGAAGGAAACTCTGGTTCTACCTATGTTGACAATAACAGTCCTGGTCTTTGGTAACATTTAGACATTCAATCTATAGATCTTTCAAAGTTAAAAAACCTCCTTGTAAAACGGATAATTTACCGAGAGACAGCACTGGCAGGCTTTTCCAATGCCAATATTTTCTAAAAAACTGGCCTATGGAGAAACTACTAACCAGGAATGGAAAGTAAGGAAATGATAGCCATATTTTGCTTTCCATGTTGTCTTTTTGTGACTAAAAATAGTCACCACTCTAATTTGGCAATGAAGGTATAAAAAGCAATTGGAGAAATATGTATCTCAAAGTAAAAAGTAATGAGAGTCAAACCACATTGCAAATTACATTAAAAAGGAAAATCTCCTGAACACTTTGAAAGGTAAGAATAATTATGTTGATGAAACATTACAGAAATTTATTTGACAGGAAGTTGTTAAACGGAAGGCAATTCTTAGAGCTGTTGTTGATATTGACAGTGGCATAAACAAGGAGTTACAAAAGCAATATATCTAAAATGTAGACTTCACTTGGGACAATAACAAATGCATCTATCCATCTAAACAGGTACGGTGGCATTGGCATACGTCATAATTGATTTAATTCAATTTAAAATCACTTCATTTACATAGTACGCATATAAAAGTAATTTTTCATAATTCGTGACCATATGTTTCATAAGGATTACAATGTGACCAAGTAATTTATTTTACGACCTCTAGAAGCCAAGAAAACGTTGTTTCAGGCAATTGATAAGAACTTTCATTTCTTAAAAAGTTTAAGTTCTGAAATTGATAAAACTTATAGGAACCACATATTAAAATAATAAATATAATCCATTAACAGGGTTTTGAATAATACAAGTGTAAAGTTGATAAACAGTAAAAACTAGTTAACATTCCTGTACTTTTTCTGTTCAAACAAGGATAAAAATTATGAAAACTTATAGTAAAATATAAAATTTATATGTCATAACTTAATATTAAACGAGGCAAATAATCTTGAAATTGGATTTTTAATAGGTTTCTTAGTTTCTTAGTAAGTAGCCTTCCAACTCAGGTACACATAATTTCTACACTGACAGTCATTACAGTGGCTTATACTACCTCTTTTAGTGGCATCAGGAAAGTTAGGCTTTACCAAAATAGATCTAATAAAAAACAAAATGAAATCTACGATGATTTGAGATCAATTGAACCAATGGATGATTTTGATTATGGAGCACGACATTGTGAGCAGGGCCTCTTAGAGGGGGGGGGGGGCACTGTTCCAAATGCAACAGGCCTAGTTTTTATGTTATGTTAGATGTCTTTGGCGGAAAGATTGAAAAGAAAAGTAGTAATTATTAGAAGCATTCCTAATTGTGTGGAAGATTTCAATTATTTAAGTTTATTGAATTTAAAATGGTAGTGGAGAAAAATCATTTTAGAAATATTATTATTTTTACTTATTTAATAATACCAAGAAACGTGTTTTTATCTATTTGTACATCTATTTTAATTCTCTTAATGTTAGTTAGTGTGAACTTCCTCAATTATAACACTAAACATCTGTTTAAAAAATATTTTAATTTTAGTTAATGAAAATTTTGGGATTGGGACCCCCAAACAAGCATCTTCCCCAGGTCCCCTAATTCCTCTCAGCGGCCCTGCCCTTAGAACCATTAATAGTCCCCAAAATAATTTTGAAGATGAAGATTTTCTACAGTCTTTATCTTAATAAATACCAATACGTGATTGTATTATGTAACATTATGAATAAATTATATATGATACCATACTGTAGTTTGGAGTTTTGTTTACAAATAAAAATTTAAAAAAATCAACTTCAATCACGCCTCACTAATATTGTTAACAATTGAAATCATCAGTATGTCTTTTGCCCTTCAAGAAAGACAATTAGAGTGGCCAAATTTCTGTCACTGATAATATTGATTGTTGTATGGTCTCAAAGTCCACGATTCAACAGCAAACAAATGGCAAATAATTTATAGATTAAAAGAACCAAGTTTTCAAAAGATTACAGTACATTACAGCCTGTGACACATACTGTACAAAAGATTACAGTACATTACAGCCTGTGACACATACTGTACAAAAAAAATGTTGGGTTGGTAATTATGGTTGGTTATTAAGAATTGCTTTCACCAATTAATTTCTTATTACTAGCAATTGTCTAAGATTGGAACGGGAGAGCCGGAACTACAGTACTATGATAGATTAACTCATTAATTATCAGTTTAGATTTATTTGTGACTGTCCATTATATTATATCTCTTGTCCCTAAAATATGTTGTAACATTTTGGATAAGCAATCAGCTTTGAAAAACAGGAAAGTGACAAAACATTTGTCTACACATTTTGTTTGTTTGTTTGTAAAAATAAGTATATCTTTTACTTGCAGAATAAGAATAATATATTTAATGTACTTAAAGACTTCAGACATTGTTTGATATTTACTATAACAATTGTAAGGAATCTTTTTCTAACAAATATTTCCTTTATTTATTCAAATTTGTAGGAAAAATCATAATATAGGTGTGTTTTGGTATAAAAATCTTGCCTGACCAAGTAAAGCGGTGTTTATGTTTTCAGAGGGTTTGGAAAATATTTTGATAAACATTTGATAGGAGTAATAAAATATAAATTTAACCATTTAATGAAACAAAATTGTCAAAAAGTTGGTTTCAAATGTAAAACATCTTAATGTAAAATATATAGAAATAAATGAAAGTCTTTGTGAGCAAATCCTGTCAGTTTTACAAAGTACATTCTATAAATTGTACCAGACAGGGTGTTCAATAAGTATAAAAAATGGCATCATATTTTATGAAATATTGGTGACAAAACTGTGAAGTTCAATAAAAAGATACTATTCTAAAATCAACTTTTTTTAAGTAAATCAAAGTTTAATATATAGGCAGATGGCGCACAAGGAGTCAGGAGAGAACAGTAAATAAAAGCATAGGTAGAATTAATTGTACATCAAATCTTAACTCTCAAACAGTTAACCCTATAGAAAATGTTATCGGATTATACTTAAAACAGGGATTTATTGAAACATTACTTAGTTTTCTTTCTTTTTATGAGTTACAACAGTAAAACTCTGACAAGGCATACTGGATATAAGAAACAATATGTCAATAATAACAACAACAAACTATGGTGAGATAGAGAAGAATGGAAATAAATAGCCAACCTCTGGAAGTGGAAATGTCAATGGATGATGATGATGATGATGCAGCAAACACAGTTGTATACTCTACGCAGAAATTGAACCTTAAGATCAATAAAAATATCATGGTGTTGTTAGGCTTATGATATAAAATACAATAAAATATTATGTTACGATACCATGTTATTAATATGTTATATAACTTAGATTTGTTATTCTGAACACATCTAACCTAATGCGCACTGACTATCAGTGTTTCCCAACCTGTGGTCTCCAGGTGTATTGCGTGTAAGTTTTCATTTGATTATTTAAGTTTGTTGCATTTAAAATGGTAGTTGAGAAAAGTCATTTTAGAAATATAATTATTTTTACTTATGTAATAATAACAAGAAACATGTTTTTTTATCTTCTTGTACATCTATTTTAATTATCGTAACGTTAATTGATGTAATCTTCCACAATTATAACTAAACAACTGTTTAAAAAATATTTTTATTTTAGTTGATAAACATTTTGGGATTGAGGCCTCCAAACAAGCATGTACTCCAGGCCCCGTAATCCCTCTTGATGGCCCTGGCTTTAGGACCCCTAATAGATCCCCACAATAATTTTGAGGATGAAGATTTTCTACAGTCTTTACATCTTTATCTTAAGATGGTTTTTTCTTAATATGGTTTCCCAGCAAGATCATAAGTGGTCTACCAGAGGGTACTAGATTAATAATTTTCCCAACTCTTTAATACGTAGAAAAATGGCAATGTAATTCTCACTGTACGTTTCTTTTAATCTAATTTAGTACATCTTTTAGTTCTAATTTGTAAAGTAGAAAAATTGCTTCTACAATGCAAATGTTCATTTAGAAAGTTACTTTGAAGCACAATAGAATATCCTTTAATTCTTATAAGGGCCTAAGTACTTTATGGCAGTAAAGACTGTTAGATTATTATCAGGCAGTTGCCCTCAATGTTGATTCTAATAATAACTACTTACAATTACTCTAAGTAGGTAAAATTTGTTCTGTATCAATATTGCGTCTTTGAAGCCAAATATTGAAATACTTGCTAGGGAAATGCTAGACCAGGGAAGTCACCAAGAAGCTGAGCATTGTAATATAGGCCTTTTAGTAATTTTGTTTAATTTTACAGTTTTTCATAATATACAACTAACTTATTGTACATATTTACTGTTTGCATTTTATCAAATGTCAATCCAACTATAAAATGTAAAATGTTTTTCCCTTTTTTAATTTATCTAAAATATTTTGTTGTCCACCAGTATTTTTATAAAGAGTCAAGTGGTCCTCGAAAATAAAAGGTTGGGAAACACTGGACAAGACTGTCTATAAAATCATAATTAATATACAGCGCAAGGGTATGAGTTATTGTTATAGCAATAACTGTTTCAGACAGATTACAAACATATGCATTTTGTTGCCACACTATGGGGTTGGAATCATTTATGTGTTGCTGGCTGCGGCAACATTAAAACAGGTATATGTCAGTTACAATTTTTCTTTGTGAAAGATTAATATAAAGCTATTTTCATAAGTTAAATTGTGTAAAAATGCTTCTCTGTAGGTTATACATTTAATTTGTTTATTTACTACGTAAGCATTTATAATTATATTTCCATAGACAAAAAAACTCATTTTGAAAATCTGAAAAATACTATCTTAGTCTTCAGTTTATTTGTAAATCATCCCACTGAAGGAGGAATGTGTCTAGAAAAATTGTATCAGTTTTCAATCAGCCACTTTTATATAGGATATCAAATATATGAGCTGAATTTAAAAATAGAAATGGGTTTGAGGCTTGTTCATTTATTTCAAAACAATAGTTACTCAAAACCTAATATTTTTTTAAATAGAGAACGGGATTAGGTGCATATTTATGAGAATGCTATAAAAAGAGAAATTTAAATACTCTCTTTAATGGTTGAAAATAAAAAATCATACAAAGATCACACTTATTTATGGCATAGACTAATTACTTAACTCATGTTATAGTTAATAATATTTAAAGTGCCTTTCAGTGGTTTACTAAAGTATGCAGTGTCATATACTGTTAAACATAAATATCACTGGTGTATAAGAGAAAAACTATTAATGAAAATAAATAAAATAAGAAAATAAAACTTATACTACCTTAGGATTATTACCTTGCTTTTGTTATTTACAATAAAGTACATACACATTCAGGAATATACACATTCAGGAATATACACATTCAGGAATATTTGCCACTTAATTATTTAATTTATTTGGTTTTTTAAAACTAGCTAAAGTTGACAAAACGTGAACTAATAAATTAATGAATAATTTTCACATAAAAATTTATTGATTTCGTTTTTTCATAGTTGATGAATTGCTTGAATACTGTTTTATTGTTGATTAGGTATTTGAGCACTACACCACCTACTGCTGGAACTTGAGATGGTACGTACTGTTCATCGCAGTCCCTCTGCTGCCAGTGGGGACAGTTCGCCAGATGAAGTACATGGTCCCCTTCAGTGCTGTGGCCAACTTATTTTTATTGGTAGGGATGGCACTTACCCTCTACTACACCTTCATAGATCTTCCCCCAATTCATTCTCGGCCACTCTACGCAGACTTCTCCAAGTTCCCTTTGTTCTTATCAACTCTTCTCTTTGGAATGGAAGGGATTGGTGTGGTAGGCATTTACATAAAGCATTGATTAAAAAAGTTTTAGAAAATATAAGATTGCTGAGTTTACTTTATTGTACTTGTAGTTAGTTTAAAATTATTGAATATGATAAGATTCAGTACCCTCTGGCAAGATTTTATGAATGATTGAATGGAATGAATTTGAGATCAGTTTTCTCATATTTAATCAAACAGTGTCATCAGTATGGACAGTGATGGATGAGTGCAGAGTCCAATTAGAGTGATGGACACACTCCCTCTGTGTGAAAACAGTGTGATTGAACTAATCAAATAACTAATACAATCTAACAAGCATCTAATGATCTTATACATCATTATGTCTCCATAATGGATCCTGCGGTTACCCGGCTATTATTGAAATATGAAGTCATTCCAAGAATCAGTCAACTTCTTTTTTGTAGTAAGATCAGGAAGTCGCACACATTTTATGTTCATTCTAATATGTTGTTTAACTTAAATAAAAATAATATTGTGCCATCCCATAACTAAATGAGATGTGGGACACTGGTGTGGGGTTTCCAATCATATACCAACACATTGTTCATATTCCCAACAAAGATAATCATGTTTATTAGTGGAGTAGATTCTAGAGCTCATTGTAAAACTCAATTTAAACATTTCAAAATGTCACAACCAGCAATATAAACTCCTGGTCAAAATAAATGCACCAACTGAATATTTCTTGATTGTGATAAAATAACACAATTTAAAGAAAATATAATTATCAGATCCCTTATATTATCAATATTTAAACTTATATCACACCTATCTATTCCTTGCCTTAACCTTATCAATTATTTGTTCTCATAAGAAGGAACACCGTTTTGATTGCCCAGTATTATTTATTTTCTGAAGGTGTCTTGTGATTTGTGCAGTTTTATGGGTTGTAACAGGTGATAGTAACTGTATTTGTTGTCTAATTATCAGTATGCCCCGAAATTTTACTGAAGAAGAATATGCCCATGTGAGGGCTTCAGTGCTCGACGTTTGCTCTCAGAGATAGCTAGATTGTTTGGTGTCGACTATTTGCACAGTTGTAAGGAGGTTTTAAGAAACAGGCAAAGATTGGAGAAGACAAGGAGGAAGTGGAGGAAGAATTAAAAATGAGAAAGATGACAGTCAATAGGCTTAAGAGAAGGAATGCCACTAGTAATCAGCTTCATAATGTGATCAAGCAAGTTAGGAATGTCCGAATATCTGTCAGAACTGTACATAGACGCCTTCAAGAGTGTCGGTTACGTAGAAGGCGACCGGTTACTGGCCCCATCACACCACACAGCATTGAGCAGCTAGGCTAAGGTTTGCTCATGAACACGTGACTTGGAATAAGGTAGATTAAAGACTCGTGATATTCACTGATGAGACTCGCATCAACTTGAGTGCTCTAAATGGACGTGAGCGAGTTTGTAGAAGGTAAGGAGAGAGGTTTGAAGAGGCCTGCATTTCCCAAAGAGGACGCTTTAGAGATGGCTCCCTTCTATTTTGGAGTGGCATAAGTTCTGTCGGTCGTACAGAGATAATGGCAGTTGGTCATTATTCAGAGCAACAAAGGTACGTGAACGCCATCTTTAAACGTCATGTGGTTCCATTTGCTGTTGATGTTGGAGAGAACTTTATCCTAATACATGACAGTGTACAGACTCAATCTACAAAGCACTGTTTACAGTGTATCTACGAGAGCACAGAGTGACTGCATTGGACTGGCCAGCAAGGAGCCCTGACCTCATTCCTATAGAACATCTGTGGGATAATATCAAGAAGCGGGTTAGAGCATGAGACCATCCCCCAGAAAATCTTGCTGATCTTGAAACTGTCATGAGACAGGAATGGCAGAAAATACCCCAGGAGATATCCAATACCTTATTAATAAGATGAAAATAAGACTAGAACCTGTTATCAGAGACAGGGGAGGGAACACAAGGTGCTAGGTGAAGGCTTGACATTCATTGTATTCACCTGTTTTCTCTCAAAATGGTTGATTTATTTTGTAATAACAAATTACTAATTTCTTTATTTTTTTATTTAGCAAAACTACTAAACATTTAATTCAAATAAGTTGCGTTTCACTATTACTTTCCATCTCATTTACACCCAAATTTTACAGAAATTAATAGCTGTTTATAATAAAACAGTGATTAAAAAGGTGGTGCAGTTATTTTGGCTAGGAGTTTATATTCTACAAGTTCTCTTAAATGCCAGCGTTATTTAGAGAGCCTTTTAGAAATCTTAAATCTCCATAACAAGAACACAAAAATAGAAACAACTTATAAACAGTACTTTTCAAATACTGAAAAAGCCAAACAAATATTCAATATACATCAGCTAAATTATTTGATAATTTGTCAATTGAGTCAAGAATAGCCAATGAAAATTTATAAAACAAAAGTAAAAGTATTGTTTATCCAACCGTGTCCATATATAATAGAAGATTATTATAATTTAAAAATATTTCTATTTAAATTCACGTATTTTTTAATTGTTATAACTATTATTATGTATTGATTGTATACTTATTAATACTGTATTATTCTAAAACCGCTCTAACTTTATCTCTGAGGGGAGTACAACATGACAACATTGTATGTCTTGAGCTCATGGCTCCTTCCTGTCCCACTGCTAATTTGTTTCCGGTCTAGATGAATCATAACTAGGGCCTGATATTTTTTATAAATTGTCCGATTGACTTCCTTTTTTTATATTTGTAAAAAGTACCTCCCAGTTAAACACTAAAAAGTTTTTATTTCATTCTAAAAAGATAAATTTGTACCTTTCTACATTCTTCCCAACCTATGTTGATTCTCCATTTTTGCCTGTAAACCTCATAGGCAAAGGTAGAATGGCTGGATTATTATCACTACACTGAGTTAAATGTATTTAGTGTTAAGAGTGACGATTGTTAAAACATTGTAATATGCCTATAGCAATAAATTATCTTATTCTAATTAGATTGGAATTAAAAGGTAACTACATGATAAATCTACCCATTAATAGTTATTACTGCTTTAAACATAAAAATAGTGATGGATTTTGAAATCTGTTTAATGCTTAATCCAATTTATAAAATTAATGAGAATAACAGTAACATCAACCAACAATAATACCTATAATTTTAAAATAAAAATAGTATCAATTTTTGTAAGCATGAATTTTTATTATCTGTTTCAAATTAAAATAGATAATAATCAACAAAGAACATTAATGACACTTTTGAGATTTTGTAGTTGACTTTGAGTAATTGCTGTCAGTTCCTCTCCAACAGATTTCTAGTTTCAAATTGAATCTGTCAAATACTTTTTCTAATATCTCATTTAATATAGAAGAAATCACTCGATTTAAGCACTCAGTTCTTCAATGCCAATGTACATTTGCTTGCTCAATGTAGACTTTTGGCTTCATGTAATCCTCAACATAGCAAGGAGGAAGTACACAGTGACATTATGCAGCCATGAATATTCCTCCATGAATATACCTCCATGAATATTCCATAACAACATTGATTTATGGGCACTTAGAAACCAACATATTTCAGAGCAAGACATTTTTTTAAAGTTACTCTTTGTTAATCATGACAGTTCAGACATCTTATTAAAAACGCATGGCCTATCCTTTAATAACATTTTACTATAGTTTTGGCACTGATGAATTTCATACAATTCATGAGGATTTATGTTTGGGTGATAAGATAAGATCTTTATTTCCATAAAATATTCAACTGAATACATTGAATTTGTCATATTTATAAATACTAAAATACTGCAACAATATGCGTGGCAATAGGCCTACAAAACAGTGTTTTGATTAAAGTCTGCTACTGACCAGCAGCCACTTAAATATTCATCCACAGAATAGAATGCGTGATGTAATAAAAAAGAAGTTACAACAGCTTTAAACCACCCTAATTCTAGATCTCTTATTGCTAATGGTAATTTATTAAAAAGCCTAGTGCTAGTTGCTAAAGGTTTTTTCATTGTTTTACTTAATCTAGCAAAAGGAATTTCTACATCATGTCTTGATCTGGTGTTATAATTATGTCTATTGTAATTAAAATTTAAATTATTTTGGTTTCTCAGGTGCATTAAATTTTGTAGACTAAAGGCTGAATACAGAGTTAGGATTCCAAAGTTGATGAACCGGGGCCTACAATGTTCCATTGGATCTATTCCTGCAATGGTTCTTATTGCACGTTTTTGCATAATGAAGACATCTTTTGCTGATGTAGAACTACCCCACACAATCAGCCCATAGGTCATTTTAGAGTGAAAAAGTCCAAAATAAGCTATTTTCATAACATTCTGGGAGACAACACCATAGAGTCGTCTTAGAGCATCTTAGAGATAGCAAAACATGTTGTTTATTGATACACTCATTTACAAGAATATGACAAATCACTTGACAGTACGTAAGAGTATGGGGATTAAAGACTAAACTGATTTATATATCTATAGACAGCTATTGTTTCCGATCTCTTATAGTTTTCAAATGAATGCAAAAGTAATCCACAAGAAAAGTTTATGGCAGATGATTTAAACTTATCAGTACCATAATTAATTGATATAAGTAACCCAACAAATTAACATAAAAATTCGTAACTACCACATTCACAATGTTCTTATTGCCTAGCTAATATGCAGTATTTTTGTGATTTACAATAAAAAAATAATGCAAATAGATTTTTATATTCAAATTTTACATGATACAATTTGTTGTAAATACTTAAAATTCAGGTAGCATTATTCTAAACAACACATTTCATGACATGAAACACTTTTGAGATAAATTGACTTGGAATTCTTTGGAATTTACTCTATATGCTATCTTACATTTTTCGAAAGTTATTTAACAGATTCCAATGTAAGATTTTAAAAATATACCTATTTTGCTACAAAATAATAATAATAATAAAAAAAGACAACTGGTGTTATTGGTTACCTGTAGACTGTAAAAACAGGATGGGTCATGTAAATCATACACTGCATATGAAGGATTCCATGCACCTCAGAGGAACCTCAATAGGTTCCTAAACCTAAATTGAGGTTCCTCTGAGCTTTGCACTTAGCAATGACTCATCTAATGCTAAAATATGATTTAAGACACCTCAAACTAGGTAACACACTAATTTGAAAGCCTTCTCATTTATACTACAACATATTTTGTCAGTGACTCTCCTTCAGATAATGCAACACAAGCCTGGTGTATCATGGTATTGTTTGATTTAAGATTCATCAATATCTTTTGTTGATATATTTCATTTATTCATTTTGGTTGATAACTATACAATCATCATACATCAGGCCAGATTGAACATTTTCCTGTAAACGTGTACAGAAGTAACAATTCTTTTTTATTAATTCATATACTTAAAATCTAATAATATAAGTCTAGTTGGCCAACATCTGTTCTCAGTGTAATAGGCGAGCCAGTGGCCGAGCGGTCTAAGACGTCAGGACTTTGAGCTTAGGTTAGAGATAGTGCTGGTTCGAATCCGGCCTAGACTGGAAGATTTATCAGTAATATTCACCTTCTACTGTAGTGGTTCACCCCCTTACTCTCTCTGAATAAGTCTACTCAGACAGATCAATAGTCAATGAGGAATGGACATAGTAAGGTTAAAAATGAGGGAGGAGCAGGAATTGTTGTAAGAGTATTTTTTGTTTCAGATTCTACCAATTGAAAATGCCATGAAGAATCCAAAACACTTTTTAGGTATCACAGGAATTTTGAGCCGTGCTATGATCATTGTTATATCCCTCTCTCTAACAATGGGATTTTTTGGTTATGTTAAGTACGGAGAAGAAATTAAGGGAAGTGTAACACTCAATCTTCCGGATACACTGTAAGTCAATATTAAATTAAATCTAATCGATTGAGTTTTTTAATTCCTACTAACTACTTGAAAAATATTATCTCAATTAATGAAGAATTATAGAGATGAAAATAATTTAAACCTCTTTTGGCTGACTATTTACTAAAAGTGCACCTTTAAGGACTGAGTGTATTACTTTGGCACATATTTAAGATTCCTTAATTGATTTCAAACTCTATTTGGAACTCATGATTAGTTTGAAAGTTCAATGGTTTTTGTTTCTAGGTAGAAGAATGCAAAATTGCACAGGTTTTAAGAGTGCATAAGGTTTCATTTTTACAAAAATGTGAAATGAGAAAATATGGTCAGTTGTTTATAATTTATGTGTACATCATGTACTTGTACTTAAAGATTTAGAAAACATATTTATAACGTCAATATAATGAAGAGAATGGAATAAAAATGTCTTAGCCTCTGTAAAATAGTTTTTATGTATTTCGTCATGTGGTTTTTTATATCTCTTTAAAATATTTTCACTATATTAAAGGAATTCATACTGACTAAATTTCATTGTTATGCATCCGAATCACTTATCTATGTATTCTTGTTAAGATTATTTTACCAATATTTAATTATTATATTAACTTACCAATCATTTAAGAATGAGAATCAGCATATACACAGGGTGTCCCATGAAGAAACGGAGAAATTTTCAGGTCTTATTCCTGTTGTAAATCGTTAACGAGTGTTTCCAGACCTATGTTTATATGTCATTTTTCATTACTTTCACATAAGGAACAAGACCTGAAAGTTTCTCTGTTTCGTGGTGTGACACCCTGTATATATACAGTTACTTTTGTATATGCACAGTTGTAATATCTATACAAAATAATAAATTCTCACAAAAAAGTATTTAAAAATCTACAAAATGCTAGAATTCATCTGTATTTCATGAATCACAATATAAATATATTTCATAAACCATCTGAGCATAGCAATCCATAACCTAGTATATATATATATATTGCAACCTAGCTTATGGATTGCTATGCTCAGATGGTTTATGAAATATATTTATATTGTGATTCATGAAATACAGACGAGTTCAAGCATTTTGCAGATTTTAAAATACTTTTTTTGTGAGAATTTATTATTTTGTATAGGTATTACAACTCTGCATATACAAAAGTAAACTGGATACATATACAGTAGTAAGCTAGTCTCTTCTAGGAAGTAAACCATTGTTACAAGTATGATGTGAGGTTCTCATCTTTGCAGATTGGCACAGTTAGTGAAGGGACTGGTGGCCGTAGCTATTCTCTGTACTTACGGCCTGCAGATCATGGCTGCTGCTCAGGTTATATGGAATGGAGTCCAACCTCATGTCTCCCAGGAAAGGCAGGATGTTGCCTATTACACAGTGAGAGTCTGCATGGTCATTGGACATAGTATGTTGCTCTTTTTTGTTCTGTTTATGATAAAGTAAATTACAGAGTTACCTATATATCACTGAATATTTTTAGATGTGGCAGGTATTGATTCTTTAATTTTAGGCCACAAGGACTTTTCAAATGCTCAAATGTATATTTTTCCTCCTATTTCCCCCTAGTCTTTACCATTTACAAGATTCATCCAATGGCCAGTGACACTTCCCAGTTGAAGTCTTAAGGGTCCAAAACAGCCTTGAGGCCACCCATGCAACACTTTTTGGCCTCAACACTTATTGAAGAAATTGGACTTCAATAGCTGATTGTGAGTTTGTCAATCAGTTAAGAATTATAAACTGAACTACTTTTAGGATCCTTAGAAACCTACAATAATCACCATTGAAAAAAATAAGTTTTGAAGCCTTAACAATTATACAGCATATGATGTGCAAATTAAAAAAGTTGTTCACAAATTATTTTTGGGATAGTTGTTTGAAACTAGCTCAGGTCAGCTGTTCAAGCTACACCTAAATTTCTATGATAATAGTCATATAATTTGTTCTAAAATAACGTCATCCTTAGAGTACCCAGGCTAAGCCAAATCTGGCTCTCTAAGACCTGGGTTCAATCCCTGGTGAGAGACCACTCTTTCCCCCATGCACTCAGGTGATTCTGAACTCCATTTAGCTGTTGGTCTCAGGATAAGTGGTAGAAAGACTGCTTTATTTCCAACTTCACCCGAGGGAAGACATGTTTTTGCTCCATCCTAATCTTAATAGCTTTCGTCTGCATTTGATGTTTCTGGCTACATTTTACAACAGATTCATAAAAATAGTATTTAAGAATCTGAATACAGTAGAGCTTCGTTATCCGACATTCCTTTTTAACTGGCATACTCCTCCCGAAAACAATATTGTAATAAAAATTGTCTGAAAACAATATAATGGATTATTGTTTCGTAACTACAAAAACTGAATGTACCTGGTGAGGTTTTTCCCAAAGTTGCTTATTGTAATTAACTTTATGTTGAGGTGATGGGCAGTGCAATGTGAGCAAACTACATCACTTTAGTTATCTGCTGGGATACAGCATTTGTAGGACAGTCATCCCTTGTAGAGAAGGGTATTAACGATTGTATAGCTCTAATTCAATAGTTTCTTGACCTGTCACATGTATTATTTTGTTATGTTAAAGAATTTATAGGTTGCTTTACTGTTCAAGGCTAGCTTTGCTAAGTTAGGTTTAAAAACAAATTTGTTACTAGTGACTATAGAGTACCGTACCGTAGTTAAGTTGTATTTGTTTACTTGTTTTACATAACTGTAGTTTTATTGAACTTAGAGCTTCCAACATGGAAGGTCTATGGAAGGTAAACTTAATGCTATTTCTTTACTATCACTATTCAACATTTTTAGTTATCTGACGTCATCATGATCCATTTATGTAATATACGTAAGGCGCTACTTTATTAGTAAAAAAATTGACATAAAGAATATCATATAGTACCGGTACCCATCTGTTTTAAACATGACTTATTTCCTAACCAAACATTATATGTAGCCTCAAGTTATAAACTTATTTTTCTGGAGTTCTTATACAAGATTTTAATATTAAGTATTAGAATCATTCTTAGATTTATAATTTTTGTTGTTTTTATGCTCCCTCATAATATTTATTAAAATGAACAAAATATTCATGTTTTATGTAGCAATAAACTGAAAACTAAATAGAAGTAAATGTATTATTAGATTTAGCCAATATTATACCTCTCATAAAAACAGAAATAGGCCCACCTGCCATTTGATATATGTAGTGTAGTAGCTGTAGTCAATAATATTACTGAGAAAATGCTTATTTTATAACAAATTTAGGAGCAAGCCAGAAAAACACATTTTCTGCATCAAGAACAAAAGAGAAGACACTTATGGTTTTTTTATATCACTTCTCATTATTAGAACTAAGATTTCAAAACCATACTCTAAATCATTTCTTATATTATTGCTTACCCAAACAGAAACAACATTACATTTCCTAATAAACTCCTATAAAGTGTAAACATACTACCAGTTAGTTTCTTATTTTAATGGTTATTATTTTACAACTCATGCTGGACTATTATTTGAAATGGGTTCCACATTTAAATGAGACAACTACAGTACGTAACATGTAATAGTAACATGTTTCTCTTAGCAGCTTTAAAGAGGACATATGTTTACTTTTAAGAAACCAATAAATAAATCATTGTTATCAAGTAAAGA
Organism: Stictocephala bisonia; assembly: GCA_035578905.1. Lineage (NCBI taxonomy): Eukaryota > Metazoa > Arthropoda > Insecta > Hemiptera > Membracidae > Stictocephala > Stictocephala bisonia. Next base: position 507,188 of record JAQJVL010000268.1, read on the forward strand.
ACTAAATAGTTTTAAAAGCTTTTGTTAAATTTACTCTGGAACTGTTTGAGAACTTTGATAGTTAAAGTTGAAGGAAAATTGAAAAACTTTTTTGATCAAAGATTTTACAGCATGCTTTAATAATACTTTATGCTGTCTAGGATCTGTTCAATATTCCAATATTTTTGCCGTCGATGTAACAAGGACATGTCATAAATGATGGACAACAATTAACGACCTCATGACAGATATCACATTCACTGTTCCTGCCAACGATATACAAAAATAACTGTGTTATATATCATGCAGTTCGTACCTCTACGACAGCTATCTGTCAGTGAAGTTGTGTACATCATTACACTGACATTCATGATTTGAAAAACACATTTTTTCTATAATAATATTTGTTAGAACTTATATAAGTTACAGCTACTATAACTTAGAATACTTTTATTGCTGGAGTATTGAACCAAACTAATATGCAAACACCTAATATAAACATCATATCTTGGATAATTATTTAAAACTATTCAATTATTATTTTTGCTGACATCATCATACAAAACATTAACAGTATACTAAAACAGTGCCTGTCAGCTGGTAGTACCAAACCTGTGACACATCCTCGCAGTGATACCAATAGTTGATTTTAACATAAAAAAAACCAGGAACATGCTCTGTAATGAAGATCTGAGGTTGAAGATACTTATTAGACAGTTCAGATCTCAGGAGAAAGTCCAAAGTTTTATTTGATTTAAAATCCATAAATTTAGAATGATAAGGATGTTAACCCTTTCTTATATGCCTAACTGTTGGCCAGAAGCACAATGGTAACTGATGAACATATAAATACATATGTTATAATCATAATGAGGCACCATAAAGTATCATTGGGCATTTAAATAATAATGACAAGGGAACAATGACTATAATAGACATGACGAAGACTAAATTCACTTTTCCATCATTCCAATTGATATTTTGACAGTTGGTTTAGATAATGCTTGCTTACATTTCCCTACTTATTTATTTCCTATACTTAAGATTTCTTGCTCTAAAGTTCAAGGTGTATAGTTAATAAAGTTGGCTAGGCGCAATATTTTTAATGCATTAACTGTAATAATGCAAACTAGTGAATAAAAGTTTGATTATAATGGAAAATTAATTTGAAGTTGAAGCAATTATGAAAATATTAATGACAACTAAATGAAGTTATAAGAACATTCTAAACAATTCATTGAATCTCTATTGAATTTCATGGAAAAATTTTCTCAATAAATTTTGCCATATCAGCACTATAATATATTGTAACCTTCTAAATAATTTTTAAGAATGTTGGTAAGTTAAAAATGAAAACACTGTAACAGTTTTAACAGAAGTAAAGTGGATATCTTATGTGTATTGTAATATAAATACTATTCATATTGTAGTATAAAATAACTGTAAATTACTTTAAATTTTACTGAGAAGTAAAAAATATCATAGTTTACAAAGTTTAATATTATAGAATACCTGCTAAAATTATACAATTTAGTGTGCAGGAACGATAAAAAGCCAGTATTTTTCGTAAAATATAATTTGTAATAATGGATCTAAATAATCTTGCACTTTTAGTCTTGCATAATGATGCAAGTAACAAGACCATAATAACCCTACAATTAAATTTAGCAATAAAAACCCTTTATCAAGAACACAGGTTCTAAATGTAGTTGTTGAACCAGCAGACAATGGAAGTGACCAGAGTTTCAACTTGTTAAATCTCTTCGAAAGTAGATGGATTAGGGTTTTCACTAATCTATCTACCTCTGAAAGGACTCAACAACAGAATGGGAATCCAGAACTTTTTACTGATATGTTTCCCTTTTTATTGATATTCAAGAGTGTTCTATCTAAAATGTTATATTATTCATCTCTAAGACGCCGATAGTGATATGGACGAATATGAGGTTTGAATGAGTGTAGATGAACGAGTGTAGTCATTGTTACTATCAGAGTTCGACTTAGCTCAGAAAGGATTATTTATTAATAGCCCAATAGCCAGGGCAAGAAAGGACCTACAGCTTTACGTGTGATCCGAACCACATAGTGTTGGTCTGATTTTCAGCTAACTGACAAGTTTGATACTTGGTTCTCTCCCCTACACAACACCCGAACCTTGACTACCATTCAACACGGACACTCCAGACTTCTCTAGTAGTGTCCACGTTGATGACAACCATTGAGCGGACGCCGTGTTGGTATTAAGAGAACCGAGCATGGAACCTATCACCTACAATCTTCCAAACACTTTGTCCCCAAGTAGCTGGGTTACAGCACTGCGCCATCAGTGCCGACAGTTGTATAAATGTAAAATAAAAAGTTATAATAAGTATATACTTATATACAATTAGTCTGTAGTAACGTTGAAATCTCTATCAATCAACAAATTTATTAGTGTGTACTGTTCATTACAGATTCCTATTAATAGGAAGCATATTAATATGAATATGCTTCCTATTAATTACAGATTCCTTTAAAATATAAAGCATATCAAATTATCTGTTACAATGAAGAAAATAGGTAATGACGTTCTGAAGTATTTTTATTTAGTATCAATCTAATGAATTTTTGTTGTAGTTGTCTTGGCAATATTGGTGCCGAAGCTAGCTCCCGTGATATCTCTGATTGGAGCCTTCGGGTTAACCACTCTTGGCATGGCTCTGCCAGCACTGCTGGAAACTCTTACATTCTGGGAAGATGGATTAGGTGTTTGCCAATGGCGATTATGGAAGAACATTTTTCTAGGGTTGGCAGCACTGATCACCCTCATCAGTGGCACCTGGGTCAGTTGTATTGAGATTTTAGAGACATACAGCTGACAAACTCTTAGAAATATTATTTCTCAAGTTTATTTATGCAAATATTATTGTTTAATTTTGCTATTCTTAAAATAAATAAGGATTAATTTGTATTATATATACAGAGAAGAAAGAAACAAAGGTTGCATTCAGCAGTGTGGTGAATCGGTGTTGATTAGTTATTTTTCCAGTTCTGTATGTGAATGTCTGGGCCAGCATAGTCCCTCTCCTTTTTCTATTCTAAATCTTGAAGGAAAATATAGTAATTATTACTACAAGATAATAAAGATTTACATTACTCGTAACTTCCACTGAGGTTTTCACTGCTGCATTAAGAAATCAACCTCTGTGTTTTTTCCTGTGTTATATGTATATCGATGAGAAAAATTCACTTTATCTTGTAAATCATTATATTGTGTCTTACATGGAAACTGTTTTACAATCTCAAAAATGAAGTAAAAGATTGTTGTTTGGAAGTTATTTCCTGGTGTTGGATTGTTCATGATTGTTAATTTATTATAAAATATGATACTTTGAGTGTTAAAAAAAGAGGAAAAAACATTTCATTAGGTATAAAAAACTTCATAAGTAAACTTATGTGTTACTTACTACCTTATTCTACATGTCAATTAAAACTAGATATACGATAAAATAACAAATCAAAACATATTAGAACAAAGAAAACCTTAAACAACCTCTGCCTCATTGATGTTAACAGTCGTCTGTCAATGTAGTACTTCATGCTCCTGGGTCTCCATTATCTTGTGGACCTGTCAGAATACTCCGTTATAAGTTACATTTTAGTAATTTTACGTAGTGTAATTTTTATACTGTATATAATATTTTATACCTTTGATTGATAATGTTTTTATGTCTCATTTGTTTGTTTTTTAATCATTTCTAAGAATATAAACCTTTCTGATAGAGTCAATTTTAGTTTATGAGTATGAAGTTGTAAACAGGTTTTCGATAATGATATGACTTGACTTATTAACATATATTTAATTTTATCTAAATGTATGTCAAGGTAGTACATTATATATTCTTTGAACATAAGTTATAATCTTTATGAAACGTATAATAAAATGATTAAGTTCAATTGGATAGTTCTGGCATTATCCATGCTGTTCAATGCATGAGATACCGACCATTGGATCATAAATAAAAAAAAAAAAAACTGAATCAGAGAAGTAAACAGAAGCCTTACATCTGTAACAAGTTACACTTAAAAGTAGAGAAAAATAGTTTATACAACTGTAAGGTCATTGAGATACGGTTCAATTTATAAAAATATAACTAGCGGGTACTTATAAGTGAAAAACCCTTGACATGATATATGGAATAGCAATTTAAAGCTCATCGCACACAGAGAGCACGCCGTGCCGTGCCTCGCCTCGCCTCACTGCCACGTAAAAATTCCACTGGAGGTCGCACACTGAAAATGCCATTTCCTCTCCTCAACGACCGCCACCGCTGCCGCTACCCGCCAGACTGTTTTCTTACACTGTTATGAGGAGTTGTTTTATTGTTGTTGTTTAAGATGAGTAGTTCTGAAGATGAGGATTTGTTTTTATTTTGTGTTTGGAATCGGAAGAAAAGAAGAAGAGGGAGAGGCAGACGTGGGTTCATCCAATAAACGAAAAGAGGGACACATACGGGGAGTGTTACCATCTTTTTCTGGATTTATTAAAGGACAAACGAAAATTTTTTCAATTTTTTTAATGTCCCAAGAAAAGTTTTATGATCTTCTGGATATAATGAGACCGTTGATGGAGAAGAAAAGTACAAACTTCAGAAGACCAGTTTCTCCTGAATAACTCTCCTGTAGTCTGCAACAGTTGTCTCCAGTAGTCTAGTTTGCTGGCTCATGTACCCACTGCATGTAGTATAGCACATGTAGTCTGCAACAGTTGTCTCCAGTAGTCTAGTTTGCTGGCTCGTATATCCACGGCATGTATGTATAGCATATGTAGTCTGCAACAGTGTCTCCAGTAGTCTAGTTTGCTGGCTCATGAAGTCTACAGCATGTGTCTAGATCATGTAGTCTGCAACAGTTGTCTCCAGTAGTCTAGTTTGCTGGCTCATGTATCCACTGCATGTAGTATAGCACATGTAGTCTGCAACAGTTGTCTCCAGTAGTCTAGTTTGCTGGCTCGTATATACACGGCATGTAGTATAGCACATGTAGTCTGCAACAGTGTCTCCAGTAGTCTAGTTTGCTGGCTCATGAAGTCTACAGCATGTGTCTAGATCATGTAGTCTACAACAGTTGTCTCCAGTAGTCTAGTTTGCTTGCTCATGTATCCACTGCATGTAGTATAGCACATGTAGTCTGCAACAGTTGTCTCTAGTAGTCTAGTTTACTGGCTCATGTATCCACTGCATGTAGTATAGCACATGTAGTCTGCAACAGTGTCTCTGGTAGTCTAGTTTGCTGCCTCGTATATTCACGGCATACAGTATATGTATAGCACATGTAGTCTGCAACAGTTAATGCAGTAAATGCATTAATGATCTGGCCAACTATAATAATAAGGTTATACTCGTAATAATGAGGCACCTTGCTAAGAAACAAAGTAATTTTAAAATCCTGATTCTCTCCTAACAAACTTAATATTTTGATATATTTCATCTAATTGAATTATTCAAGGACTATTACTTCTTATTGATAATTGAAAAACCAAAACGTAACTTGGTTACTTACATTTATTTTCTTTTTGTGGGTTGGCACAACTGAGTGTGTGCTGGCATTATAACAGGGCCTGGGAATTAATGTGATTAAGATGGCCATCAACTCTCAAGGTGAACAAGCGCCTTCTGGTGAAAGGGGACTGGCACTACATGAACAGCAAATCCTTACTCAACAGCAGTTCAGTTATTTCCAACAAAAGCTTCTTGTCATAATGCCAGTCACTGGCTGAACCGAAATAGTCAAAACTGGCAATCTCTTTAGAATTGATTTTCTGAATTCCATGATTATGAGAATCAAAACTTTAAGTTCAGAGAATCTAAATTATGTTGTTGAATACTGTTACATTTTGATTATTCCATAAATCAATAAACCAATTATTTTTTATCAGTGGCTAAAATATACATTCATTGTATGTACAAGCTACATACATTTGTTACTAAACTTTATTTTATATTTATGTACAGTTTAAGTTATCTTTTGAAAATTAAAAATACTGATATTTCCCTAATAAATGTATTAATATGTTGATAGACAGCATAATACATTGATAGACTGTTAATTGTTAAATTTAATTCTCAACTTAAAGTTGTTGCTACTTTGTAATTTCAGATTATGCTTAGTATCGCTACACAGTAGTTAAATTTTTTTATATTATTGTATGAAAATTAAAAATATGTTGCAGCTAAAAAAATACTAAATAAAAAAAATTAAATGGAAACAGGAATAAAAATTAAAAATCCTAAACATAATTTACGGTATAAAGGCCTTTTGTCTTGGTGTTAAAATATTCACCTCCTCCCATAAATATAAGTCAAAATTTTGCAACCATTCAATACTTGCTTTTCCATTTGAATAAAGGTCAGCCATTTTCCTCTGAACAGTGTATGGCTCAATAATTAACTATTTGATCCACAGTTTGAGTTTCAGTACCTGAATAACATTACTGATTATTTGCCATTTTATTTCCAGTGTTTTTATCTTCCAATTATCTGTGCGAAAACAGTTACCATAGAACATTCCTTCATTCTACCTATATCAGTCAGATCTGATCTATAGGTATAAACAAAATGTTTTCTCATTGTCAAGCATATGTGTGATTAACGCACAGCTGGATATTGATGAGAATCCATTTGAAATTTTTTGGGAAGCGAGTCAAAGAGAAAAATCTAGTCTAAATTATGTTTGTATCTTGCAAGATGAGGAGATAAAAGGTAAATAGGATATGCAAGTATATAAACTCGCATCTTTGTTTCATATTTAAGGAGGATCTGTGTTGCATGTACCGAAAGACATGGTAGATTTGCAATCATCAATAACCTATTTAATTGAGCATACTGTTAAGAGGGGGCTATTAGCATCCACAACAATCCTTCTGTATATATGTCACCACACTACTGGCACTGCATGACAATTTTAGACAATGCCAATCGTCTTCTGCTGCATGCTCAAAACAGGTGAATGGCAATGTTATAAACTCTTCAGTGGAGCATAAACATTAAGGCTGAGTGGTTATCACTAGAACACAAGAATCCTTTGATTGAGTATACACAGTACAGCTGAGTGGTTATCACTAGAACACAAGAATCATGTAGTTGAGTATACACAGTACAGCTGAGTGGTTATCACTAGAAAACAAGAATCCTTTAGTTGAGCATACACAGTACAGCTGAGTGGTTATCACTAGAACACAAGAATCTTGTAGTTGAGTATACACAGTACAGCTGAATAGTTATCACTAGAACACAAGAATCCTTCAGTTGAGTATACACAGTACAGCTGAGTGGTTATCACTAGAACAAAAGAATCCTTTAGTTGAGTATACGCAGTACAGCTGAGTGGTTATCGCTAGAACAAAAGAATCATGTAGTTGAGTATACACAGTACAGCTGAATGGTTATCACTAGAACACAAGAACCTTTAGTTGAGTATACACAGTACAGCTGAGTGGTTATAACTAGAACACAAGAATCCTTTAGTTGAGTATACACAGTACAGCTGAGTGGTTATCACTAGAACCAAAGAATCATGTAGTTGAGTATACACAGTACAGCTGAGTGCTTATAACTAGAACACAAGAATCCTTTAGTTGAGTATACACAGTACAGCTGAGTGGTTATAACTAGAACACAAGAATCCTTTAGTTGAGTATACACAGTACAGCTGAGTGGTTATCACTAGAACCAAAGAATCGTGTAGTTGAGTATACACAGTAAAGCTGAGTGCTTATAACTAGAACACGAGAATCCTTTAGTTGAGTATACACAGTACAGCTGAGTGGTTATAACTAGAACACAAGAATCCTTTAGTTGAGTATACACAGTACAGCTGAGTGGTTATCACTAGAACCAAAGAATCATGTAGTTGAGTATACACAGTACAGCTGAGTGCTTATAACTAGAACACAAGAATCCTTTAGTTGAGTATACACAGTACAGCTGAGTGGTTATAACTAGAACACAAGAATCCTTTAGTTGAGTATACACAGTACAGCTGAGTGGTTATCACTAGAACCAAAGAATCATGTAGTTGAGTATACACAGTACAGCTGAGTGGTTATCACTAGAACACAAGAATCCTTTAGTTGAGTATACACAGTACAGCTGAGTGGTTATCACTAGAACACAAGAATCATGTAGTTGAGTATACACAGTACAGCTGAGTGGTTATCACTAGAACACAAGAATCCTTTAGTTGAGTATACACAGTACAGCTGAGTGGTTATCACTAGAACACAAGAATCATGTAGTTGAGTATACACAATACAGCTGAGTGCTTATAACTAGAACACAAGAATCATGTAGTTGAGTATATACAGTACAGCTGAGTGGTTATCACTAGAACACAAGAATCATGTAGTTGAGTATACACAGTACAGCTGAGTGGTTATCACTAGAACACAAGAATCATGTAGTTGAGTATACACAGTACAGCTGAGTGGTTATCACTAGAACACAAGAATCCTTTAGTTGAATATACACAGTACAGCTGAGTGGTTATCACTAGAACACAAGAATCATGTAGTTGAGTATACAAAATACAGCTGAGTGGTTATCACTAGAACACAAGAATCATGTAGTTGAGTATACACAGTACAGCTGAGTGGTTATCACTAGAACACAAGAATCCTTTAGTTGAGTATACACAGTACAGCTGAGTGGTTATCACTAGAACACAAGAATCATGTAGTTGAGTATACACAGTACAGCTGAGTGGTTATCACTAGAACATAAGAATCCTTTAGTTGAGTATACACAGTACAGCTGAGTAGTTATCACTAGAACACAAGAATCTATACTACTGTTATGTACGTGTATGGGCGTGCGGGTGGGTCAATGCCACTGTAGGTGTATGGGTGGGCGGGTGGGTTAGTACCATTGTACGTGTATGAGTGGGTGAGTTCTGTAATGGTGCAGCTTGCATTATATATATTCCAGCAGAGAAGTAGACTGACACTTTATCCATGATGGCAACTGGATCAACAGTTGTTTTTATGTATGCTATTTTTTATAAACAACAAGGAAAATGTAAACAGTACAGCTGAGTGGTTATCACTAGTACACAAGAATCTTGTAGTTGATTATACACAGTACAGCTGAGTGGTTATCACTAGAACACAAGAATCATGTAGTTCAGTATACACAGTATAGCTGAGTGGTTATCACTAGAACAAAAGAATCATGTAGTTGAGTATACACAGTACAGCTGAGTGGTTATCACTAGAACAAAAGAATCATGTAGTTGAGTATACACAGTACAGCTGAGTGGTTATCACTAGAACAAAAGAATCATGTAGTTGAGTATACACAGTACAGCTGAGTGGTTATCACTAGAACACAAGAATCCTTTAGTTGAGTATACCAAGTACAGCTGAGTGGTTATCACTAGAACACAAGAATCATGTAGTTTAGTATACAAAGTACAGCTGAGTGGTTATCACTAGAACACAAGAATCCTGTAGTTGAGTATATAGCCCATTCCACACTGGGAGAACATGTTCGTTCATAATGTTCGTTTGGTATAAATATCACCAAACAATTTCCGTGATTTCCAACGAACAGTCTACAAAATTGTTCGCTGAACATTTTCCAAGCAAATTTCACTGTTTGGCCAGTTCAGTCTGAACAGCGAGTTCAAGTGATAAAGTCGTGTAGAAAATGAGTGCAAAGCGTCGTCGCCTTGCGTGTATTGCTGTTGCGGCGGCCTATATACCACGTCAACGCAGGTGGTGGCAGAGGCAGCTTTTACAACGGCGGAGAGGATTTCAGAAACGATTTGACGGCTGGTTGTCTTTTTACAAACTTCACTAGAATGTCAAACTCGGACTTCGAAACCTTAGTGACAGCAATAGGACCAATGATAGCAAGATAAATCACAAATGTTCGCAATTGTGTAAGTGTTCAAGATCGTCTGGCGATAACTCTTCGGTTTTTGGCGACTGGAGATTCCTATCACTCACTGATGTATTTGTTTAAAGTTTCAAAGCAAAGTATTTCAACAATAGTTCCCGAGATATGTTCAGCAATCGTTCAAACTTTATCCATGGATGTAAAAACACCCTCCACTCCAGAGGAATAGCAACTAGTAGCAACTGGTTACAAAGCTAATTGGCAGTTCGACCAATGCCTGGGTGCACTGGATGGAAAGCATATTGTTTTACAGGCCTCTGATAGCAGTGGATCACTATATTTTAACTACAAAGGTATGCACACTATTGTCTTGATGGCTCTTGTGGACTCAAATTGTAACTTTCTTTATATAAACGTAGGCTGCCAAGGACGAATATCGGATGGGGATGTGTTTAAAAACCACGAACTGTGGAAAACCTTACAAACTGGGGAAGGTCTGACTAGAGACAAAGCTTTGCCGGGGTTTTTGCTGTGCCATAAGTGATAGTAGCAGACGATACATTTGCATTACACAAGAACAATATTAAAGCCATTTCAGGGCCTCAGTTGAAAGGTTCTCATAAGAGCATATTTATACATATAGGTTATCACGAGCTCGTAGGTGCTCAGAAAACGCTTTTAGTGGGGTCGCTAAGCACAAAAAAGTTTCACATCTGGCAACCAATGTGCCCCTTTGAACTGAGATTGTAGATAATTGGACGAGTCGAAAAAGCCCGAGATACAACATTTTCTGCCCCTATATCGGTTTCTATGACGTAATCAATCTGGCTGCCAAAAGTTTTTAACATGCTTGTACATTTCCCTGCATAACTCAAATTTTTCATTTTATATTTACCTATATTATTAGTGTTTATCATATAAGAGAAAACAAGCTTTCGAACAGTTTACACAACACTAGTGTTTACTTTAAATATCCGATAAATTTTTGTTGCTTTATTTAAACAATTGTTTTTTTATTTTGATTTTTCGATACATTGTTTTTGGGTCACTTTGTCTTTGGCTGACTTTGTCCTCACTGGATTTTAGAAGGTGGTCCAGGTTGTCGTTGGGACACTTTGTCCGCGTACCCCCATCAGTAGTACACACTAGTAGTTGTAGTCGACAGCACGTTACTCCTTACAGATTCCGTACGGCGCACTCATATCTTATTTCAACCACCCAAGGTAGGAGCAGTTGTACATTTGACGTGTGGATTGATCCTCGTATTCATTAGGAAACTATAGCCAATGAAACAAAGCTTTGTATTATTTATTACTAAAACAGACTATGACTTATGGTACTATTCTGAGAGAATGATTTGTGATGTACAGTTTACTACATAGTCATAATAAAATATGTTACTAGTATAGTGGAATATGAGTAGTTTATTTTTGTAAACCCCTAACTCCAATTGTTCTTATTTCAGAAGCGGCTCATAACCCGTTTTAATTGCCTAACAAAAACTACTTATTTCTAGAGTTTGCTGGATGCTGATTGATACATTTATAATACTGTAGTCAGGTTTGACATTTAGTTTAGCTATGTTCACCCAATATGCAAATTAGCATTCATTTTGAACTTTTCAACAAATCTGAAAAGATTACACTAAATAGCAATAAAATGTAGATAAAACTAATGCTGTTTCACAAAATGCATTGGTTGTTCTTGGTCTAAAGCTGTACCTTGTCGTTTTATGGACAAGTAAAACAATGAAAAATTGTAGTACTTGAAATTAAACTTATTCATATTCAAGCTATAATTTTGCACAGTGTGGAAATGAAAAATGTGGTTCTAAAAAGCGTTACAATGCATAGTTTGCACAGTATTTTTCAAATTTTCTGGGGGAGCCTCGGACCTCCCTCTTCCTGGGGGATATTCCATACACCCAGGCCCCCCGGTGAGCAAGCCCCCCCCCCCAGAATATTTAGCCTAGAGCCGCCTATGCATAAGACTGGGAAAAAGAACAAGCAAACAACTGGGGAGTGATCAAAAAGAAAATCACTGAGAAAGCCAAAGAAATAGTACTACTACATCTGAATCTACAGTTCGTATTAATATACAGTAGGACTATGTCCGAATTCTGCTGCAAGCTTAACATGCAGAAGTAGGTGTCCATCTGTTTCTTCGTGAGAGGCAGAGGAAATACTCGATATATCCATAGTTGTTGATGTGATAACTAGTTCATCATAAGTACAGATAATATCTTTTCCTGGAAACTCATCCCCTACCGTTTTCTTAGCAAGCAACTGGAACAATTGTATCTTGTTTTCGTTGATACACTGGAATTGCTTAAGCATTATTGGAGTTGCAGTCGAGTTCGGGACTAATATTTAGTTATGCCATTACCTCTCGTTTCTCAAGTATATGCCTTCAAACTAATTTATAGTAAATTAACAATAAAGTTGAGAAATATTTTTCAGTTTCTCTAAGGAATATGGTTTGGAAACGTGTTCATAGTATCAGGAAATTGTTGTAGAGACGTCTGGATTAAGCATGTGTACTACGTCTGCACCATCAAATAGTTTACCTATTACATTAGGTTGGCTATGATTAAAAGTAATGTCATGTTTTTGAAAGCACTCAATGATATCTGACTTGTTGAACAGTTTTCGTAGTTTTAACGCAAATTAAAAATCATGGACTTCGCCTAATCGGTTATCCTTGTTATGGATTTGAATGTGAAAATATTGATTCAAGGAATAATCACATCAAATGAATTTTGTACTTGATCGAGACGGGACACAACATATTCATCATAATGTTTTTCATCTAAATGAAATGCTTCCTTAACACACGTGACAGCTTCGACTTATGGAAATAGTTTGGAGCTCACTATCAACACCAAATTGGTTTCTGCAAACGGACTTACTTTTTCGATAAATACATTAATAATTTCTTTGGAATGAGCTAAGAACATATTCTCGAATACGTTTTTATCTTTTAATGATTAGCACCTACGTATTTTTCATCATTTAAATTTAATTTCTCTTCTAATTCTTCAATCAAAGAAATAATTCTCGGGCCTGCTACCATCCACTTAGCAAAGCATTTTCACTATCAAGGATTCCAATAGCCTTTATAAATTTGTTATTGAATTCATGAAGCTGATAGTTAGATATTGCAGAACAGGTTTAGGAGTTTTGCTGCTTGTAAGGTTGCCACGAAGAAATTCAGAATGTATTTTCTGGAAGATCCTGTAAAGTCCGTACGAATATTGGCAACCAACGGGAATAGTGGATCGCATCCATCGCAAATGTCCATGGACATAACTGAGCCTAAGTGTCGATGTGCATTGCAAAGTTACAAATACTCTGTACAAATTGCACAAGAAGAGACTCCAGTTTGGTTACTGTGTTCCAATATTGGAACTGAAGGTGAATATCTGTTTCGTTAGTCTGAGCTCCGGTTCCTGCTAATTTATCCATAGAATTTAAACCTTCGTTTTATCATGCCTTTTGCTATGTTTGAAAGTAATTTGGTCTTTCATGTGTTTTCTATTTGTTTGCCTGATTCGTTTCAATGTTATCCACTTATTCTGTTGAATTCTTGTAGCTTTTCTTCTGTTCTATTGCTATTGTACTTTTAGTATGCCATTTTCCTGTTCTCTAGTGCTCCATCACAATCATTCTTCAACCATGGATATTTGATGTTTGATGTTCTCTTATAGTGGTATTATTATTATTATTATTATTTGCTTTCTCAGTGATCTTATTTTCGATCGTTCTCCAGTAGTTTGCTTGTTCTTTCTCCTATTCTCATGTAATACCTGATTGTTTAGTATTTGTTGTATCATATTTCTGTATGTGTGTTTTCATCTGGTTTATTCTCTTGGTGTGAGTTTGATTTTGATTCTTGTGAGGTAATGGTCTGAGTCTGTGTTGGCTCTCCTTCGTGCTTGAATGTCGGGAACTTGTTTCTCGTTTGTATTATTACTTTTATAATAAGTATTATGTAAGAATTCTTGTTATTTATTATTATTTTTGTATAAATCAAATTTATTTATATCCATTTCACATATCCCAGTTCAAGAAATCTAAAGGTTTCTACGGCAAACGGTACTATATTTAGCAATATATATTTGGCAGTGTATAGAATATTATTGAGTTATTGTATTATATGGGAATATTACTGTACTGTTCATTATTTTCCTTCTAATTATTGTAATGAATAGTTAAAACTTATCTTAATAATATGCCTTTAGTGTTTAAACGAAAATAAAACTTGCACAGTACTTTAAAAGTTAACATTTATTCATAAATAGGAAAAATTATAATAATTCGATAGGTATTTCAAGATTCAGAAAGTCACTTTATTGCTTTCACCAAGAAATACACAAATTATATCGTTTCCATAATGACTTTACTATACAAGGCTAATATGTTTTGGCATATATTTACGAGCATATATTACGAAAATAAAACTTGCACGTACTTAAAAGTCAAAATAATATAGGTAAATACATAATTACAAATTGGAGTTAAGCAGGGAAATGTACAAGCATTTCAACAACTTTTGGCAGCCATATTGATGACGTCATAGAAACTGATAGAGGGGCAGAACAATTTGTGTCCCGAGTTTTTTCGACTCGTCCAATCATCTACTATCTCAGTTCAAATGGGCGCATTGGTTGCCAGATGTGAAATATTTTGCCATTATTTTAGGCAACAATACCATCGATCCCACTATGTTGGTATTGTTAGTTCAGTTTTCAGAGTTCTTCGAAAGCCAATGCTTTTAAGTCCAGATAAAGCGATTACCGTAACAAGTGCATGTGTTTACACAACTTCCTGCGTGCTAGTAGTTAATCTGTAAATATCTACACACCTTAAGGGACTTTAGATAATGTTTTGCCAGACGGAACACTAGTGTCCTACATGGAGGAAAGATCAAGAAAATAGTGGATCCTTCCCACGAATTCCTCGAAAACCTAACGAGTTCGCTCAAACGGTTAGGGAGGCTTACGCAACCTATTTTATGTCTGGATGTTGGTAGTGTCCCATGACAAACAGCCTACGACTAGAAGCTTAGTTTAACACAAGACTATTGTAAGTAAACAATAGTAATACACTATAAACCAAGTTTACTCCATTGCTTTTACTATACACTGAATATTTATTTGTGTCAAATATTTAGTTTTAATTGTTTTGATACTAGCATTGTCATTAAATAAAGCAACATTTAACTTTATATTCTTTTTTTTCATATTTTTGTTCTAAGATAATCTCTTTATAAATTCTAATTCCTTTGATGTGTATTTTTCAAATCCAACAAGGTAACCTAACCAAACATAATGTAACATAAACCTAGTCTATTTGTAGTTATTTTGTTAATCAATTACAAATTTGACATTATTTGTACTTTATATTGATTATTCAATATCTCTAATTTATACCTAAATCACTATAGATTGTTAACCAGTTGTTGTTAGCCGTGTTGGTAGTTGCTGAGCAATGACAACAAATTTAGCTGGTGTACGTGTCATTTAGTAATAAGAGCATGATTAATTACACTAATACAACCTGTTGTCATCACTTAAGTAATTACCAAGACAGCTGACAAAGTCTGGCTGCAAATAATTTTACTGTGAGATTAATTATCCAAGCGGTATATATAATCTAAAGCTATTATCTTATTTGCTAAATATTTAACAGAGAAAACTAACTGTAACCACATATTTAGCAATTTAATAAAAGTAAATTAAAGTTTTGGTATAATTAAAGTTTTGGTGCTTTAGGGATACTAGAAATGAAATAAACATTGATAAGAAACTGAATTACTTTTTAAATTGTACTATTTTTAAGATTTACTGTTATTTTCCAAAATAAGGTCTTAAAAATAAAATATAATTCACTCCAATAGTTTGTTACATTCCTTGTGCAAGAGGCGAGTTCCCGATTTATTCTAGCACTCGCCGCTCCTCACAATTTGCTTCTTCCGTCAGTGTTTCTTCAAATCCCGGGATAGATATATCATACGAAGGTGTTGATAAATCTATATTCTAGGTTGCTAGTGATGACTAAATTATCAATATTATGCTTCAAAGTGCACAGTTTTTTTGGGGTTTCTTATTTTTGAAATCTTATAGCAAGGTTTTTAGCGTAAATCAAATGTTCGTCATTGACATATTTTTTTTAAAATCAGCATAACATTCTTTCATAATGTTGTAAGCTTCATCTGATGCATCTGATTTATTCTCTGTATACACTAACTTGGCCGAGAATCCGTCTTTCGATCTCTCACCCCCTTCACAGCTGTTTCAGTGATGTTACCACTGCACTGGTTAATTTTTTCGTGCGGACCGTAATTTTTAACGTATTAAAGTATTCCTGAAAATCATAGAAAAAAGAAAATGATACCAAACATGATGGTATTAACTATAAAAACGACTTGTGCAACCTCATTTTTAGGTATCACTCACCCTTTGATTTATAAAAGGAAATTAATCAAAACAAGAGCTATGTGTAGCATATATTATTTATTTATTTTATAAAATTACTAAACATTGATATAACACTTTTAAATAGTCGACTTTCTTTTTCTCTTTAAGCTTACCGACTTGGAAGCCGAAGATGGTGTGTTACAGCGTGAGCTCCAAGCCGAAGATGGTGTGTTACAGCGTGAGCTCCAATCTGAACTTAAAGTTATCTCGGCTGTATTATGACTATCTTCAGAAGTCTGCTGGAGAAAATCTACGTTCGAAAATGTAAACCGAGATATAAACTTATCTGCTAGAAATTTCATACTATTTAATCCCCACCAAGGTTTCTTTTTATCGGATGTCCCCATCCCCGAAGTAGTAGCTGTCAATTTCTTCTCTCTCCTATATTGTGCCATGAGACTTTCAATCTTCTTCTTAACTTCTTAATCTTTGTTGTTTACTCCTAACTCTAATGCAATGATGTCTACGGTGTCTTTACGTTTGTACTTATTCCTATAGTCTGCATCTGTAAGGCTCCACACCAAAGGTTTAAATTCATATAGTTTTACTAGAAACAATAATTTTTTTTGGTTCCAAAAATCCTTACTCATATTGGAAAGATTAAGGAAAAGTTCTTAAAATAATAAAAACATATTTAATAAACTGCATAACACAAAGAGAACACAAATATACAAAATTAAATACAACATCGAAGAAGAAAAACACACAAATAAATACAAAAGATTATTCTACGTTTGTAAACAACATTTGTGAACACGTGGTTGAAGCAGTGTCCGTCCTCGAACAAATACAAATGTTCCCTCTGAGAGGGAACATTTTGTTTGAACAATTATGACGGCACCTACCCCCTCCACTCCGTCATATTCATTCGAGACGCGTCCACACCAAGCAAACAACCAATATTGTTCGGGCGAATAATTTTTTGTTCAGTCGAACACAGTATAATTTTCACAGAACGTTCCCCAGTGTGGACGAAGCTTACACAGTACAGCTGAGTGGTTATCACTAGAACACAAGAATCCTGAGGTGGAGCATGAACAATACGGCTTAATTGCAATCACTAGTACATATAAATCCTCTCGTGAGCATGAACAATACAGCTGAATTGCTATCACTAGTACATATAAAGCCTCTCGTGAGCACGAACAATATGGCTGAATTGCAATCACTAGTACATATAAATCCTCTCGTGAGCATGAACAATACGGCTGAATTGCAATCACTAGTACATATAAATCCTCTCGTGAGCACGAACAATACGGCTGAATTGCAATCACTAGTACATATAAATACTCTCGTGATCACGAACAATACGGCTGAATTGCAATCACTAGTACATATAAATCCTCTCGTGAGCATGAACAATACGGCTGAATTGCAATCACTAGTACATATAAATCCTCTCGTGAGCACGAACAATACGGCTGAATTGCAATCACTAGTACATATAAAGCCTCTCGTGAGCACGAACAATACGGCTGAATTGCAATCACTAGTACATATAAATACTCTCGTGATCACGAACAATACGTCTGAATTGCAATCATTAGTACACAAAAAATATCTCTTGGATCATGAACAGTACGGCTGAATTGCAATCATTAGTACACAAAAATTATCTCTTGGATCACGAACAGTACGGCTGAATTGCAATCATTAGTACATATAAATCCTCTCGTGAGCATGAACAATACGACTGAATTGCAATCGCTAGTACATATAAATCCTCTCGTGAGCATGAACAATACGTCTGAATTGCAATCACTAGTACATAGAAA
Organism: Stictocephala bisonia; assembly: GCA_035578905.1. Lineage (NCBI taxonomy): Eukaryota > Metazoa > Arthropoda > Insecta > Hemiptera > Membracidae > Stictocephala > Stictocephala bisonia. The sequence goes on from JAQJVL010000268.1 coordinate 525,298, forward strand.
GTATCTCTTGGATCATGAACAATACGACCGAATTGCAATCATTAGTACATAAAAAGTATCTCTTGGATCATGAACAATACGACTGAATTGCAATCATTAGTACATAAAAAGTATCTCTTGGATCATGAACAATACGACTGAATTGCAATCATTAGTACATAAAAAGTATCTCTTGGATCATGAACAGTACGACTGAATTGCAATCATTAGTACATAAAAAGTATCTCTTGGATCATGAACAATACGTCTGAATTGCAATCATTAGTACACAAAAAATACCTCTTGGATCATGAACAGTACGGCTGAATTGCAATCATTAGTACATATAAATCCTCTCGTGAGCACGAACAATACGACTGAATTGGAATCACTAGTACATATAAATCCTCTCGTGATCACGAACAATACGTTTGAATTGCAATCATTAGTACATAAAAAATATCTCTTGGATCATAAACAGTACGGCTGAATTGCAATCATTAGTACATATAAATCCTCTCGTGAGCATGAACAATACGTCTGAATTGCAATCATTAGTACATAAAAAGTATCTCTTGGATCATGAACAGTACGGCTGAATTGCAATCATTAGTACATAAAAAGTATCTCTTGGATCATGAACAATACGTCTGAATTGCAATCATTAGTACATAAAAAGTATCTCTTGAATCATGAACAATACGTCGGAATTGCAATCATTAGTACATAAAAAGTATCTCTTGGATCATGAACAGTACGACTGAATTGCCATCATTAGTACACAAAAAATATCTCTTGGATCATGAACAGTACGGCTGAATTGCAATCATTAGTACATATAAATCCTCTCGTGAGCACGAACAATACGACTGAATTGGAATCACTAGTACATATAAATCCTCTCGTGATCACGAACAATACGTCTCAATTGCAATCATTAGTACATAAAAAATATCTCTTGGATCATGAACAGTACGGCTGAATTGCAATCATTAGTACATATAAATCCTCTCGTGAGCATGAACAATACGTCTGAATTGCAATCATTAGTACACAAAAAATATCTCTTGGATCACGAACAGTACGGCTGAATTGCAATCATTAGTACATATAAATCCTCTCGTGAGCATGAACAGTACGTCTGAATTGCAATCACTAGTACATATAAAGCCCCTCTTGGGCATAAGAAAAGATTGAGTTTCAATCACTTGTACATATAGAGCCTCTCGTAGAGCATGAACAATACGTCTGAAGTGCAATCACTATAACACATAAAGCCTTTTGTGGAACATGAACAGTACGGCTGAATTGCAATTACTAGTACATATAAAGCTTCTCGTGAGCATGAACAATTCGGCTGAATTGAATCACTGGTAAATGTAGAACCTCTCGTGGAGAATAAACAATACGACTGAATTGCAATTACTAGTACATATAAAGCTTCTCGTGAGCATGAACAATTCGGCTGAATTGCAATCACTAGTAAATATAGAACCTCTCGTGGAGAATAAACAATACGGCTGAAATGCAATTACTAGTACATATAAAGCTTCTCGTGAGCATGAACAATTCGGCTGAATTGAAATCACTAGTAAATATAGAACCTCTCGTGGAGATAAACAATACGACTGAATTGCAATTACTAGTACATATAAAGCTTCTCGTGAGCATGAACAATTCGGCTGAATTGCAATCACTAGTAAATATAAAGCTTCTCGTGGAGCATGAAAAATACGGCAGAATTACAATCACTAGTACATGTAAAGCTTCTTGTATAACATGAAAAATACGGTTAAGTTCTAATCTCTTTGTAAATGTAAAGCATCTTGTAGAACATGAACAATATGGCTGAAATGCAATCACTAGTATATATAAAGCCTCTCGTAGAGCATGAACAATACCTATAATATTATTGAAACCTCTTAACAATATTAGTAGTACATTTGTTCGCCATGGACATAATAATTGTACATAATTATAACATATTATTGTAATAATAACATAAAAACATAATAATTTGTCCTTTGAAAAGTATCTAGGATCAATGTTTGTAAGAATAATTTTCAAACAACTAGCGTATATACTCTTCATACATTGATAGTATCTTCTTATTTTACAAAAAATCAGCATTTTCGGCAATACACTCTCATAGTTGTATTAAATGTTTAATAAATTATTTGCTATGATCGCAAATTACTTGCACTTGACAAACTGAATTATCATCTTAAATTTCAATAATATAATTCAATGTCACATCAATGAAGCACCAATGAAATATCAAACAGTGCTTAGAGACAGCTTACTCTACTGACATTTGATATCTCTACTAGACTTCTCTTCCACTACAACATTGAAATACTGCTTTTAGCATCACCTGACAATAATTTAAAATAACTTGTAATCTTGCAGTTTTCATACAGTTTCTATCCAATCTAAAACAAACAAAATACTTTGTTCTGTTACATTTTACTTGAGTAGCTGATTTCATTTACTTTATACATCATTACGGCTGAACCAGTTAGTATGACTCATAGTGGACAAGTCTACTTTGTACTGAATCATAGTAAATAAACAGGTTTTCTGTTGTAGGAAATGGACATTAGAATATTGTGTAAAAGTGGCTTGTTATAAATGTAACTGATGCTTTTTGTTAGGAAACACTTGTGTTATATAAACATGCTACGTTCTCTTTGTTTGATTGTACTTAAGACACAGATCATCAAGATATGGGTGAGGGTGAATATGGCATTCGAATGTGCGGGGTCCAGGGATGCCAGGAAGGCCCAGTACATAGTCATTATGTGAAACCCGAGTGTCGGCCCTTGCGCATTCCAGCGGTAATTCCTAAACCTCCCTTAAGTTCTTAGAAATAGCTCAGTCCAATACAAATGCTATAAATTAAACTGTTGATCACAAATAAAAAGCAATGGTTCAATTCTCTTACCAAATTGAAGACTAATATTACAAAACTTGGATAACAACTCTATGACGTCTATCAATCTATATATCATTGGTTGACCAGATATATATATATGCGTCGACAAGTAGCAAGTAGGATTTCCACTTATATATAAAGCAATCTGTTCTATTTAAAACACAGAACAGCTTACTCTGGGTGATAACCGGCCAATTCCTTGTTAAAAGTTGACATTTGTTTACTAATATGTACAGAAATTGATAAATAAAACAACAATTAAAAAACATCTAAAAAATATTCTTACAATATACAATATGTTAAACTTATTGACTATTGTTTACGTCTATACTACGAAATCTAGTCTATGTTCTGACACCCTATAAATCAGACACGTCATCTTCACCGTAGCTGCTGCCATCATCATCTTCCTCGACGAATATTATGAGAGGTTCTATTGCAGATGCTGAACATTTTTTCTCTTCTTTCTGTTTACCGTGTTCACATAATTTTCGCCAAGGGACTTAGCTGATTTCTGAAACAACACATTTCACTAACCGAATTACTTCTGCATTGACAGAAGACGATGTGTTTCGCCACCGAACATTCCTTCTTCAGATTTCGTACTAAAGTACTGTATAATTGAATAAAAGGTACAGTACAATTAATATTGCCAACTATCTAGTCAACGGATGGTGAATTGATTCAATTGAATTGTGATTCAAGGTTGGAATAGAATAGAATAAGTTTATTCAAAAAATCGTAAATAATGGTGGGCTACGTGGGGTTTGCGCTCGTGGGGTTTGCGCCACGTGGTGTTTGCGACCTCCCTAAGATGTTACCGTGGGATTTGCGCCCAAGATAATTAGGCACATTTTCCTCGTTTGTTATACACCTACAACCGACTGATTTCACTGTCGTCAATGACGCCTCTTCCATGTTTTCAACTTATAGATTACCGTATGTCCTTATCCATATTCACGTGGATGATTGGTTATTGACGTTACCTATAGGCTTGGATTAATTCTAAAGACTCTAAGAGTTTGGCTATCTGTGCTATATCCATTATGCACATTAATAATACTCCTAATTATCCGCGTTTCTATTTGTACAGTAAATCTAGATGTCTTTGTAAGTTTTGTTATTTCAGTATTATTATCTGTTTCAAGATGGCCGTTTGTCATAAAATAAATAAATGGTACCAGGTAACTGGCACAAACTTTATCCTATGTTGAAAAGAATAGTACAAGTAATACCTTAGCCATGTTGCTATGGGTACTATGATTGAAACAATTGTAAATAGTTTCTGATGATACATGGGGTGGCCTACGGCCATTTGACTTGCTTAAAAGAAAAATGTTAAACATAATATTGTGTTAAAGATTATTAAGTACCTCCATTCGATATGTTACTATATTGACATGTTGTAGTATAGTTGTACAAACAGTAAGGCTGAAAGCTATAATCTGATTAAACTAAATATTTTTACTCACCCAGTTGTCACACCATTGTAATAATTCTCCAAATACCACGCTTGGTTGTGAATGAAAACTTTCTCCCATGCTGTCCTGCGATATTACAATTACAATTTAGTATGGTAAAATACATTAATTTTATGGTTTTTTGCCATTATCTTCCGAACGGTAATTTTCCCAGGAATAAACTATAAATCAAAATTTTGGTAATTTTTGGGGCTACAATTGACCAAAATTTAATCAAAATCGTTAGAGCCGGTTTTTTAGTAAAATCGATATTTGTGATTTTTTTTACCGATTTTTGGACTCAGGGGACCTCAAAACGGATATTTCCACCAAAAACTCAAAATCGAATTTTTGGACGATCACAATACTTTCTCTATCCTATTATATTATATGAGAGAGTAAAAGTAGTCCATGTTATGCGGATTTCAAGAACGATACCTTACGTAATGAGATTGAAATGTAATGAGATAAAACCCTTGACTCTAAATGTTTAGAGTCAAGGATAAAACGGACTACTTTTTAAGTCTCTAACAACAAGAAAAATGTGCTTAATTATCTTGGGCGCAAACCCCACGGTAACATCTTGAGGAGGTCGCAAACCCCACGAGGCGCAAACCCCACGAGCGCATCTCCCACGACACCATAATGGTGGCCCCGCTAAGTAACCAATACATACTTGTCAGCGGGGCCCATCTCAACTGTAACGTATAATAAATGATTAATATATATTAGTATATAAAGTAGTAATATGATAAATGTGAACAAGGTTTTATAATTGATTTTTACACAAACAATGGCAATTGGTGTGCAAATAATAATTGATATAATGTATAAGTGGCAAACTTTATTATTTGTGATCAACAGTTTAATTTATAGTATTTGTATTGGAACAAGCTATTTCTGAGATGCTAAGGGAGGCTTGGTAATGACCGCTGGAATGTGGACGAGCTACGCTCGGGTTCAACACAATAACAATGTTTTGACATCAGAGAATTAGACCTCCTAGACATACCTGGCCCTGTACATCTTATCGTGGTATACATAATGTTCCATGTTGGGACCTTAGAATTATTTTCTTCTACGGTTTAAATTAAACAAAATCATGTTTTCCCAAGAATATTTATTCTCTTAGAGACTAAATTCGTTCAGGTTATCTTTTTAAATTTATTAAAATTAACTATTATTGTCCTTTTATAATAGTTATTGTTTCAAGTAATTTCAAATTATTTCTATTACTATTACTACTTGCGCTAATTCTCTTACTGAATATGCATTAAACAACTTCAGGGAAGAAAATTAACATTTTAACTTTACAATGTTGTAATAATTATACTTTTGGCACACACTATTATAAATATTAAACAATTTCACTTTTAAACCCCTTTTAAAAGTTCAAAAATACTATATCTTCAAAATTTAAGGGAAATATAGCACCAATAAAGCACTTGAAAACTGTTTTGTATATTCCAACTAAAATTCAAAAGGAGGTGAATATATGGTCAGATGTCATTCCTTTTATATTTTGTGAAAAAGTGGATGAAGGGAAATGGTAAGCTTCGCAAATAGCGGATCAAATTGTTGATCATAATCATAAGCATTACGGGTCTTTGGTCAGAGGTCCATCATGTGCACGTGAAGAGAATGTTTTCTCCGTACGTAGTTGGACTTTATTATCCAAAGTCCATACCTACGTTATAAATAAGCCTGTAAATCCGTTAAATACTTACTGCATAGAGAGAACATCATCCTACTGTCCATTAATAACATCCATAGAGATGTTTTAAAATGTTCTTGCTATCACTAAAATGTAATTAAAGATCGCTAAAATCTCAGTCAGGAAACTTTTTTTCATACACTTTTAGGTCAAATCAATGCCCACTTTTTCACTTCTTATACAGTAATAGATTAAAAAATATAATGTGTTGAGTTGTTATAAACCCACTATACTAGTTTCAAAGCATCAACTTGATTTACATGTATAAACATTAATTTAAACATATTCATTAACTTTACGTCCAAACAAGAAAATAATGTGTACATTAAAATTATGAACAGAGTGACAAACACTACATAGGTTCCTATGTACATACGAACTATACACTACTACATCTTACATACGATTCTTCCCTGAAACATTTATTTATTATTTTTTTAAACACGTATAGAGAACATTAACTTACTATTGACTCATATACAGCATGGGGCAAAAGTCCCGCTCCATCCTTATATTTTTAAAATAAACAGGGAGTCTTTAAAATGGGAATTAGAGTCTTTTACAATCCCTTTAGGTATTGGGTAGCTACTTTAAGGTACAATTGGTAATAATCTCACTATAATAGGGGACGTCCTATCGAGGGTACCATCAATATTCTTAATTAAAACCTATGGCTTGTGGTTCATCATTTTAAAGGGTATAGTTTGACAAACTGAATATCACAAATCCCATCTCTATAGAGTCACCCTATCATAAATTAGAGCAATTTGAAAATTTAAATTTTTAATATTTAAAGTGCTCCATTTTCTGACCCCTCATTGAGATGCAGTTTGTGGAATTCAAACCAGTAAAATATGACCTACAAAATGATGTATTACTAGCTTAGGATTCTTAAAGAAATATTAATGGTTTCCATAAGTTAAGGTAGCATAATTTTTTCCATTGAATTTTATACCTAATGCTACATCTCTTTAAATGTCATATGTTGCTGATTTGAATGCCACAAATTGTATCTCAATTTGGGATCACTATCAGAAAATAGAGCACTTTGAATATTAAAAATTTAAATTTTCAAATTACTCTAATTCCTGATAGGGTGACTCCATAGAGATGGGATTTGTGGCAAAGACATTTAATTTGATGTACCATTCGACATATGCTCTCATTTATGATTTCCTTCTGACTCCATGCGGGCCATCCCCCTGAACATGAAAAAAAACTGTAGTTACTTTTATAAATAGGTGTAGTTATGATATACCAAGTTTTATTTTTTACGTGTAATCGTTCGAAAATTATTAAGGCCGTGCGGGACTTTTTCCCCACCCCGTATACATATGAATATACTCTGTTCATAACTAATATTTATATTGATAAACAGTATACACTGTGGTTGGAGGTTTGGAAAGAGTGAAGTAATAGCACGTTTTTACTCTAAATGAGATTCGGAGATTGGAAATTTAGTGTTCTATAAAATAATTTGGAATTTCTTTGCTTTTTGTTTTAATTTCAATGATAGTAAGTTTTAACAAGATTTTGTATCAGATATGTTGAAAAATTTGTATTTAGTGGGTGTTAGTAATGGGTTTACGAAAAACCATCCACAACAAACACAAATACAAATTTATTAAAATTTTATTACATTGTTACATGTATTAAATATTGAGAAATGACTGTCTAGTTGAATAACATAATTTAATCCCTTACCCTCAGGATTATTGTGAAGAGAGACAAAACAATTCTCAGCCCACATTGTATTACTCTGCAATAGCTCGCCACTAGAGTAAATACAGTTAAAACATTTTTCAAAACATGTCAGTTCTACCTTTTTCTAAAATAACCTTTGGCAATAAAAACTTATATTCAAAGTTGAAAATAAAGTTATTCATCTAAATCAATATAGTACCATTAATTTGTAGGTGTCTGTATCAAGGACAGTATTTATATAACTTAAACGTTACAAAGGTCAATTTTGGCACTGATTTTGCCTCAATAAAGCAAGTTGATCTATTCTGTTCTAGACATCAAAATACAACCTGAAGACTTCACACAATAGTTAGAAAGAAATAACTTTTCACAAAATTAAACAACATAATATAAATATATATACACATTCTATGAACATATAGAAAATAACTTTGTTTTATGTAGGGTATAGCTCATTGTGTTGTGATATTACGCAATTAACGAAATTTTTTCTGAATTTATATTGACGCATCAATATGGTTGAGTACAATTCTAAATAGTTAAAGTTTTAACTTCAACTGGGAAATGAATTAGTAACAATAAAAGTAATAAAATATCTAAAAATATATTTACAAGAGAAGGTAATTGTCACTTACCACTTAGATATATGGTGCTAATGAGTCCTCACGCAACATACCTTCTTCGGTCATACACTGAACACTTTAGGCGATACTAACATTTGTAAAAAGAATAGCTGACCTCTGTGTATTCATTCATTAACTATACCAACTGGTCCTGAAGTTACAAGTGTTCTTTACTGATGAGTGAATGGTTTAATTAAAATTCGCCCTTCATTTACAGCTGCGGGGTGTTTAACACTTCACTAAAAATATCAGGTAAGGATAACCTGTTTGACATTTGTATTTAGTTATATAAACTTTTTCTTCTATTCAGATTCTTTACTTTCTTATTTTACTACTTCCTTTCAAAGAAAAGAACAAAATGTATAATAAATGAGGAAACTTTTAAACACTGAGCAACTAGAAACTAGTTTAAAAGAAATTAACAGTACGTTGTTTCATACTTTAATTATTTATGACTTCCTGGTGGAGTATAAAAAAGATAATTTATTATAAATTGATTAATATTGTAAATTTAATTCTTTACTTATTAGAAATATTTTAATACATCACAAACTATATTTAAAATAATTTTCTGATACGCAAAATATCTTTTAGTACATTAAATTTAGTTATATATAATAGGTTGATTTAATTTTTACCGTATTTTGTAAAATAATTAAAAGACATTATTAAATAATAAATACTCCTGTCACAATGAAACACATTTCCTTGAAGACTTTTTACATATTTAATACGAAATGATAATTACTAACAGTATTAATGAAACAGTTTTTTCATAGTTTATTATTTAATTGTTTTATATGATATTAGCTAAACACTTATACTTCAGAGCCATTGAATTTTAAAATATTAATAAACTATACAGTCAGTTGTAAGTTATAAACATAATTGTAATTCTATATACAATGTCGCTATGGACTGAGTTACTGTTTAGGTTAGGTTAGTATATGTACAGGTACAATGTATGGCTATTTGGGACCACCTATAGTGAGATTGTGGCTATAATATTGGTTATATGTGTTATATACGTAACAGATGTCAGCAGGTTCAATTCTCAGTTCTCAATACCAACAGAGCATAGAATATAAAGTGGCTAAGATAAGTAATTCAATTCATGTTTCACATTATTTGATTAACTTGTTATGTAGTCTGATTGAACACTTGGTTAGCTAAAGGTGGTGCATATACGAATTAAAATAATTTTATAATGCTGTTTCTATAAAAAAAATATATATAACACGTTTCTTGGCCACTCCTGTCATTCCGCAGCGGTCGGATAGTTGTAGAGGGCGACACTGTGAGAGTCATCGAGTTTTGTTCTGTGCTCTGAGGGTAACTGGTCACTGATTACCATGGAAATCACAACTACTAGAGAAACCAATGATATTCATATTGGAAGTTACAGGGTAGAGTAAGTAGTTAGTTAATTAAACACCAGTCCAACATTATTTCGTTCTAACTCTACAATGAGTTGCTTGATCCTTAGTTGCCTTGGCTACTAATAAATGACCCTTTATAAGAAATATCTTATAATTGAAAACAATAAATTATATTGTTGATTAAGTTGTAACTAAAATAAATAGGCAAACAAATGCCCATCCACGCACTTCAAGAAAAACAGAAATAAATATCAAAATAATTGCCTATCCACTTAATTTGAGTACTCATGGTGAATTACTATAAATATCGAAAGATATGAAAGTTATCTATCAATCTTCATACTATACAGAACCATACACTAACCCTACAAATACATATCATAGAATAACAACGTTTCAATAAGGAATGTCACCCACCCTATGGACACAACTCTTCAAGCCTAAGTTCTAAGATATAAAAATGAACTTTGCACTGTGCATCAAATTAGTATACAGGGTGAAGAACTCAAGGTGACCACAGTTAATTGGGATCTCAACTACCATTGACATCAATAGACCATTGACATACAGGATGTGGAAGTATTTTTTAAGAACCCCTGTGGCCAATCTATACGAAGATTCTGAAGCTTTGATAAACATTTAAAGAAAATGTTAATATTGTAATTTTTATTTTATTCATAAGAAAAACAGAGTTGAACAGTATGCATTATAAATATACTAAATGTACGAGTAATGAGGTTCCAGATTTCCCTTTTTTTATTTACGAACTAACTGAGAACTAATAAAGCATTCAAATATCATGGTATAAGGTAAAAATATAATATACTGTATTAAAAGTATAAAGAAGCATATTCAGGGTAATAAACTCAAGGTGGCCACAATAAGGTTCTCAAAAAGTACTAATGTTACAGCAAACTTTAAATAGAGAACTTTACCTAATTTTTTATACTCATTACAATTACGTGGTTCAAATTTTAAAATTCTGTCGCCATTTTCCAGTATGGCACTCAACTTCGTAATTTCTTGGGGAAGCCTCTATTTTCACGATGGATTTAGATTTTACTGGTGATTCTAAGACTTTTTTACACTTGGTAATATTTTGACTTAATTAACCGTTTAGGCACTGAATGTTTAATAAATTCTTATTTACAACAATTAATTATTTAAAGAGACGCGTTTTACCCTTTACAAATAATAATGCTTAGCTAAGAGTACATTATTATCATTAATTGAATTTTAAAAAGCTATTGCGTTTTGTATGCTGTCTGTATTGTGTAAACAAACGTATAATATAATAAGTAATAAAATGAATACAGTATAAAACAATATCACATGATTGTGTAGCTAAGCAATAATCAGCTGTTATTGCTGTAATTGTTGTAAATTTCCACTTTTGTTTTACGTCATGATGACCGAAGATGTAGGAGCAAAGATATTTTAGCATATTTTGCGGTGCCTCCCAAAGTATCAGAAAAGTAATACATCTGTATCAATTGTCACTCAAAAATGACTTCGTAAGCACAATTACCACCATTACAAGTTTACACCCGTTCAACCTTTAATGTCAGGAGATCAAGTAAGGAGGCTACGTGTTGCGCTTGGATGGCTGAACAGTTTACTATCAACCTTGGTTTCTTACAAAGCATTATTCGGACATATGATACCAACTTTTCTAATAACCGTAAAAATAACCATTACTAGTCAACAGAAAATCCCCTGCTTCTAGAAGGGCGTAATCAACGAATTAAATTTTTCATAAATTCCCTTTGCTGTGCGCCCAATTGGGACATGTATGCTTCGGTGGAAAAAATGTGCAATAAAATGGTGGACATTTTGCACAACATTCAACATGACTTGCACAGAAGGGCGCACGAACGTATTTATGAAGATGGAGAATACTTTCTAAACCTGCTTCAAAACATTATAAAGTCATCATAGTTAATTGTACTTAATAGTAGTTTAATTTAATTTAATTAAATAGTAGTTCAAGTTTACTTTAATAATTGAGTAGCTGATTTCGCTACTAAAGTAAAATGTAACAGAACAAAGTATTTTGTTTGTTTTAGATTGGATAGAAACTGTATGAAAACTGCAAGATTACAAGTTATTTTAAATTATTGTCAGGTGATGCTAAAAGTAGTATGTCAATGTTGTAGTGGAAGAGAAGTCTAGAAGAGATATCAAATGTCAGTAGAGTAAGCTGTATCTAAGCACTGCTTGATATTTCATTGGATTGTGTTCAAATTTTCAGTCAATCTTCTTTAGTTATCTTTTGTACTTGATTAATATGTTATTTATTGTATGCACAATATAAATTTACTGTCGTTATTTTTGTAATAGATTGTTTATTCTTAATTTTATCCTTAATTCTCTGGTTTAATTTTTGTTAATTTTATCTATTTATAAATTGTTATTATTATTCTCAATTGTTTTTATTTTACTTTAGATTTATTATTTATTGATTATGCAAACTTTAAATGATGTAATTTACCTTTAAAATTATTTATTGTATTATTTTTTGTAACACTTATATATTACTTACTGACAGCGACCTCTACGGGGTGGTTCTTTTTGTTTGATGACCCTTCTATCAGTGGTGTTGGGTGGGTGGAATGGATCGTAAACAGATTTGATGGGTGGGTAGGCATGATCATCAATAGATACGGTGGGTGATTGAGCAGGATTCACAACAGGTAATCGTCACCTGTTGACAACCCTGCTTACCCATACAACGTACCTGTTGAGAAGCCTTCCCACTTATCCAAGATACTTGTTAACCAACCGTCCCATTTGTTCATTGTACCTGCTGACGAGCCTCTCCACTGGCACTATGAGACTGGCTGTTGGCGGGTTTGTGAGAAACAGGCCTGACCAGTGCTAGGTTAGGTATATGTTGGATGGACAAGATTGTCGGTATACATATTTGATTCACAAGGCCATTATCAAGTCCGGTGGGTGACTAGACTAGTCAACTTGCATGGATACCTATAACGGAGCTGTGGCTTCTCCCTACAGCCAATTCAGCAGATACTAGTAAATTATGCTATTTAAAAATGCAACAATTACGTTTTTTTTGTGGAAAGCAATTATAAAATAAACAATTTAGTTTTTGTTTATAACAGAGGATATGCCTACATTCACTTAAACATGCTCATTATCTATTGACAAACAATATTAACTTTTATCGTTATGCAGAGTTTTAGCTCTAAAAAATGAAAAATAATGTATTAAATGAGCTTTAAGAAGAAAAAAATATATATGTAGAAAGTAAAAATCTCAAAGTTATGTAATGTTGTATAAAAAGAGCTGTCAAAAGAGTCTGTACGATATAATACGTCTAACTGGTTCGGAAGCCTGGTATTGACAGCCGTTGGGTCCTTCAGTAGAGCATCTAGTAATCCCCGGCCTGGCAAAGCCTCTGGGACGTCATTGTGTTTGTACCTGCTACCACCCGTCATAACTCGCGCAAGTAGGCGACATTTATCAAAGATTGAAAATACATTAATGTCAGCTCTATTTACACATGAATGACTCTCATGGGCGATTTCAGCTTAATGATGCGCATAAATATAATAATAATAGCCAATTATAGTTTCACAATGATAATATTGTGGTGACATTTGTAATCCCAAGATAAATTTATGGTTGGACGTGGTTTATTTATTTCCAATAAATTATAACGGAGAGAAAAAAAATTATCGTTAAGTATGGTATTCAGTTCATAGAGAATACTAAATCCTTACATGTACTATAATAAGATATAAAACAGATAAAATACTTATGTATTGTACATTAAACAAATTATTAACAGTCATGCATATTTGAATGAATTAAGTAAAAAGTAAATTAAACCTGTATTTGGCACACTTAGCTCTTAGCTAATAGACCCTATTAGAATATTACCATTGAAGTTATAAACAAATAGATTTCCCATCCAACGTTAAATGTTGAGTCTCGAAATATCAGCTGTTTTCGTGGTCCATTGTGGAGCGCTAGTGTAGTCCCATGTAAATGTAATACAGTTTAAACCAGCTGTGGTTGCGGGCCTCACTAACTAACAAAATTATAGGCACAAATATTCCTATTAGATGGATCATCAATTGTAGGTGTATATAATCAAGTATATTACTCTGATGAAATAAACAATATTGGATCACATAAGTGTTAACTTTGCAAGACAATACTTGTTTATTTACTTCAACGGTGGACACGATTTGTACAAACAGGGTCAAACTATATAATAACAATAATATGATAAAGTTGAAAACAACACAACCAAAATCTTAAAATGTAATATACATATCATCCAAAAACAATCTACTTGCCATCACAAAATCTCCGGAACCAGATTTTGATGAAACTTGGATGGAAGTTAACTTTTGTACCACATAAATCGACTTAAGAGGGCTCTAAACCCCCGCGCTGAGAAGCGTAAAAACTGCTTTGCGCGGTCCAAGATACTGCCCTTATTTACTGTCGTAAAATTATAAATGAAACATCTATTTAAAGATAAAGACATTTTTGACTCAAATCGCTTTTTAGAATTTTCGAATTCTCCTTCATTTCGATTTTATAGGTTATTGAAGTTACCCAATATTCAAACTAGTGCCAAAATAAAACTAGAGCTGTTATCGAAATTTTAAAAAGCGATTTTAGTCAGAAATGTATCTGGTTTCAATTTAGTTTTGGTTTCAGATCGATATCTTTAAATCTGTAGCCGCAATGTTGGACCGCGCAAATGCCTGCATGTTAATTTATTGCCAAAATATGCGGTGATTCGTGAGATCCAAGTGGCGAAACCTCGAACTTCTTAGTCGCGGATGGATTTTGCTACTTCATTCATAAAAACCTTCCTTCATTTAATTTAACATCGATGGATGCAATGTAGGCCTACGACGACTGATATCAGTATTATTTTACAGACTGATTTACTCACTTAGAGTTAGTCTAATTACTTTTGAATGGCTTATTTCGTTTAAATTAAAATGTGCGTTCCCATGTGGTTCCTGATATAATCTAACTAACAAAGTAAAGCATAACATTTTTATTCGTAATGACAGTGCACAATATTTATTATGTCATGAAAAATACTGTAATAATCTCTATATACAACATTTTTATGAAATAAATTATTTAAACTACATTAACGAATGCGTCAATTAAAATATTAATTCAATAATTCCGGCTTGACCAAAGCAATAAGTAATTCTATAATAAGTCACTGTCACTATTGGCCTTTGTTTTATTTTAAAAATATAAATACAGTAATGTTAAGTCGTAGCTATTAATTTATTATGTTTTTATTGGTAATTTGTGAACATTAAAAAAAAAAGTTTTTAATATGTTTGCCACATTTTCACAAGATGTACTACGTTCATGTATCATACTATATCTATTCAATTAATTACATGTTTTCAACCAGCTCGTCTAGTTTTAGTAAATTAGTTGGCTTGTAAAATTGTTGTACACAGTTGTTATTTATTTTTATTTGTTATGCATTTTTATATTATTTTTGTAATTAACTATTCCAATATTAGGAATTAATTAACTACTACAAAATTAACTATAACAAACCTACACAGGAACTAATTATATGGCTGCTGAGTTACTATATCCCCTGTCACTGTTATTTATATGGTGTTTAAGAAAATATTTAGGGGTTACTTTATTTTCAATATGTTTGTTGTATTATTATAAGTTGTACTTCAGTAAACTATGTTCTGTGTAGTATTAACAATGCAATTATTTTTTTTTTTTTAATTACTGTAGTTTTGAGGTAATTAGTTGCCTTAAGAATTTGTTGTTATATAGTTTTACTTCAATTGTCATGCTTTTTTACTTATATGTTCGAATTGTCTTAGTAAGAAAACTTATCATTGCATGTGCTACAGTACTTACACTACCTTTGTACAATACATAATATGTTAAATGATATGTTATTTAGTTAAAAATAATTGTAAAAACCGTACAATAAATATTAATCAAACTACAGTTTAATTGACAGTTGGATATATTATTCTACTTTAACATCAAAATATTTTTGTATGGTTCATTTAGCATTATTTTGTTTTATTCTTCAATTGACTGTACAAAATACATTGTTATTTTTAAATGTTTGGCATTTTATTGAATAATAAACCACGTAAAGCAAATTGTTAGGGTGCTAAACACTTGTTACAGCTATTTAGTAAAATACATTATTTATTGTTGTCCTCAGTTCTTTAAGCGTACCTAGCCCCACTTTTATATCAAACTCTTCAATTGTTGAGTATAATAAGTGTGGTATATAAATCAATTTTAAATTTCAAACGTTTTAGGAGTCAAATTTTGTCAAAACCCGTGATTTTACAGTAAGCTTTGATTAGAAGTTCAATAATTTAGTAGCCCTCCTTATTTTCAGTGGAGCGTAAAAACTGCTTTGCGCGGTACTACAAACTACTTTACTCATATAAAAAACTGAGACCAAAGTACTGTGTAAACTGCTGAGGTCAAACTGGTAGACTAAGTAAGTCTAAACTACCCCGAACATACATGTTTATGAGGCCAAACTACTGTCAGGCAGGTGAGCCCAATCTGCTTTGAACGTCTAAAGTTATATGTTCGAAATTGATATATGCTCACAGCAGTTTCTCTGATTTAAATTGTTGGTTATTTTTAACAGTCATGTTTAAAAAAAATCGTCATATTTAGTAATTTGTGTATGCCTAATTGAATGATATTAAATTTATCACTTCTAAAATACTGTGAAATATTTATCAGTAAAACTAAAATCTTTGAAAAGTAATTGTGTAAGAACTGTTGTTGAAGTAAAATAATTGCTTTTCTCATGGAATGGGAAAATTGAGCAAGATTATAATATATTATTTTAATTATAATTGATATCATTCATACGGTTCGCTTCGGTTTTCGTCTCTGTCCGCGAAAATCTTTGTTGTAACAAAATGTTCGCTTTTTGAAACCAAATTGTCCCCGTAGTGTCATTTTCCGTATTGTAGTAATTCATTCAGCATACTTCAGAAGCAAATAAAAAAGTGGCCACATTTCAATTATTTTTTAATGTTTGGAAATTAGTGTGTTATGTTGTAACTGCCATAAAACTATGATAGTTTATGTGAAATCATTTTTTATTTTATTAAAAATAATTAATAAACCGTACAAAACTATAAAACGTAAAATAAATAGACAGTTGGTATTTTTTATCATTACTTTTTAACGTGATTTATTAGCTTTCAGTAAAGCGTATCCTTTAATGCTTTAAGCGTACCGGTATGTTGTTTTAATCTTTAACTGAACATAAAAAGATACGAAATAGAAATTTATTTGCCAATTAATGCCTTTTATTAAATATTTAACCACATAAAAACCAATATTTAGATCACAATCCAAGAGCTTTAAGGAATATTTACAAAAACCATTCTTTGTAACGTAATTTACTTAGTTTTTAGTAAAGCGTATCTTTATGTTTATAAATCAAACTCTTCAATTGTAGAATATAAGTATGGTAAGCCTATGCCTAACTATGTTAAATTTTAACCGTTTTGAGAATAACAAGATTTGAACAAGAATTATGATTTTGGAAAAAGTTTCAAGTAGAAATTCAATATTTTAGTAGACCCCCTATTTGATCAGTGAATAAATTGATTTCGCTGTAAAAAGTCTACTTTTCTAAATAAATATTACTTTTTTTTTTTTTTTTGTAAATAAAAACTATAGTAAAATATTACTATTTTTTATAAAAACAAAATGACATAAAAAAATTTTAAGAAATAAAATACAGCAGCAAAACCGGTACTGACTGGAAAATTGACAATTGTTGAAAAGAATTGGCCTTTCGGCTCAACATACATTCAGACAGAGAAGGTCGGGCGTGTAGCCACCTGAGGAGACGGCAGACGGGAGGAAGGGGTAATTGGGGTTTCCGGTTGAAAATACGACGAAAACCTACTAAACAGGAAATGATTCTTGGGACTATATTGCACTTCGTCCGGCGGATTAAACTGGACGTAGTTCCAACTTCTATCGCCAGTGTCGCATAACTTCTATATTTTCTTTCCCTTTAGAGCCCTCTTAAGAAGGATTTCTCCAAATTCAATTCTGTAAGAATATAAACAGCCCTTCAATGTTTATTTTTTTATAAGAGTAACATTGTCATTTATGAATTTAATTTCACAAGTTATTTCAAACAAGTAGTTCAAAAACTTAAAGATGACATAAAAGCTT
The DNA here is from genome assembly GCA_035578905.1 of Stictocephala bisonia. Lineage (NCBI taxonomy): Eukaryota > Metazoa > Arthropoda > Insecta > Hemiptera > Membracidae > Stictocephala > Stictocephala bisonia. The sequence continues at coordinate 543,312 of JAQJVL010000268.1, forward strand.
GACTAATTTGGTTTACATTATGAAATGTTTAAGATCATTTCTGCTAACCCAGGCACGATTGGACTACTTTGCATCCCCATAAAGTAGACTTTAGGGTTTTCTAGACTATAAAACTTTGTTATTTTAGAGAACGGCAGCAGGCTGAGCTTTTATATTGATGCGATGGTTTAGAGAGGACCATGGAGGGAAGGACCATTAATAGGCTGTCGGCTATTAATCTATAGGTAATAAAAAATAAAATAATAAATAATTATGAAGGTCAATATCCATAATCAACAAATAATACATCTAAAGTATAGTAAAAACAACTGGCAATAATCATAACAATTTTCAATTAAATAACACTAAAAAAAATAAACGAGAGAAAAAGTGATAAAATTAAGTCTAAAGAATCTAATACAAAAAAAATGATAGTAACAACAATAAACAAAAATATTGCACGTCCAATAAATAACAAATTAATAAATTAAAAAAACAACTAACGATTGACAGACAATTTGAACACAGACAAATAACTAATTTTCTATGTTATAATTCAGTAACGATTCATTTGTTCATATTGATTTGAATTCCACATGTCACCATCGATTGTGATTACATCAAATAGTTGGGCCATCTTGAACTGTATGTGCGTTGTAAAAAAGGCATCCATATAATGCAAAACAGTATCAAGCAATTTTAAATATAAGACTTTGCAATGATGATTTAATAGTAAGTGTGTAGTAAGGACACGTCAAGGTGGTTGGATGCGATGTTGTTACCAGTAGTAAGTGTGTAGTAAGGACACGTCATGGTGGTTGGATGCGATGTTGTTACCAGTAGTAAGTGTGTAGTAAGGACACGTCAAGGTGGTTGGATGCGATGTTGTCACTGACTGTCTTAAAAGATTCTTGACATTTTTCTAGCCTTGTTTAGACTGTCACCTGAAGCTCATATTGTAAAATCAATTAATTGCATTAGCATGCAAAAATTTGTTTTATAAACTGTTAAAATTTGAATTTGAACTGATATTATGTTAATGTTCAGTAAATTAATATTTTAAATGGCAAAAAAACTGAAAAATATTATTTGTATTTATATTGAGGCATGCTTCGTGGTAACAATATAATCTCTTGTCTTCACCACAGGACTTTAAAGTTGTGTATCGATCCAACCGCTGGCCTCATTCCACGGAATTCCAAAGTTAGAAACTAGATTCATTGGAAGACAATAGACTAAATAGATCAGCGTGGGTTAGAGATAATATACGTACTTTTTCAGCCATTAACTAACTTTATACTGATAACAATGATATCAAATTAGTGTTATTTTATATGGTTGAACATTATTCATCCATTGTAACAATTTTATTTATTTGGAGTATTCATTTAATTTGGGCGTAGTTTCTTTCATAAAGTGTGTGCATAAAATCAATGGTAGTATATAAATAAAAATTAAATAAGAATATTATCTTGGGTAGAACATAAACAGCCATAATTTACTGTGAAGAAAAATACAATAAAAATACAATAACATTCTATACTTTTATGTAGAACATTTTTTCTAAAGCCAAGTTGCGATACTGTGTATTGATAATGAAATAACTTGAGAATTCGCAGTTTGTAAAAACTCAAATTGCACAGCTCAGTTCGTGTCTTTTTGATAGTGCCATTCTTTGGGACTGATTGCATACAAATGTAAAATTACGCTAAAAAAATATAATGATTACCGGTATATCACAGTATATTTTGAAAATGACTTAAATATAAAATCATATCATTGTATGTTTTGCTATCCCTAGTAAACCTAGTTGAATGAAATATATTAATTATAGCTAATAATTTGACCTATTTCTTTAAATTTACACAAAACAAATTTCTCAGCGTTGAACTGAGCATTAATTTCTGCAGTAATTTTACAGTAATAATACAGAGGCAATGCAACTGTATGGAATGGGACACGTACAGTGGTACTGACCCACCCGCCCACCCATACACGTACAGTGGTATTGACCCTCCCGCCCATCCGTACATGTACAGTGGTATTGACCCACCCGCCCAACTGTACACGTACAGTGGTATTGACCCACCCGCCCACCCGTACACGTACAATGGTATTGACCGACCCGCCCACCCATATACGTACAGTGGTAATAACGTTTCATAACGTTTTGCAGTTAAAACGTTATGAAATCTCTGCTCGATATTCATCTCCATTCCCTAGGTTCAATTTCATACAATTTATCGTGTAGCTTTATGACATGAACTCTCTACTTTGAGTGTCGTATTTATTGAAACTAAATACACTTCATTATTGTATAGTAATTTTGTATTGGAAAAGGAATTATCAGTCAATTGAATTGATCTAGCAACCTGTGTTCAACACTGCAACCAGGCTTCAACAAGGTAAATTTAACTGGAATCTACATTTTCCGGTGACGCGTCAAGGTACTATTTACAATATTTACAAGATGACCAGACGTTTCGCCCATACTGTGATGTGGCATCCTCAGTGGTCTCAGAGAAACCACTGTAAATATTGTAGATAGTACCTTGACGCGGTTGTCACCGGAAAATATAGATTCTAGTTATGAGACCGGTCACTTAAGCCTAAGTTCTAAAGTAAATTTAAATTACAAACAAGTCATTATTAATACTTTCATCAAATGACTCTTCAAAAAACCACAACACCCCTGGAGATCGCTAGATCATGTCCAAACTTTTATGTTTTATCAAGTTAATATACAATATCCTAAAGGTTTACAACATTTCTTATAAATTGGTTTGCTTTGATTCATTATTGTATTTACTGCAACTATTCATTACTGCAATAACAATAGATAAGATACGTCCCAAACGAACACTGCTTACGGCAAAATGAGCTAACGGTTCTCAGTTCGATCCCAATCAAAGTCATGACACATTTTGAAAGGGCTCAGCTGATAACTACCAGCTGTTCATTTGTCATTGCGCTATTAATGAATGACACTTTATAAGGAATAGTCGGCCTTAGTTTGTAACAATGACTACATTTTGCTCATTTACACTCATTACACTCATTCGAAATCCATATTCGTCCATATCTTGACACGGCATCTTAAAAATAAATAAAGATAAAATAAAATACTCTGTCATTTCTTTTGATAGTCATACATTTATATATGTAATTTAACCCCCCCCCCCCCAGGTATTAAGATGCATAAATAAGTTAGAATCTACATTAATTATACATATAGGAAGTCAATTTGAAAAGGTGGCAATATTATAAATGTATTATTGGTGAAAAATACTATACTTTAATAAATTTATTCTTAACAAAGGACAGGGCGTTAAAGCCGAGTACTATTACTGAAATGAGTTTTTCTTAAGATAGGAGATTAAACGATAAGTAAATATGAAACGTTTTACTTATATATAAAACGTTTTGTAAATATATAAGCAAATTGCTTAAGAAACTTTACAGTTGTGGTATAAGGGGTGTGGCTTATGCTTGGTTTCAAATCTATTTATCCAATAGAAAGCAATGTGTTAGAATCAATGGAATATTAAGTCAATTTGGTCAGATAAAACACGGAGTGCCACAAGGATCTGTGCTAGGGGCGACATTGTTCTTAATTTACATTAACGATTTATGCACAGAGAACTTTCATGGACAAGTGGTTTCTTTCGCTGATGATACAGCTCTAAGCTATGTTGGTGACAGTTTAGACGAAATTTCATTAAAAATGAATTTTGATTTGGAAGCTTTGCGTTGGTGGTTTACCGATAACAACTTGGTTCTTAGTGGAAGTAAAACTAATTATATAAACTTCAGTCTACGAGAAAAAGTAGTTTTTCTGATAAAATTGTTTATAAATGCGTTAATTGTTTCTGCATTGGTGGGATATGTAGTGAATATTGTGCTGAAATAGAACTGTATTAGGTATTTAGGCGTAATATTAGATTCAGAATTAAATTGGAAAATGCATATTTCATCAGTTAAGAAAAAATTAACTAATATTCTTAGGATTTTTTACTTTGTAAGAAGAATGTGTGAAAATGAACAAATGAGAACACTTTATTTTTCCTTAGTTCACAGTAGAATAAATTACAATATAGAGTGTTGGGGTGGGACTTATATAAGTAATTTAAAATCACTTATAACAATACAGAAACATTTTGTAAGATTATTATATAAAGGTAAAAAATATGACTCATCATGGCCAATATTTCAATCTTTAAAAATATTGCCAATAAGAAATATGTATGTATATAAAGTTATGAAAGTAATTTTTAATAGGAGCAGAAGTAGTTGTACACTTAATGTTTGTAAAATAAAACTATGAAATCCCGATAATGTAGCAGTACCTCGACCAACAAAAACCTATTTCACTAAAACGCCTAGCTTCTTGGACCCTGTGATATTCAATAGATTACCGAGTGATATAGGAAATGCAGATACTTCACACACTTTTGTTAGAAAACTCAGATACTGGTTAATTAAAATATAAAATGTAAATAGTTTGTTATTTGAAATTCAAAGTTAATACGTATTTAAAAAAATAAATAAATGTTAAGGAGTACTTATTAATGTAACTGATCCATAATGTATATATGTATGTGTATATATAATGTTTGTAGGTATGAATGCATGTGAAAATAACTAGTTTATTTTATTATGACATGTGTACATATACGAGTAATTCTGAAATTGTGTTTTTGTCTGAATGTTTTTTTATGTATGTATTTTTCACAACAGTTTCATGCGACTAACACGGATAATATTTATATTGTATATAGACTGTAATTTACAATTGTTCAATTAGGCCTACAAAACTTCTTCCTAATAGGTCTGCAATTGTTCTTTCTAATAAATGGCTTATTTGGAAATTAAAAATTTTATTTTTAGTTATATGTCTATTGGGAGTTATTAAAATGACGATTATATTTGCAGCCCTGTATTATCTTGATTATATTTATTTGGTTAATCTATTAATTTTTTCCTCCAATTAGGCTTTGCCTTGGAGGTTTCACTTTAAAAAAAAACCTAACATTTATGTATTAAGTATTATTTAAAGTAATAGTAAAAAACAGTTTATTTGTATTTATCTTTTATTATTATTTGTCCAATCTTAAGTAATATAGCATAAGACTGGTCAGCCTAAGCATGATACTTTTTAAGTTACATATGTAGTTTTAGACATGTTATATTTAACTTTACATCACATTTAACTTCTAGATATTATGCTACTGAATTTATTGTAATGTATTTTTTTTGGAAATAAAAAATTATTATTATTATTATTAAATTACAAACTGAAGTAAATGAGCGAAATGAATTTACTCTTTATGAAAATTGTAAGCTACTCTCAGGGCAAATTATGAACCGAACTATATAAGTGAAGTAAGTGTCTTCACACTTGTGTAGCATGAGTGTTCTAAACAATGCTCCAGACTGCTTTTGAGATGAAAGGCTTCCTATAGTTCACGTCATCACACTTGCTTAGCATGAGTGTTCTAGACATTGCTCCAGACTGGTTTTGTGCTGAAAGGCTTCCTATAGTTCACGTCATCACACTTGCTTAGCATGAGTGTTCTAGACATTGCTCCAGATTGGTTTTGTGCTGAAAGGCTTCCTATAGTTCACGTCATCACACTTGCTTAGCATGAGTGTTCTAGACAATGATCCAGACTGGTTTTGTGCTGAAAGGCTTCCTATAGTTCACGTCATCACACTTGCTTAGCATGAGTGTTCTAGACATTGCTCCAGACTGGTTTTTGTGCTGAAAGGCTTCCTATAGTTCACGTCATCACACTTGCTTAGCATGAATGTTCTAGACAATGCTCCATACTTGTTTTTGTGCTGAAAGGCTTCCTATAGTTAACGTCATCACACTTGCTTAGCATGAGTGTTCTAGACAATGCTCCAGACTTGTTTTTGTGCTGAAAGGCTTCCTATAGTTAACGTCATCACACTTGCTTAGCATGAGTGATCTAGACAATGCTCCAGACTTGTGTTTGTGCTGAAAGGCTTCCTATAGTTCACGTCCTATGGTATGAGTGTTTTAGACAATGCTCGAGATCGGTTTTTGTGCTGAATCGAGTTCCTTGCGGCTTTCTTTATGTATTTTAATAGTTAATCTTAATAATATATATGTATACAAAAACTATGTACTCATTCATCACGAAACCTCCGAAACCACTGAATAGGTTTTTATGATATTTGGAGAGAAGTTAGCTTTTGTATTGTTGGGAGCCGCTAAGAAAGATTTCCTGGAAATTAAATTTCCAAGGGATACAAACCACATAAATGTTTCCTTTTCCCCATAAGAATAACTATGGTATTAATTAAATTAATCTAATAATTTAATTCAAACAGCTGATACAAAAAACATAAACATGGCACAAAAGCTTGGCTGCTTTGGTTTTCATTGAGAAATGTTTAAGGTCATTTCTACTCACACAGACGTGATTGACCTACTTTGCAGCCCCCTAAAGTAGACTTAGAGGCGTTTCTTGGCTATAAAACTTTGTTATCTAGGATAACGACAGCAGGCTGAGCTTTTATATTAGTGTGATGGTTTATAGAACCATGGAAGAAAGGATAACAAGGAACCAGCATAGTGTATATTGTGCGGCAACGGAACTCTCGCATCACTACTGTAAATCATACAAACAGACTGTGCGATTAATTATTTATTAGCGAGAATTTATCACTATCAAGGCCTCATATTATATTTATTTATTCGTGCCATTGGAATAGTACGAGTGGAGCGTGTAATGTCCTGGTTAGATATTCTACTCGGAGACGATAAAGATAAAATTAACATCTTAAATGACCTCTTCCATTTAAGAGTTCCGTTTCATTCGCTATTATCAACAAAAAAGAGGCAGTGAGTGGTAAGACCGTAAATATTGGACCAGAACAACCAAGTAAACCTCAATATTTGCAAGGAAAACAATTTGACGTGGTCAAACCTGCTACTCTTCAGGTTCATATCTTTAATTTGTGAGAGAGGAAGAGCACTGTATATAGTTAATGGTGGTGCCATTTTGAACAAGCAGTTTCAAGAATCTAACATTTTGAAAAAAAATTGTAAAATTTAAGATTATATTCTTAAAAACGTATTTGTTTACTGTTTTAAACATTTATGAAAAAGTACTTGAATAAGTGAGGTAATGTTTCGGTTTTAATTTACTCGTCCAGAACGTCATATGTGTATTTGTTTGTAAGATAATAACAACAAATATCTTTCAATATAAATCATTAATTTATTTATGATAATATCAAACATTTGCTTATCTACACTCATCACACTATCGAAATGCATATTCACCCATATTTTGACGATCGGCGTCTTATTAATAAAAAAGATAAATAAATAAATAATGTAATTTGAATAGTTATTTATGTCAAAAGAAGATCAACGTATATGTAAATGTGTATTGCTAAATAACCATTCAAAATGCACATTAAAAAAGGAAATGCAACCTTAATTAGGGAATGGGTACATTTTGAATATTGCGTTTGCAAGAGTAAAAATGCACCATAAAACATAAGTCAATAGTGATTTCTTAGATTGTAAAACTATAAAATATTTACATCCAAGCATATTTTTAAAATCTGTAGACCAGAACTTATGTTTTGAAGTTAGATGTGAGATAAACTTAAAATTAACTTTAGTTTTTTATTGATACGTAAGTAGAATATTTGGAAACAGATTATTAAATTACATATTTTAGATTTGGGGGGAGTACTATAAGTAATCATATCTTAGGTTTGAGTGAGGGGAGATGCTATCAGTAATAATATCTCTGTTTTGAGTGGAGGGGGGAATGTCATCATTAATCGTATCTTTGCTTTGAGTGCGACGGGGTGCTATCATTAATAATAACTCTGTTATTGAGAGAAGGGGAGAGTACCATCATTAATTATATCTTCATCTTCATTTTGAGTTGGAGGGGGAAGTGCTAACAGTAATCATATCTTTGTTTTAAGTGGACGGGGAAGTGTCATAATTACTCATATATTTATTTTAAGTGGGGAGGGGGTGCTATCAGTAATCATATCTTTGGTTTGAGTGGACGGGGGAGTGCCATAATTACTCATATACTTATTTAGAGTGTTGAGGGGGGGGTGCTATCAGTAATCATATCTTTGTTTTGAGTGGACGGAGGAGTGCCATAATTACTCATATATTTATTTTGAGTGTGGGGGGGGGGTGCTATCAGTAATCATATCTTTGTTTTGAGTGGACGGGGGAGTGCCATATTTACTCATATATTTATTTTGAGTGGGGGGGGGTTGCTATCAGTAATCACATCTTTGGTTTGAGTGGACGGGGGAGTGCCATAATTACTCATATATTTATTTTGAGTGTGGGGGGTGCTATCAGTAATCATATCTTTGTTCTGAGTGGACGGGGGAGTGCTATAATTACTCATATATTTATTTTGAGTGGGGGGATGCTATCAGTAATCATATCTTTAGTTTGAGTGGACGGGGGAGTGCCATAATTACTCACATATTTATTTTGAGTGTGGGGGAGTGCTATCACTAATCATATATTTGTTTTGAGTGGACGGGGGAGTGCCATATTTACTCATATATTTATTTTGAGTGGGGGGGGGGGGTTGCTATCAGTAATCACATCTTTGGTTTGAGTGGACGGGGGAGTGCCATAATTACTCATATATTTATTTTGAGTGGGGGGTGCTATCAGTAATCATATCTTTGTTCTGAGTGGACGGGGGAGTGCCATATTTACTCATATATTTATTTTGAGTGGGGGGGGGTGCTATCAGTAATCACATCTTTGGTTTGAGTGGACAGGGGAGTGCCATAATTACTCATATATTTATTTTGAGTGGGGGGTGCTATCAGTAATCATATCTTTGTTTTGAGTGGATGGGGGAGTGCCATAATTACTCATATATTTATTTTGAGTGGGGGGATGCTATCAGTAATCATATCTTTGTTTTGAGTGGACGGGGGAGTGCCATAATTACTCACATATTTATTTTAAGTGAAGTGGGGGGAGCTGCTATCAGTAATCATATATTTGGTTTGAGTGGACGGGGGAGTGCCATAATTACGTATATATTTATTTTGAGGGGGGGGGTTGCTATCATTAATCATATCTTTGTTTTGAGTGGACGGGTGAGTGCCATAATTACTCACATATTTATTTTAAGTGAAGTGGGGGGTGCTATCAGTAATAATAGCTATGTTTTAGAAGGGCAAGAGTGCTATTAATTAATCATAACTGTATTTTGAGGAGATGGGAATGCTATTAGTAATAGTGAGTGTATGTTAGAAATTTATGTTAAGATTTAGACTAATAAATTGATTACATAGTTTTTAGAGTATCGAATTCGATTGAAAGACAATATGAGTAGTCTATTTTAATCCTACTACAGTTTGGAAAGCAGCCCCCCGACGAAATAATAACAAGTTGAGAGAAAACATATTTGTATTGCAAGAAATATATTTCACATAAAGACATTTCTCGGATAGAAAGTAAAAATTCTATAAACGGAAAATGGATTATTTCCATTTATATTGCAGCTTGCAGAGGAAGAACCCTACATTTAACAGATTGAAATGAGGGTTGATGTTGCTACAAGTTTACCCTTACGAAACCAATATTAGAGTTTTAGTTTGGTACACAAAAACACTGCTGTTTCCCAACCACTGCTCTGGTAAACAAACCAGCTTGTTACAATTCAATATACCATCTTGTTTAAAGTTGGACAAACATGAGTCGTATATTTGTATTTCAGACACAAAGGGGGTTTGCCTTTATTGGAACTCGGTTGACTAAAATCCCCGGAGACAGAAGAGTTTCAATCCAATCGTAAAAAGTCAAATTTGTTAACATGTTCCAACTTCGATGTATAGGACAGATAAAATATTAGACTTATTAGTATTATAGAATGAATAAGTTTTTTTTTAACTTATGTTTTTACGAATTAAATTAAATTCTTCCGATTCTGGGCAGTAAATTTGTCCACACACACATTTCATTTGTATAGCATATTAGGGGTTTATCAACAAAGAATCATTTACATTATTTCAAATACTGTTGAATGCAATCTTTGCAATTCTAAGGAATTATTACGTCAGAGTCAAGTTAATCTGCTAAAAGTTTAAATACTGTTGAATAACATTCAAACTGCCGAGTTGTGCAAATTAAACACATTGGTATTTGTCAGTTCAGCGGCAGAATAATGTTTGCGAAACTCTGCTGAATATGGTTTTGGAACTATAGGGGGGAGTTCGTTTTTTCATGTACATTGTTTACGTTCTTGTATATTGAAACAAGTTTTTAATAACATATTTTATGAATAAAAAATTCCTTCAATCAAACTCTGTTGATGAACTTTGTCATTTTTATGTGTATTGAATACAATTGTGTCATATTTCTTTTAGTTTTAGGGTCAAAATATGTTTATCTTATTTCAAGCTCTATTTAGTTCATGCCTTGAAATCCTAAAAAGATAAATATTTCTTGTCGAGTTAAACATTGCAATTTGAGTTCCATCAATTGAAGATATTTTCTTTTAATATTACACATTTGAATATCATTATTTTCGAATTATGATAAACTAAACAGATAAAATTGTTAAAAGCATTAGGGCCAAAAAATAATTGCATGGTTTCAAATTAATTCTGTTAAATGCAACCCTTGCAACCTTTGGGAATATATCCATTCGTACTTAATCAGATTAGTTACCGTGTTAGAGTTCAGTATTTAGGTTTAACTTTCAATATTCACTTGGTTTGTTGGGTAACTGTATTTTCATATTACGCGTTTATGTGATTAGAATTAATACTTTCATGGTAAGACACATTTTTCACTACGATTAACAAACAATAATGATTTGTTGCGCCTCAGTATAACCCATTAATTAAGGTTACTAAAAGAGTCTTATGACCGTAGGTCCAAGTTGCGCCTCAATGAAGGCTACGAAAAGAGTTTTATGACCGTAGGCCCACGTTGCACCTCAATGAAGGCTACGAAAAGAGTCTTATGACCGTAGGTCCACGTTGCGCCTCAATGAAGGCTACGAAAAGAGTTTTATGACCGTAGGTCCAAGTTGCGCCTCAATGAAGGCTACGAAAAGTTTTATGACCGTAGGTCCAAGTTGCGCCTCAATGAAGGCTACAAAAAGAGTCTTATGACCCGAGGTCTAAGTTGCTCTCTAACAGCAAAGGCTGAGCTTGATCACCGACCATGTCTAGTAGGTTTTTTAGGTTACGAGACAGCTTAAAATTATAGTGTCTGGAAAATATTTTGAAAACAACATGGAATACACTGTTATTAAATTGTGTTAAGCTTGAAAAACAAGACATGGACAACTTCAGTCCACTTAACGATTTTTAAAGTGAAAGCAGCTAAAAGCACAGAACACTTCTAAGAGCACTTAAGAATATTTTTAGACATTTACATGAAAAAAATTAACTTGTTGTTTTCATATTGGAGGTTACATTTTTAATTCTGGGCTTAAAATGTAAGCAATAAATTTGGCTTCTACATTAAATAGGAACTATGACTCATTTGTTAAATTTAAATTGTTATGGTACTCTCTGGTCAGTTACGAATCGTTAAGACAACTCTCTTAAAAGTATTGATATTTTAAGATAAATGAGTAATCATTGTAATAAACATATATTCAAACCCTTATTTAGATTATGCCAATGAAATAATACATAGAGTGCTGTATTTACATTCAAGTAGAGAGTTAAATAGATTAAAACATTACAATATCCTCATACACAGTTGCATAGGCCCTATACAAGGTGGAAAAGTATGGAAACACTTTTACAAATTGTGTATGACTTCACTTGTAAAAGTGAAATCTTGCACATCATTATGGTTACAAAGTACCTATTTTTTGATGCTATTTAATTTTTTAAGGGAACGGCCGTGAGGAGTTGAACGAAAATCTTCAATGTAAGCCTAGGTCGAGTTCGGTGTCCAATGAAAGGGCTATTTAAGAGAAATTAATTGCCGCAAACCGGACTTCGATAGGTTTGTCCTTACAGAGTAGCGGTAATTTGAATTTCATGACAAACAAATGTAGCCTTTTGTCTTGTGATGTAACTGATTTGTATGGTTACTTTTTTCCATAAATAATTTAATAGTTTAATATTTTGAATGATTGTGTTCCATAAAGTGTAATTTTTGATCAGAATAATTGACTTAAAACCGTGAAATCGAGGAGGAATAAAATTTATCAAATCAGGTACTTTGAAATTCAAATGACCGCTACTCTGGAAAAGATAAACCTTTCAAAGTCTGGTTAGGGGAAATTAATTTATATTGAACAGACCTTTCATTTGATACCGAATTCGACCTAAGCTTACATTGAAGATTTACGTCCAACTCCTCACGGACCGTCCCCCTAAAAATATGAAATGCAACTAAGATGATGTACAAGATATCATTTGTATAAGATAAGTCATACAACAGTTTAAAAAGCATTCCATATATTTTCTACCTTGTATAATTCAGAAATAGAAAATTACTATGAGCCATCTGAAATGCTCTTCTTTAATCCAAACTGAAGCGTAAAGACAATACTACAGTTTACATCTATAATTGGCTAAATAAAATGATTATGTGTATACATTTAGGTAGAACAAAAGATGAAGACAATTATAGAATTATATATGCTGCCCTAAAATACAAGTCAGGCACCAAACTCAGGTAAAACGGCTTAACTCAGACTTTTCAACCAAGCCAATCTTAAGTTGCTGATCACGAATATCACAAGTTTTTACAATCGAACCTTATTAAGCACGTTAGCGCCGTAAATGTGCCGAAATCAGTAAGGTCGTAACCTAACGTAACGTCGTAACGTATTCTGTTAGGATAGAGCTAGGTTGGATATTGATAGGTTCGGTTATGTCAGGTTCGCTTATGTTAGGTTCGCTTAGGTTATGTTAGGTTTGGTTAGGCTTTGTTAGGATTAGTTATTATTAATTAGTTTGTTTCCCTTCAAAGTTCATAGGTTTAACTAACCTAACATGACATAACCAAACCTAACTACCTAAACAAACTTAACGGAACTTAAAAAAATCTAACATAACTTAACCAAACCTCATACAACTTAACCAATCCTAACATAACTGAACCTAACATAACGTAACCTATCAATCTTAAAGAACGTAACGTTACTGAATTTGGAAAATTTCCGGCGCTAACGTTTTATAATGGTTAAATTGCAAATACCTTGCCATATTCGTAATCAGGACAAAATTATGCATAATTCGAGTACCCTGGGTCGCTTTATTTAAGGAAAAAACATATTTTTCCGTTTTCCCTCATTTTCGCAATTTGTTGGTACTTTCCGCTGAAAAATGACCTTATTCTTGTTCTTAGTTATGTATCTACGACAAAAACATTTTCAGCTGAAAATTCGACACGACCCCTGTTCTATGTAATTACCAGATCCAATTACACAATTTGTTTTTTTAGTTTAATTTTACGTTGTGATATATGAATATAAAATTGTGTAATCAGTTTTAGTAATTGTTATCTTAGTTGGAACAAAATTAATACCGGAAATAAATGTAGTAACCAATTTTCAATGTGCAAAAAATTTACACTTTTATTATTAAAAAGTCCGTTAAAATAGGGCATTTATTTTATTTAATATGTTGTTGAAAAAATCATTCAATCAATTTAAGTTTATTTAAACTTATTTAAACCAAATTAAAATTACTTTGTTTACTTATGCATATGTAAGTAATGTATTGTAACTATACATGTCATACGGATTAATACATGACCAAGTAACTAATTGTACGATTTGATAAAAGCCAAGAAAACGTTGTTTCATGAAAATGGTAAGAACTTGTAGGTGAACCAGTAGTACATCTGATTGTATTCTTTGGTGAACCACGACAGTGAATTTCAAAGCATGTTATATATCCCTGCAGCAAGTGAGTTTTATCTGAAAGGGACATCCACGTTTATTGTCCTTTCAATAGAAACACAATTTAATTGTTATTGAATTATGTTTGAAACAATAATGTTACATTGTCACCATTTTACACTTTACAACCATATTACAATGATTTATAATTCTCTTATTATTAATTGATATTTGAAAACAAGCAGAATTTTATTCGTTCATAATTAATTTTATGAAGATATATAAGTATTTAATATAACCTAAAAAAAGATTTAATTTAAATAATCAACATGCTATTTTTACTCAATTTTCCTATTACACAACTCTTAATTCTAACATAAGTTATGTGTTACCTAGGTAGGTACGTAAACCACTGAACACAGCTGGAATTATTTTATAAAGTAATTTCTCTGGTCAAAAATAAAAACAATGTTTGCATTGAACAATTACTTTAAAGTTCTACTGTAATCAGAAAATCATATTTGTTTATTTTACTTTATGTTTTATATTTTGTTTATGATGGTTTAGTATTTTTAAAGGTAATAATAACTAATGAGAAAAAAGGCAAAGCAACGGATATTTGAGGTATTTTCAGCTGTTTAATTTCCTTTAAAACATTCTTAGTATTGAAACTGGATTAATAGTGGTTTAGAGCAATAATTAATTTTAATTTTATTTAATTCTTGTTACTATATGTAAATAAAGTATATGTATAGAAATTCCATATTTATGGTCAAATATGGTTCATTATTTTCAAAATAATGTTGAAAATTGCTTACGTAAAGTAATATCTGTAAAGGCCAGGCAGTAGACACATTTTAGTTCGAAAAAAAAACTGCTGTGCTAATTTATTTAGAGATTAATAAGATTTATTCGTCTATAGACACACACAAAGTTATCGGTTCACCTTCACACTACAGAGATGTATTTCAACAGATAGTTTGAGGAATTAGCCTTATTCTTAGATACAAAACGCCTACACAACTCTGTGTGGGGAGAGAGAGAGAGAGAGAGAGAGAGAGAGAGAGAGAGAGAGAGAGAGAGAGAGAGAGAGAGAGAGAGAGAGAGAGAGAGAGAGAGAGAGAGAGAGAGAGAGAGAGAGAGAGAGAGAGAGAGAGAGAGAGAGAGGAGAGAGAGAGAGAGAGAGGAGAGAGAGAGAGAGAGAGAGAGAGAGAGAGAGAGAGAGAGAGAGAGAGAGAGAGAGAGAGAGAGAGAGAGAGAGAGAGAGAGAGAGAGAGAGGAGAGAGAGAGAGAGAGAGAGAGAGAGAGAGAGAGAGAGGAGAGAGAGAGAGAGAGAGAGAGAGAGAGAGAGAGAGAGAGAGAGAGAGAGAGAGAGAGAGAGAGAGAGAGAGAGAGAGAGAGAGAGAGAGAGAGAGAGAGAGAGAGAGAGAGAGAGAGAGAGAGAGAGAGAGAGAGAGAGAGAGAGAGAGAGAGAGAGAGAGAGGAGAGAGAGAGAGAGAGAGAGAGAGAGAGAGAGAGAGAGAGAGAGAGAGAGAGAGAGAGAGAGAGAGAGAGAGAGAGAGAGAGAGAGAGAGAGAGAGAGAGAGAGAGAGAGAGAGAGAGAGAGAGAGAGAGAGAGAGAGAGAGAGAGAGAGAGAGAGAGAGAGAGAGAGAGAGAGAGAGAGAGAGAGAGAGAGAGAGAGAGAGAGAGAGAGAGAGAGAGAGAGAGAGAGAGAGAGAGAGAGAGAGAGAGAGAGAGAGAGAGAGAGAGAGAGAGAGAGAGAGAGAGAGAGAGAGAGAGAGAGAGAGAGAGAGAGAGAGAGAGAGAGAGAGAGAGAGGAGAGAGAGAGAGAGAGAGAGAGAGAGAGAGAGAGAGAGAGAGAGAGAGAGAGAGAGAGAGAGAGAGAGGTTAAATGCCTAACAGCCCGGCCAACTAAGGGACCTAAAGCTTTACGAGGGATCCGAACAACGTAGTATTGTATTTCAGCTTATTAACAAGCCTTTTGCTCAGTCCCCTCCCCTACACAACATCCGGACACAAACAATTTATCTTTATTAATTTTTTTAAATTTACACAAAATTCTCTATGATGGAGGCTGTTATCTATTAGGCTGATATAGAGATCACGACCGATACATTGTGATACAATAGCAGTTCGGTCGATGTATCCCATATTACGTAATGTCACTGTCAATTAGGCTGTTTTAGAGATCACGACTGATACACTGTGTTACAATATCATTTTGGTGTATATATCCCATGTTAAATGATGCCCATACCAACGGTCAATTGGACGTTTTGGATTGCACAATACGATATAATGTTCATCATGTATCGAATCGAACAGTTAAACTTTTATAAGTTTTGCAAATTAAATGTTAGGTATTTTCCGAATATGATACAGCTTACGTAAATATTGAAAAAAATATTTTTTAATCACACAATTTAGAAATGAAACATCGTTTTTCATTACAATAGTACACAGTTTATAGGCTAATAAATAAACAACCTGAGAATCTATATTGTGTATTAAAGAAAATCGTTAAAAGCAGTCCATTTAATTGTTTGTCAAACATAATTTACAGCTAATTATTAACCAATATTATGTAAAATAGGTAAACGGACAGGATAGTGAGTCAGGTTGGCAACACTGGTGCCTGCGAGTTTGTAGGTCGTGGGCTCACATTCGGTCGCGAGCCTCAGACACAGTAGGACGTACCCACGTTTTACTTGTCTTTGTTTTGTTATTATTTATTTATGTGAGTTTGTTGGCGTTGTGCGATATGATGACCGATACCATGGAAACGGTTAGTTTCATACTTTTTATTGCTTGCATGTTCATTTACTTTAAGTTTTCTTATTTTATTAATGATTTTGTAATATCCTACTACGTATTCAAATTAAGAAATCTCAAAGTAAACTTCATAAAAAAATGCTTTTGAGTTTTGAACAAGTCTTAAATAACATTTGTATAACATTCTTGTTTTTGTTTTGTTTTAATATGGTATTATTGGAAGTTTCATCACAATATTTGAAGTGAATAATTTTGATGTTAAATTAATATTAGCCGTGTTTTATAGCATCTTTTGCTCAATATTCATAAAAGCGCACAAGGACGTAATAAGTACTACATCTTGTTTCCAGGTGATACCATATTTACATATGCTAGACCGAAATGTTATAACGATAAAAACTATAGAGGCTGTACAGAATATTTTGAAAGTTTGATTTAACATAGTCTAGACTTTTATGTATTTTTTAATAAATGACACATTGTATCTTTTATTTTATTCTGTTCTTCATTTACTTTTAGTTTGTCCTGAGTAAGTCAGTGTTTTGCATGATTATAGTGTTTTCAAAGTTACAATCACATAGTTTGCTAAGTGCTACAGTTTTAGTTTCATTTTAAGTTAACAGTTTGAATAAGATCTTTTAAAAGGCTACATTTTTAAAAGATCTTCCTCTGCATTATCAAATATGTTACATCAGTTTCAGGTTTACGTAAAACCTCCTGAATAAGAGCTATATGTGGTGATGGGCTTTTAGTTTTTTTTTTATATTAAGCGTAATTATAATTAAATTATATACGATTCAAGAAATGTTTCCTTAACAATTCCTAAAAAATAAATTGATTAAAGCTTAAAAGAGGTAAACATGATATAATACTGTATATTAATTGCCTTATTATTAAAGCATAATGTGTAGAGATTTCGATAAACGATTTACTATAAAGAGGAAGATGCTTGAACGAGTGGAAAGTTTCTTTGTTGACGAGATGTTTCTCATGGCTGTATTAGCCAGCGTAGTTAGTTAATGACACCAGGACAAACAGCCCAAGGAGTCAGGGAATATCTGACGAAATATCCTGGGCAGGACGACCCTGTCATGCCTGAGTGACCTTGCTCCTTGCAATTATTGTGATTCGTGGGTTGGAGAAGAAACGAGAAGTTAGTGTAATCAAAAACATTTAAATACACATCCCGATAGATTGGATTTCATAAACATAATTTACCTCTAAAAATAAAATAAAATTTCCTTCCTTCATTTCTTACCAATGACATAGTGTAATACCTGTAACTATCAGCTGATTAATTTCGATTTAAATCAACTCAAGAAATTGTGGACTAGGTTTACACTATCCAAGACTATTATGATAGCTAAGATAATGATAATTATTTATCACTTCATAATTTTGTGTGAAGACTTAAACAAAGCATCAAACCAATAAGGTCACGAGTGTTTATCTACAAAATGTAATTCAATAGTTAAAACGACCATAATATGTAAAATGATCAGGAATAATACATTATGCTTCAACATAAATTTGGTAGATGTATTCCATATTACGTAATGTCATTGTCGATTAGGCAGGCTGTTATAGAGATCACGACGAATGCATTGTGTTACAATAGCAGTTTGGTCGATGTATCCCATATTACGTGATGTCACTGTCAATTAGGCTGTTATAGAGACCACGACGAATACATTGTGTTACAATAGCAGTTTGGTCGATGTATCCTATATTACGTAATGTCATTGTCGATTAGGCAGGCTGTTATAGAGATCACGACGAATGCATTGTGTTACAATAGCAGTTTGGTAGATGTATCCCATATTACGTGATGTCACTGTCAATTAGGCTGTTTTAGAGATCACGACGAATACATTGTGTTACAATAGCAGTTTGGTCGATGTATCCCATATTACGTGATGTCACTGTCAATTACGCTGTTTTAGAGATCACGACCGATACACTGTGTTACAATATCATTTTGGTGTATATATCCCATGTTACATGATGTCACAGTAAATGAAGTTGGTATAGAAATCCCCCATACAAATGTGTCTCGATAAGTTGTGGTCCATGTATCCCATATTTCATGATGTCAATGTCAATGTAGTTGTTATAGAGATCACAACCAATACTTTGTATTTAAACATCAGTTTTGACCATGTATCCTATATTATATGATGTCACTGTTAATTAAGTAGCATTGCTTTAAGTAGCAATTAACATGAGCGAACGAATATGATGTTAATTATTTTGGTAGTTACATATCATAGTAGTTTTACTTCACTATCGAGTAACACAGCTTTTTTCTCGTCAATTTATTGTTGATAAGATGATCGGCAAAACATTGGATTGCTTATAAGTTTTTTTTCTCCACCTAACACCCAAGTGAATACAATAGATAGAGTATCCCAACATGGCAGGATGTTTCCAAACAGCTATTCTCATGTTACATTAGATTCAATATAGGGAGGTACAAACATATTGGGTGTTCTGTTGTTTGCCACCCCAACGCTCCGATATTGCCGAGCTACCAGTGTTGATAGAGACCCACAATAACTGTATTAGTTGGGCTGCAATCTTATTCTGTGTTGAACATTTTATAGGTTTTGTATAAAATTATTAATACGGGTAGGTATAATACCTACAGCGTATTTTAAAAATAAACATATATTTGAGTTGGAGGGTACATATTTCAGTTTATATTTTATCAGGAGCAATTCATCATAATGTTATTAAAACGAAAATATTATGAAGATGTATTACATTTGAGAATATCAGGTTTTTATTATTTGATATCAGAGAATTTGGATTCAAACCAGCGTGTTTTAGAGTACTGGTTAAATAAACTCAAATTTAAACGTTGGAGAAATTCAACATGGTAATTAACTGTTCTTGGGTAAACTGACTATGTAATTATCGAGAAACGTACGTTATTTCTGCCTCAGTTTCTACACACACGTTACAATCGACGTTACACTAATTGTCTACCTCAACAAAGCAAATACCTGGATAAGAGTAACCAACGAGCTTAATGTTCCCATTTGCACATTCAGCCAATGGCACTGCGGCTTCTCAACTTAGTTCCTTATTAATTGATATAAAGTTCCATATTAGTTCCTATTAAAAACTTAGTCAAATAACGTATACTTTTAAAGGGATATGCAAACTCTCTTAGCAATTCGAATCATAGGCATATCACTAATACAAATAAACATTAATTTTTGGTTTACTTAAAAAGTCGTTATTAATTAAATTGTTGTAATATGATCATGGTAAGTTCATTTAATTGTATTAATTTAATATACGGTGAAAACCTATTCATATTTTCTCAATTTTTAATTAATATTCTGTCAAAATAATAACAACGGACGAAATAGGAACTGTAGAATCATTATAACAACATAATGCATTTTGGGTGGTTCTTCACATTTATAAGCCCCATACCAACAGTAATATTACGATCACTTAATCCATATTGACAGTGACATCATGTAAAAGGGAATACATTGACAAAACTGCTGTTGAAGCACAATGTGTTCGTCATGACCACTATACTCACTTCATTGACAGTGACATCATGTAATAGGGAATACATTGACAAAACTGCTGTTGAAGCACAATGTGTTCGTCATGACCACTATACCCACTTCATTGACAGTGACATCATGTAATAGGGGATACATTGACAAAACTGCTGTTGAAGCACAATGTATGTGTTCGTCATGACCACTATACTCACTTCATTGACAGTGACGTTATGTAATATGGGATACATTGACAAAACTGCTGTTGAAGCACAATGTATGTGTTCGTCATGACCACTATACTCACTTCATTGACAGTGACATCATGTAATGGGGAATACATTGACAAAACTGCTGTTGAAGCACAATTTGTTCGTCATGACCACTATACCCACTTCATTGACAGTGACATCATGTAATAGGGGATACATTGACAAAACTGTTGTTGAAGCACAATGTATGTGTTCGTCATGACCACTATACTCACTTCATTGACAGTGACATCATGTAATAGGGGATACATTGACAAAACTGCTGTTGAAGCACAATTTATTCGTCATGACCACTATACCCACTTCATTGACAGTGACATCATGTAATAGGGGATACATTGACAAAACTGCTGTTGAAGCACAAGTATGTGTTCGTCATGACCACTATACTCACTTCATTGACAGTGACATCATGTAATAGGGGGATACGTTGACAAAACTGCTGTTGAAGCACAATATGTTCGTCATGACCACTATACTCACTTCATTGACAGTGACATTATGTAATATGGGATACATTAACAAAACTGCTGTTGAAGCACAAGTATGTGTTCGTCATGACCACTATACTCACTTCATTGACAGTGACATTATGTAATATGGGATACATTGACAAAACTGCTGTTGAAGCACAATGTATGTGTTCGTCATGACCACTATACTCACTTCATTGACAGTGACATTATGTAATATGGGATACATTGACAAAACTGCTGTTGAAACACAATGTGTTCGTCATGACCACTATACTCACTTCATTGACAGTGACGTTATGTAATATGGGATACATTGACAAAACTGCTGTTGAAACACAATGTGTTCGTCATGACCACTATACTCACTTCATTGACAGTGACATTATGTAATATGGGATACATTAACAAAACTGCTGTTGAAGCACAAGTATGTGTTCGTCATGACCACTATACTCACTTCATTGACAGTGACATTATGTAATATGGGATACATTGACAAAACTGCTGTTGAAGCACAATGTATGTGTTCGTCATGACCACTATACTCACTTCATTGACAGTGACATTATGTAATATGGGATACATTGACAAAACTGCTGTTGAAGCACAAGTATGTGTTCGTCATGACCACTATACTCACTTCATTGACAGTGACATCATGTAATATGGGATACATTGACAAAACTGCTGTTGAAACACAATGTGTTCGTCATGACCACTATACTCACTTCATTGACAGTGACATTATGTAATATGGGATACATTGACAAAACTGCTGTTGAAGCACAAGTATGTGTTCGTCATGACCACTATACTCACTTCATTGACAGTGACGTTATGTAATATGGGATACATTGACAAAACTGCTGTTGAAGCACAAGTATGTGTTCGTCATGACCACTATACTCACTTCATTGACAGTGACATTATGTAATATGGGATACATTGACAAAACTGCTGTTGAAGCACAAGTATGTGTTCGTCATGACCACTATACTCACTTCATTGACAGTGACATTATGTAATATGGGATACATTGACAAAACTGCTGTTGAAGCACAAGTATGTGTTCGTCATGACCACTATACTCACTTCATTGACTGTGACATTATGTAATATGGGATACATTGACAAAACTGCTGTTGAAGCACAAGTATGTGTTCATCATGACCACTATACTCACTTCATTGACAGTGACATCATGTAATATGGGATACATTGACAAAACTGCTGTTGAAACACAATGTGTTCGTCATGACCACTATACTCACTTCATTGACAGTGACATCATGTAATAGGGGATACATTGACAAAACTGCTGTTGAAGCACACGTATGTGTTCGTCATGACCACTATACTCACTTCATTGACAGTGACATTATGTAATATGGGATACATTGACAAAACTGCTGTTGAAGCACAAGTATGTGTTCGTCATGTCCACTATACTCACTTCATTGACAGTGACATTATGTAATATGGGATACATTGACAAAACTGCTGTTGAAGCACAAGTATGTGTTCGTCATGACCACTATACTCACTTCATTGACAGTGACATTATGTAATAGGGAATACATTGACAAAACTGCTGTTGAAGCACAAGTATGTGTTCGTCATGACCACTATACTCACTTCATTGACAGTGACATCATGTAATAGGGGATACATTACCAAACTGCTGTTGAAGCACAATATGTTCGTCATGACCACTATACTCACTTCATTGACAGTGACGTTATGTAATATGGGATACATTGACAAAACTGCTGTTGAAACACAATGTGTTCGTCATGACCACTATACTCACTTCATTGACAGTGACATTATGTAATATGGGATACATTGACAAAACTGCTGTTGAAGCACAAGTATGTGTTCGTCATGACCACTATACTCACTTCATTGACAGTGACATTATGTAATATGGGATACATTGACAAAACTGCTGTTGAAGCACAAGTATGTGTTCGTCATGACCACTATACTCACTTCATTGACAGTTACATCATGTAATATGGGATACATTGACAAAACTGCTGTTGAAACACAATGTGTTCGTCATAACCACTATACTCACTTCATTGACAGTGACATCATGTAATAGGGGATACATTGACAAAACTGCTGTTGAAGCACAAGTATGTGTTCGTCATGACCACTATACTCACTTCATTGACAGTGACATTATGTAATATGGGATACATTGACAAAACTGCTGTTGAAGCACAAGTATGTGTTCGTCATGACCACTATACTCACTTCATTGATAGTGACATTATGTAATATGGGATACATTGACAAAACTGCTGTTGAAGCACAAGTATGTGTTCGTCATGACCACTATACTCACTTCATTGACAGTGACATCATATAATGGGGAATACATTGACAAAACTGCTGTTGAAGCACAATGTATGTGTTCGTTATGACCTCTATACCCACTTCATTGGCAGTGACGTCATGTAATATTGGATACATTGACCGAACTGCTGAGGACACAAGCTATTGACTCGTCAACTAAAAAAAGTAAATGTCGACATGTTGTGCATGAAGTATTTGTTATAATGTAAGATTATACAGTATGTTAGTTAGGTGGCACCTGTGTTATAGGTACGAACTTAATTTTACTTCATCCTTATGTATTAATATATATTCGTGCCAAGTCATCATAGCGTTAGGTGACTAAGCGTTGTTGAAATACATCCTTTCAGTGTAACGAGTGTTGCCGTTCCTTCTTCATGAGGTGCGTAGTTGCAACACTTGATCTGTGGCATGATTCCCGGTGTATTCGATGACATAGTGTAGTATATCAATTACTGAGTATATACATTCATTGTTGTGACAATCTCTATTTCTATGTACAATACGTTGACGTGTTTTGTCTGTTTTTTTATCAGGTGAAATATTTATTAAGTATAAAGCTGAAAAATAAATGTTATCGACAAATTTTTGTTACCTAGCCTACTTTTGATTTAAATATGTTGTTACTAAAAACTATACAATCAATAGGTTTAGCATTGTGAGAATACCTAACTTATCAGTAAGTACACGTAGTAACCAGGGAGAAACTATATCGGATAGATAATCGTTCACTATGCAAGCTCCATGATAATGATGCAACTTAGTAATGGGTTGTAGTCGGAGTCTAGCAGTAGAAAGCGTCGTCCACGATACTCCAGCCACTCCAGTGCCAGGTGAAAGTATCCTACCTTGCCGACGCCACGCCTTCAGACCGCTGCGCGGTAACGGTGTCCTGCTTCCTGATCCCTCAACAATCTGGAATAATGACTTTTCATAATTAGAATGTGCAAATGATTTCCAGCACGGTCATTTCACTGTCGTAATAGTGATGTTGAATTAAGAAGCATAATACAAAATGCCTTTTTGTTTTATACTTCCATTCGATGCTTAGCATGAAACATTTTGTATCGGTAAACACATTCTGGTTGATGGGCCTGAACACTTACATTAGTTCGTAAGTATTCCCTCGTGTACATGCTGGAATTAGGAGTCCGTCTCCCCATTAACTCGTTTACTGATTTACTGACTTGATACAACTGTTATTTAGTTATGAAACTGATAAACCAATATTTTAATTGGGACATCATTTTTTAATTAAATATATATATATTTTCACTGATACATACAAATACTAGTGGTTCTAATTATGTAGGAAACAAGCAGAAAATATGTTCCGTAAAGAAATAAAGCCGAAAAAACTTTCAAGCGTCTATTGTTTTCAGATTTCATTAGTTTGAATATGAACTCGTTCAATCACTTTTCTAGTAATGTAACTATCTCAACAGTATTATTTTGCTGCTGGAGTGACACGAAAAGACCAAGCGAGGGGAAGTGGGCTCAGCTCATATCGCGGCAAATCGGCCCCTCTATGTCCTTGGGTTGGTAACACAATTTCAAGGATAACTCCACAACCAGTCCTTGCCTTGCAAAGGTGTGTGGCAGGTAAGTAAATTTATGAGATTCGAGAGAACTTTATTAGCATAACCATAAACCAAAATCACCTAGTAATTGGTATATATAAATACAAAAATCTTATTTTCGTTAATGGAAGGCTATACATCTTGAACAGATTCCTGGTAGAAGTTTAAAAAAACTAATTAAAAACGATTAACAATTTTGACCAATAATAATTTACCATAGATTTTAATTCAGGTTTGTAAACGGACGAACACTTGTAAACAATTAAAGAATAACAACACAAAACACTATTAATCATTAAAAGTTAAAAGAAGAAAATAAATACAGAGAAACTATGTAAAATTTACATTTTTCTGTAATTATAAAAAAAGATATTAATAAATAAAACATATGACTATAGCTTACGAAAAATAATTAAAAATTATAGTAACGTGTTCATAAAAAAAACTGTCAATGAGATAAAAAACATTTTTGACTATGTGTATAATTATTCAATAAATGAATATCAGTATATTTTAGTTGGCAAAGGTATAGAATTTTAAAAGGTAGAGACTTTTAAAGTGTATTATTTTACGTTGAAAAATAAGCTTATTATTTAAAAATAATGTCTTATGGGCATTTGACAAATGTTCGTGACAACAGTTTGAAGTGTATTATAAATTATTTTACAGCTTAAGATATTTGTAAATGCTTTGCCATAGAAGATACAGCAGTTTTTAAGGGTACTTTGACAATAATGAGTCATACAACTATTGTAAAATTAAAAAAAATTCATGAATAAATAAAAGTAAGTAGTTGCAGATATGCAGGGTGTTGGTGAATTCTAAATAAATGGTAGGTATGTTCCTTGCTCCAGACATTCATTTTAAAATAAATCTTTAACATTTCTTTTCTGTAACTAAAGCCGTTTCAAGATAGTGTCTATTTAAAATGTTTAATGTCAAATTTAATGAAAACAGTTATGAATACAATAAGTGTTGTCGAATGGTAAAATATGTAGATTTTATAGACAAATCCAACGATACCTTGTTTGATAAAATCGAATGATAAATAGCTAAGTAATCAATTTTTTTTAACATTAATAAATATGATAAAAAAACAAATATGGTGTCTTGTACCGTTATAGTACAAGGAAACGTCACATAACACAAATTTATTACAATACAAGTACAAAATGCACAAATATTATGGTGATTCTTTTGTGAATCCCTCTGGTCTGAGGAAGGTGAGCGTGGTACACTATAAAATTTGTGCATTTTGTACTGGTATTGTAATATATTTGTGCATTTTGTGCTTATATTGTAATAAATTTGTGTTTTGTGACGTTAACTTGTATTGTATTTGTACCAACACGTATTATGCTAATTAAAAAACTATTCATAAATATTATGTTTACAAAATTGATTATTTAGCTATTTATCATTCAATTTTATCAAACAAGGTATCGTTGGATTTGTCTATACATTTTACGCTTTATACCTTTCGACAACATTTGTTGGATTCATAACTGTTTTCGTGAAATTTGACATTAAAACCTTTAAGTGGAAGCCATATTGAAACGGCTTTAGTTACAGAAAAGAAATTTTAAAGATTCATTTGAACTACTACGACACACATGAAGCCCAAATTTAAAGTTTCTAACTCAAAAAGACCTTGAGTTATAAAAACATTTGTAAAACACACATACAGACTGACAGACAGAAATCTAGATATTTTTGGCAAATGGTTGTAAGATGTTTTTTGTTTGTCTTGAGCCAAGGAACATACCTACCATTTATTTAGAGAGTTCACTAACACCCTGCATATGATTTTTAAATTTTAAATCTATTAAAAGAACTAAATAAAATCAACTGAATCATTGAGTATTTAAAGCAAGCAATGTAGAGTCATGAATTTACAGTGGCGCCTGGTTAGTTACAGTCAGGTATTCTGGCACCATTTCCAGTTAGTTAATACCACTACCGTGTTCTTCACCATTTCCAGTTAGTTAATACCACTACCGTGTTCTTCACCATTACATTTTAAATACTATCTCTAATTAGCCTAAAAGGTTATATGTAACACACAGGGTACGGTATACTTTACTTTTGCTTGTTTAATTACATGGGAAATAATTAATTGGATGGGCGAAGTAAATGGTTTCAGTTGTATTACAACTATACCTGGAATTAAATGTAATCACAACTGTTTCCAAATTAAATAAAACTACCTTCGCTAAATTAAATCTGTTGTTTAAACAAACCAACTAACTTAGTTCGTTCATTTTTATTATTTAAAGTATTTTCATTATTTAATGGATAAACTTGTTACTCTTATTTAAATTTTATTTATGTAATGTAATGTACTGGGAAACTCAAACACTGTATTGTATTATTTTATATTCAACATATAATATATTAACAATTTTATATTCCATGACATCAATTTTCCTTTTAAAAAGTAAATACTGATTATCTAGTACTTTCAATCTAACATTAACAGTTAAAAAAGAAACTGTCTGTTTTCAAAATGTATCATACACAGTCTTTACGTGGAATCCGAACCACGTAATATTGGTCTGATTTTCAACTAACTGACAAGCCTGACTCTCGGTTCTCTTCTCGACACGACATCTGAACCTTGACTTCCAACCAACATGGACAACCCAGACTTCTCTAGTATATGATCTATTGCAACATTAACACATTAAATGCAGAACAATTTTTTATCGTATAACGTGCCTTAGTAAATTTTAATTTTTTTTTTTTACATGTGTTGTATCACTAGTTTTGTTGATGTGGTGTAGATGGGAGAGCTGGCTCATGATGAGAGAACGGATGACCTACTAACTGTGTGTGTATGTATGAGGTAGGTGGGTGGCCCATCATATAGATGTGGGGTGGGTGGATGGCCTGTCCTGTATGTGTAGGATATGTGGATGGCCAATTGTATAGATGAGGGTTGAGTGGATGGCCCATCGTGTAGGAATAGAGTGGGTGGATAGCCAATTGTGTAGGTGTGGGGTGGGTGGGAGAGCTGATCTCGAATTGCGTTTACATATGCTAGTAGTATGTAAGAGTATGCCAATAGTTGTAGTGGATACTTGTCGAGTCCGTGAGACATATGTGAATACCTGTCGAGTCCGTGAGACATATGTGGATACTTGTCGAGTCCGTGAGACGTATGTGGGTACTTGTCTAGTCCGTGAGACATATGTGGATACTTGTCGAGTCCGTGAGACATATGTGGATACTTGTCGAGTCCGTGAGACATATGTGGATACTTGTCGAGTCCGTGAGACGTATGTGGATACTTGTCGAGTCCGTGAGACATATGTGGATACTTGTCGAGTCCGTGAAACATATGTGGATACTTGTCGAGTATGTGAAACATATGTGGATACTGTCAAGTCCGTGAGACATATGTGGATACTGTCGAGTCCGTGAGATATGTGGATACTTGTCTAGTCCGTGAGACATATTTGGATACTTGTCGAGTTCGTGAGACATATGTGGATTCTTATCGAGTCCGTGAGACATATGTGGATACTTGTCGAGTCCGTGAGACATATGTGGATACTTGTCGAGTCCGTGAGACGTATGTGGGTACTTGTCTAGTCCGTGAGACATATGTGGATACTTGTCGAGTCCGTGAGACATATGTGAATACCTGTCGAGTCCGTGAGACATATGTGGATACTGTCGAGTCCGTGAGACATATGTGGATACTTGTCTAGTCCGTGAGACATATTTGGATACTTGTCGAGTTCGTGAGACATATGTGGATACTCGTCAGGTTTGTACTTGAAGGTTTGATGGGTGATCCTCTAGTATATACAGGTTCATCAAAAAC
Organism: Stictocephala bisonia; assembly: GCA_035578905.1. Lineage (NCBI taxonomy): Eukaryota > Metazoa > Arthropoda > Insecta > Hemiptera > Membracidae > Stictocephala > Stictocephala bisonia. The sequence goes on from JAQJVL010000268.1 coordinate 571,971, forward strand.
ATACATAATTTGAAACTAGTATCACGATGTTAATGGAAGATCGTTGGGCGTTGTTGCAAGACTCGACATGCTGCGATGTCTATTTATAACAACTCCATCAACCTTTCAGAATTGATGGAGCTATTAAAATAGTCGTGATTGAGCCTAGCCGTAAGACAAGACAAAGAAACGAGTAAGGTGACCTTAGAAGCGAGGCCGACAAGTACAGTCCCTGCCACAATAAGTTGTCAGTCGTGCTGGTGTGGCCGCTGATACAGTAGTATATGGCAATCTCATATTAAACTACCTATAGCCAATGGAATGATACGGGATAATATGTAGTCTTTGAAATAAGGTCAAACTAATTATCACAGCATTTTTGGTATAAGAAGAATTCAATTACCTCTTTTGTTGTGATTTGTTAACCTTTGAACGTTGTTAAGATTTCTTAAAATTTGAAAATCATTTCTAGCTAGACAATATTTTACTCTCTCTCGTTAATTCCTCCTGGGAAAACTTAATCCACACAAAACTAAAATAATTTTAGTTGAACTTTAGTCAGTCAAAGGTGTATTAACAAAGTACATAATTTGAATAGCTAGTTTTTAACGAGTTATTTTAGAGTAATAATAAAGTGTTCTAGGATCATATTATTTTTTGCACATAATTAGGGGAATGCTTGAAACGGAGAAATAAGTTTTTAATTATTCTTAAATAACATCAAACAATTATATGAACATACTAAAGACCTACAAAACATTTGTTCCTAATGAGATCAGAACAAAAGGAATAGCGAGATCAGAAAAAATATTGCAAACTAATTTGTTTGCTAGTTTTGAAATATTTACGATTTATGGATACCGTATATTTGCTCAAATATAAATTCTGAATTAGTATATTTCAAAATATTACTTAAGTCATGGATTCATAATAATATTGCCCTTATTAGATTTAGGAAATATTTTCTCAGTGGTATAAAAAGCGTTTATCACTTAAATCCTTTCATAAAAGCCTTAAACTGAGTTTAATGTTGCAGCAGCCTTAAAACTTTGTGACTTAATAATTATTCTTTGTTTTCTATTATAGATACGGTTTGTCCATATGTCCACCCCTTAACTTATTGAAATATCCATTTATTGCTGGTAAAACATAAATTATAATTCTTACTGTAATAAAGGATATTCTGTCATCTGTTTTAACAAGTTATTGGTTTATGTATAGTATAAACTTAATTCTAATGTTTTATAAATTCAGCATTTGTAAGTTAGCATTTATTTACAAATTTATAAAATATGATACCAAGAATGTAAAATGTTAGTTTCTTAATTTAATTAAGTTTTATTGTTGGACAAAGATGAGGTGATCGATATTCTAGGACTGTATCGAGATAAAAAATGAAACCTAGACCAAATCATCTGACATTTTCTTTTGGGAGGATATTAAATATAACAAATCATATTTAATCAAGACATTTTCACTCGTATGGTTAAAATAAATACTCAAAATAAAATAATCTTTAAAATAAATTATACAAAGTTATTTAATTGCTAGTAAAATGCCGATGATGACGATTTAAGTGAAAATTCATTTATATTAAGTGGAGGGGGAGTTTGTCATTATTGGTTTGAAATATTGAAACAGCTGCCGAGTTTTTGAATTTCAATATCGAAAGTTTGGGTATTTTTGTAAAGTGTCAGCAATCTTTAAAACATTGTCAAGGCCAAAATACAATAATTGTTTAAATGTTGGCATACGTTAAAATGGTTTAGCAAACAAACGGTCATCATCGTCTCGTCATTATAGTCCTTTCAAATACAGGTCAGAAGGTAACACTTGTCTCAGGTAGCACGCACTAACTGAGCAAACATAAATTTTATATAACACCAAACCACCCAATCAAAAAAAGGAAATTCATGGCATAGTAAATAACTGGTACATATAACTTAAGATTGAATAAAGTTAACCAGGTATTGATTTTATTGTTAAAATCACTGTAAAAAGTATTATTGTTACAGCTGATTAAAAATTATAAAATAAATTATTTTTCCCCTAGCCGAAAATTTTTCAAAATTTTCATTATTGTAGATTCAATGTGGGTATTGCTTTAAAAATCTCTAATATATATTGGTTTTTAAGGGAGGCATATCTACTTTTAAACCTTCTTTTACTCAGCTGACTCCTCATTGACTATTGATTTGTGCGAGGAAGCTATTCAGACAGAGTAAGGGGAAGAGCCAGTACAGTACAAGGTAATATTACAGACAAAACTTTCAGTTAAGGGTTGAACATGTGCTCTCCCTAACTTAGACTTTAAGTCCTGACGCCTTGACCACTCAGCCACTTGTTAACCCACTACTTTAATATTTTAATGGTCTAAAATTAAGCATTTTAGAATATTTTCATTATTTTCAACATTTTGTTTGTATGATAAATGTATGTTATACTTAACCAGTTGTGGAAAAACTCTTGTAAATGGTTAAAATCTGTCTTTTTTACTGTCTTTAAGATAACATAGAACCTTTTCGGAGTCGGAAACTGATGGCAAATATATTAGGAACAAACGATTTCGGGGTCTAACGTGTTATAGGCAGTTTTTGTACACTAATTTGTTAGATTTGTCGATAGAATATTAGTTTGGTACATAGGACATTAGATCTGTACATTAAGTACTAATTATACACAGAGTAAATTAGTTTATATATAATACATTAGTTTTATACTCGGAGTATTAGATTTTTGTTCTGTAGACAGTATGTTAGTGTTGTATTAGTTTTGTACACAGTGTATTAGGCTTTAGTTCTGTAGACAGTATGTTAGTGTTGTACTAGTTTTGTACAGAGGGTATTATACTTTAGTTCTGTAGACAATATGTTAGTGTTGTATTAGTTTTCTACACAGCGTATTAGACTTTAGTTCTGTAGACAGAATGTTAGTGTTGTATTAGTTTTGTACAGAGGGTATTATACTTTAGTTCTGTAGACAGTATGTTAGTGTTGTATTAGTTTTGTACAGAGGGTATTATACTTTAGTTCTGTAGACAGTATGTTAGTGTTGTATTAGTTTTGTACAGAGGGTATTATACTTTAGTTCTGTAGACAGTATGTTAGTGTTGTATTAGTTTTGTACACAGTGTATTAGGCTTTAGTTCTGTAGACAGAATGTTAGTGTTGTATTAGTTTTCTAAACAGCGTATTAGACTTTAGTTCTGTAGACAGAATGTTAGTGTTGTATTAGGTTTGTACACATCGTATTATACTTTAGTTCTGTAGGCAGTATGTTAGTGTTGTATTAGTTTTCTAAACAGCGTATTAGACTTTAGTTCTGTAGACAGTATGTTTGTGTTGTATTAGTTTTGTACTCAGCGTATTAGACTTTAGTTCTGTAGACAGAATGTTAGTGTTGTATTAGGTTTGTACACATCGTATTATACTTTAGTTCTGTAGGCAGTATGTTAGTGTTGTATTAGTTTTGTACTCAGCGTATTAGACTTTAGTTCTGTAGGCAGTATGTTAGTGTTGTATTAGTTTTGTACTCAGCGTATTAGACTTTAGTTCTGTAGGCAGTATGTTAGTGTTGTATTAGGTTTGTACACATCGTATTATACTTTAGTTCTGTAGGCAGTATGTTAGTGTTGTATTAGTTTTGTACTCAGCGTATTAGACTTTAGTTCTGTAGGCAGTATGTTAGTGTTGTATTAGTTTTGTACTCAGCGTATTATACTTTAGTTCTGTAGGCAGTATGTTAGTGTTGTATTAGTTTTGTACAGAGGGTATTATACTTTAATTCTGTAGACAGTATGTTAGTGTTGTATTAGTTTTCTAAACAGCGTATTAGACTTTAGTTCTGTAGACAGAATGTTAGTGTTGTATTAGGTTTGTACACATCGTATTATACTTTAGTTCTGTAGGCAGTATGTTAGTGTTGTATTAGTTTTCTAAACAGCGTATTAGACTTTAGTTCTGTAGACAGAATGTTAGTGTTGTATTAGGTTTGTACACATCGTATTATACTTTAGTTCTGTAGGCAGTATGTTAGTGTTGTATTAGTTTTGTACTCAGCATATTAGACTTTAGTTCTGTAGGCAGTATGTTAGTGTTGTATTAGTTTTGTACACAGCGTATTATACTTTAGTTCTGTAGACAGTATGTTAGTGTTGTATTAGTTTTGTACTCAGCGTATTATACTTTAGTTCTGTAGGCAGTATGTTAGTGTTGTATTAGTTTTGTACACATCGTATTATACTTTAGTTCTGTAGACAGTATGTTAGTGTTGTATTCGTTTTGTACACATCGTATTATACTTTAGTTCTGTAGGCAGTATGTTAGTGTTGTATTAGTTTTGTACACATCGTATTATACTTTAGTTCTGTAGACAGTATGTTAATGTTGTATTCGTTTTGTACACATCGTATTATACTTTAGTTCTGTAGACAGAATGTTAGTGTTGTATTAGTTTTGTACACATCGTATTATACTTTAGTTCTGTAAACAGTATGTTAGTGTTGTATAAGTTTTGTACACATCGTATTATACTTTAGTTCTGTAGACAGTATGTTAGTGTTGTATTAGTTTTGTACACATCGTATTATACTTTAGTTCTGTAGACAGTATGTTAGTGTTGTATTAGTTTTGTACACATCGTATTATACTTTAGTTCTGTAGGCAGTATGTTAGTGTTGTATTAGTTTTGTACACATCGTATTATACTTTAGTTCTGTAGACAGTATGTTAGTGTTGTATTAGGTTTGTACACATCGTATTATACTTTAGTTCTGTAGGCAGTATGTTAGTGTTGTATTAGTTTTGTACACATCGTATTATACTTTAGTTCTGTAGACAGAATGTTAGTGTTGTATTAGTTTTGTACACATCGTATTATACTTTAGTTCTGTAGACAGTATGTAAGTGTTGTATTAGTTTTGTACACATCGTATTATACTTTAGTTCTGTAGGCAGTATGTTAGTGTTGTATTAGTTTTGTACACATCGTATTATACTTTAGTTCTGTAGACAGTACGTTAGTGTTGTATTAGGTTTGTACTCAGCGTATTAGACTTTAGTTCTGTAGGCAGTATGTTAGTGTTGTATTAGGTTTGTACACATCGTATTATACTTTAGTTCTGTAGACAGTATGTTAATGTTGTATTCGTTTTGTACACATTGTATTATACTTTAGTTCTGTAGACAGTATGTTAGTGTTGTATTAGTTTTGTACACATCGTATTATACTTTAGTTCTGTAGACAGTATGTTAGTGTTGTATTAGTTTTGTACACATCGTATTATACTTTAGTTCTGTAGGCAGTATGTTAGTGTTGTATTAGTTTTGTACACATCGTATTATACTTTAGTTCTGTAGACAGTATGTTATTGTTGTATTAGTTTTGTACACATCGTATTATACTTTAGTTCTGTAGACAGTATGTTAGTGTTGTATTAGTTTTGTACACAGCGTATTTTACTTTAGTTCTGTATACAGTATGTTAGTGTTGTATTAGTTTTGTTCACAATGTATTATACTTTAGTTCTGCAGACAGTATGTTAGTGTTGTATTACGACGATACTATGATTGTCTAGTACCATTTTGTAGAAGTAGAGGTGCTGCGCCGCGCGGCTCAGCCAGACAGCGAGCGGCCAGCGCTGTGTCCTGGATGCTGGTGATCTAACGGTACAAGCTGGCCCCGCCCCGCATCCTTCTTGTTTATTAACACGCATTATGCAACCTGTTTGGACCGTTGAGACAGGCTCAGATTGGAAAAATGGCCAGGTGTAAGAAAGACAGAAGATGCGGTTAATATATCGGTTCAATAAATATAATTTTATTGCGCTCGTATTATCATGGCAATTATAATTGAAACAATACCTTGATAATTCTAATTCACACTGACAACTATTCGTAAATCATTTGAAAACACATAAACTGCTGTTATCCGTATTTTATTTCTCCGTCTTATTTAACTACGCCTTTAAAAATTGACGTTAAAATGTGCCCTCCTTTAAATTGGTAAACAAATATTGACATTTTTAGTTTCGATCTATAAGTAATGTGACAAAGCTGAAGTATCGTTTAGCAAGGTGCCTTATGAATTACCTTAAATGTTTCCAGCTTTTTAGCATATTGTGAATATTAATGTATGTTGTGAATTGTTTAAACTTTTTTATAGTGACAGTAGGCTATATTATGAAAACAGTCACAAACGACAGACGGATTAGGGTCGAACCCCTTATGACGAGTAACTTGGCTCTTCAACCATGAATAACGTTATCAAATTACTATTTCAACCATGTGCGACTGTGCATTTATGATTATAAATATTAACTTGTCTATGAATTGTAGATTAACACTTCTTAGCATATAGTTTATAAAATAAGGGGAGAGTTATGGAATTTATTTGTGCGATCAAATAATATGTGATACAGAATTAGAATGAGTAAACAAAACCACGAACTTGTGGTTTGGCAGTAAAGATCATAATTAAACCTTTAGTAAACGTGATAAACATTCCACTGAATTATTTTATATTATGTAATAAGATATATATAAAACCCACCCGCCCACCCATACATGTACAGTGTTACTCACCCACCCACTCACCCATACATGTACAGTGTTACTGACCCACCCGCTCACCCATACATGTACAGTGTTACTGACTCACCCGCCCACCCATACAAGCACAGTGTTACTGACCCACCCGCCCACCCATACAAGCACAGTGTTACTGACCCACCCACCTACCCATACAAGCACAGTATTACTTACCATTACCTATACCATACAATACCATCATACGTGTATGGCCGAGTGGGTGTGTCAATACCACTGTAAGTGTATGGGTGGGTGGGTGGTCAATACCACCATACGTGTATGGGCGGGTGTGTGTTCAAAACCACTCTACGTGTATGGCGTATCACTCTGCGTAGCTGGGTTCGATTCCCGCACAGACTGTAAATTACTCTAGCGCTGTAACTGTCCATCAGAAATTGGAACTTCAAAACACAAAATGACCATAGCATAAAAGCTAACGTTTTTAAAAATATTAGCTTAAAAAGAACTTTTTAACCAAAGTATTTTTAAATTATAAACATTTACAAATATCATAAAAACTTTTCCAATAAAATTAAGGAACACTTAATATTTCAATTTACAAAATACTAAATACTCTTGTAGAATAGGAGCACAACTTAAATACTTAGTTAAAAGGAAGTATTTGAATAAAACCATTCCTCCTCTTCTAAAATTTAAACAAAACTTAGAATCACACTGTTATTTTAAATCACAAATCGTTTACTGATCTATGCTCCAAAAGTAACTTGTCGGCCTACTACGACTATAACCATGTACTTTACTGAAACAGCTAATGTTAGTGACGCAGAACATTTGGGTTAATTGGAATCCCTGAGGACTTTGTAAATCAACTGAACAGTAACGTGATCACTCGGAATACTAAATTGTCACAAATGTTTGGCTCTCATCCATTAACTCACTGTAAAACTATCTACTCTTTGCTTTGATTAGTTTCTACGTAAATAGATACGCTAACAATCTCTCTATAAACGTAAGGGACAAAATAAACGACTTACCGTACTTTTTATATTTATTTAAGCTATAACTTATTAAAATCAACACTGTTAACGATTAAAACAAACAAAAACTTTAATTCTAAAAATTTGTAACAACTGCTTTGTTTTTCCTGACATGACTCAAAAACGTATAACGTAGAATCAATCCCACGGTCTGTAGACACAAGTTAACGGCACTGGTATAAACAGACAGTTTGTCATTACTTGTCCTAATTGAACTCATTTAGTTTTTGTAGTATTTAATATGTTTTTGTATCTTGGGAAATAATTTACGTTATTTATCTGTTTTAATGTGTTTGAACAGTAGGTCGTTGATGTATGTGATGAACTGTCTACCCATCTCTCACAATTAATAACCACAAGTGTATTGATATACACCTTAATTACAATATTAAATATTGTAGCCGATATGAAGTTAACATTTCATATTGTAAACACCGGATGTGCAGAACATCACTACTGTAGTTGTATATACATAAATGTAACAAAAACATTAGGACAGTATTATTTTTACTTCATTGATATAAAGTGGTATTGAATGTTTTTTTAATGAGCAGTTTTACAAGATAAGCATTTAAAATTTTTTTCGAAGTAGTATAACATAGATTTTGTTTCATTCTATTTTTAGACATTAACAAATGGCCTTCATAATATATAGTACGTGTATTATGTCATGTATAAGTAAATTAAGTTTGTACGACATGTTTATGTTTTTCTTGTATATTAACTGGTCCTCTGTATTATTGTGTATTATTTATGTTTTGTATTTGTATGTAACTTTATGTACATAATTAGGTAACTATACGCCTAACCAGATATTCCTTAAGCCATTTAGTCTCATTATGATATATTTATTCCCTCTTACTATCATGATAAATTAGACATGAAATATCATAAACTATAAGATATCTTATTAACTGTAAAATGTAGTGTCATTTAAAAAGTAACAATAACTTTTTATTTCCCATCCAAATATTATTTGGAAATTATTATAATTACTGTAACTAAATTTGTGGATACCTCACTTTCAGCACAGTTAATCACTATGAGACAGTAGAACTACATGTAGAGTGTCAGGTGGCTTTACATCTTGATATTCATACAAATGTGAAGAGTATAATACGTAATAAAATAAACGAAAAACGTCGCTCTTTGCAGACAAGTGAGTGCAATGGGAAAAGCGACCGCTCGTACTGTCACATGAAGTCTGTGTACGTCATTTGACAAAAAGCATAATTAATTGACGAGAGCGATGACTTGCGAGCGTGAGAGAGCCCTGCCGCTGTGACTGATGGAGATACCAGATGTGACGGTTTTAACTGTACGGGGGGGCACTCCCCTATACATCTACATTCTACATCATCGTCAAAATACAATATACAGGCTCGTAATACCATCAGTAACTTAGGCAAACACGACATTGATCTCTGCAATAAATTAAAATCCGAGCAAAGTCCTGGTATAACAATACATAAAATACATAAAGAAGTTGTATACATATATTTGTATTCACTTTTAATGCGATTGTGTTGTTAAAGATAAGTAAATGTATCAATGAAAACACTAACTTAATCAAGTAAAACATTCAATGAAATGAATAATAATGAATAAATGGCACTGCAGAAACAAATTAGAATATTTAAACACGTCATGATTTGTCGTGATTAAAGCTGAAAATAAATGACCATGCCAAATGTATTCAAACTCAATTTCGTACAAAGTAATGATTATTGATAAGATATTGTCGCACTAAAATATAATTGTAAGCAATTATAAGATGATAAAGCCCTTGGAGTTGGATTTGTACATCTCCGTTCAGTATTTGTTAAGAATGTTAATATCGTTTAAGCTTTGGTAAATAATTTTCGTACAATCACAATAATTGAATAATCTATACATTGGTAACAACGAGTTGATAATGTATATAATGACGTTAAAGTTGAGCACAGTTAGTTCCGTATAAACCAACCGTTTTTGACAGCCAACATCTGAAAATTATTTTATAGTATTACATTTTAGGAACATTAGCTAAATGATACTTAAAAATGTGATTTATTACAGTCGGACACTGGACGACAGAATAGGCCAAATCTCGCCCTCGCATACAAGATAGATGTACTTCCCGTTTCTTGTTCATCAATGTCTAAACTATACGAATCTACAGCTGAATAACATTGTATAGACATTTTGAAGAGTGCTGAATATTGATTGTACGCCAGGCCCTAGCCAATAAGTCATATAGGGCGGACAAAACAACAATGGAATTGTTTTAATCAGAGCCTTTAAATGTGAGCTTAAAAACATGAAACATGACAAATATTATTATTTATATTTCAATAACTTAACTGATGTTTTAGCAAACCACTAAATGTTTTATTAATCTATATGGACATATAAGAATTAATTAATAATGCTCTGTCATAACAGATAACAGTTATTAGAAGAAGATAAAACATAGTTGTTGTTCCTTTAGCACCTGCCGAAATACAACATGTTCATTTTCCAAAGTACTTTCAAATTCCCATTTACGTTAAGGTAATAAGTAACAATGTTATTTAGTTAGTATAAACTGTAGAGGACATATACAAGAGAAACAAATTTAACAAAGTTACTTAGTTAGTATAAACTATAGAGGACATGTACAAGAGAAACAAATTTAACAATGTTACTTAGTTAGTATAAACTATAGAGGACATGTACAAGAGAAACAAATTTAAGAATGTTACTTAGTTAGTATAAACTATAGAGGACATGTACAAGAGAAACAAATTTAACAATGTTACTTAGTTAGTATAAACTGTAGAGGACATATACAAGAGAAACAAATTTAACAAAGTTACTTAGTTAGTATAAACTATAGAGGACATGTACAAGAGAAACAAATTTAACAAAGTTACTTAGTTAGTATAAACTGTAGAGGACAGATACAAGAGAAACAAATTTAACAAAGTTACTTAGTTAGTATAAACTATAGAGGACATGTACAAGAGAAACAAATTTAACAATGTTACTTAGTTAGTATAAACTATAGAGGACATGTACAAGAGAAACAAATTTAACAATATTACTTAGTTAGTATAAACTATAGAGGACATGTACAAGAGAAACAAATTTAACAAAGTTACTTAGTTAGTATAAACTATAGAGGACATGTACAAGAGAAACAAATTTAACAATGTTACTTAGTTAGTATAAACTATAGAGGACATGTACAAGAGAAACAGATTTAACAAAGTTACTTAGTTAGTATAAACTATAGAGGACATGTACAAGAGAAACAAATTTAACAATGTTACTTAGTTAGTATAAACTATAGAGGACATGTACAAAATAAACAAATTTAACAATGTTACTTAGTTAGTATAAACTGTAGAGGACAGATACAAGAGAAACAAATTTAACAATGTTATTTAGTATAAACTGTAGAGGACATATACAAGAGAAACAAATTTAACAAAGTTACTTAGTTAGTATAAACTATAGAGGACATGTACAAGAGAAACAAATTTAACAATGTTATTTAGTATAAACTGTAGAGGACATATACAAGAGAAACAAATTTAAAAATGTTATTTAGTATAAACTGTAGAGGACATATACAAGAGAAACAAATTTAACAATGTTATTTAGTATAAACTGTAGAGGACATATACAAGAGAAACAAATTTAACAATGTTATTTAGTATAAACTGTAGAGGACAGATACAAGAGAAACAAATTTAACAATGTTATTTAGTATAAACTGTAGAGGACATATACAAGAGAAACAAATTTAACAAAGTTACTTAGTATAAACTGTAGAGGACAGATACAAGAGAAACAAATTTAACAATGTTATTTAGTATAAACTGTAGAGGACAGATACAAGAGAAACAAATTTAACAATGTTACTTAGTTAGTATAAACTGTAGAGGACATGTACAAGAGAAACAAATTTAACAAAGTCTGGCCAGGTATCCCCTGACAGTTTTATATCTTATTAAAATCAACATTTTTACGTGATTATTTTGATTTATAAAACTTTGTACTTAAATTTAATTGTTCTATATATACAAAACAAAACAAATGCTTCTAGTGGTAGCGAACGTAAAATGATCGTAAAACACGTAATTATAAAATGATCTGTTTTGTTATGTATTTTACAATCCTACATTTAAAAAATGAGGCAATTTTGCTCTTTCCTGTTAATCCTTTTGAGACCAACTTCAGACTTCCCGTCACGCAACCATTTTTTATTTTATAACAGATTCTGATCGCATTTTCGCGAAATAGTACAGAAAAATAACCAAGGTAACAACTAAATATAGTAGATTGCATAAACAGTTGTTACATGATATTCATGTACTCGATTGGTCTAGCCATGTACGACAACAGCTGTTCATGTCAGAGGCCAAGTCGTACTTACGTGCTTACATTGTCTTGTCTCTGTAACTAGTGTGATATTTGATTGTTTATATTGTATTTTGTATCCTCTGTTTATACTTAGAACAACGTTTAGTTGTATTCTGCATATTTAGCATGGCAATAGGAATATTGGCCGAACATTACGGTTTTTAGAGTTTTTATTGAACTGTCATTAAACGTAAATTGTTCTTAATTACGAATTTTCTATTGAATATAACTTTATCTAGTTAAAAATATATTTCTTTTAAAAAAATATGAAGGCTAGGTATAGATCGCGGTATTTTTTTCGCATAGGTAAAGACGGCCTTAACACATTTTGTTAGTTTTTAAATGTATTTTAAATTTATAAGTAATGTATAGTTTCTACCTGAACACATTTCCAGTTGAAATTCGTGTAATCTGAACGCTTATTTTCTATTCTATCAAATAAATAATATTCAAGAAAATATGATCGGTGATTATCAAAATATAGCCCTTTGCCTGAGGGTCTGCAAAACCCATAAAAATGGCTTGGTGTTTCTGGCTATTCTGTTGTATTTTAGGCCGGTCTTAAAGGGTCAGCAGTGAGCTAACCGAACTAAACTGAGTTAGCTTAGTCTATACACAATAAATTGACCTTCGCCTATTGAGCTTTAATGTCAATCAGTTCCACCGTTTGTAGACACAAGTTAGACACTGAGGGCTTCTCATTACTTGGCCTACCTTAACTCAATTACATCCCGTGCTATGAACTAACTTAAAAGTTATTATTTTCTGATATCGATAAATAATTCCGTTACGTTTCTATGGCTCAATATATTTAAAATTTAAGTGTATATGTAATATATAAATACGTAATGTACGTGTATTAGTGGGTGGGTTAGTACCATTGTACGTGTATGGGTGGGCGGGTGGGTTAGTAGCATTGTACGTGTATGGGTGGGCGGGTGGGTTAGTAGCATTGTACGTGTATGAGTGGGTGGGTTAGTACCATTGTACGTGTATGAGTGGGTGGGTTAGTACCATTGTACGTGTATGAGTATAATGTAATATATAATAATACAATAACAGAGAATTTACGTATTATTCCTGGCACGATTTACGGTCAGTTGCGGTCTGAAGGATACATCTACTCCGAGACTAGGACGTATTCCTTCCACATATATTTAATATGTATTTCTTCCACGTAGGCCTATATCTGTTCCGTAAATCTGCCACGAGCCCGGCACGTATTCCTTCCACATGTATTTAATAGTCAGGGCCTATATCTGCCACGTATATCTGTTGCGTAAATCTGCCACGAGTCTACCACATATTCCTTCGACATGTATTTAATACGTATATATGTTGCGTAAATCTGCCCCGAGTCTGGCGCGTATTCCTTCCACATGTATTTAATACGTATATCTTCCACGTATATCTGTTGCGTAAATCTACCCCAAGTCTTGTACGTATTACTCGATTACATGTATTTATGACGTATATTTTCCACGTATATCTGTTGCGTAAATCTACCCCGAGTCTGGCACGTATTCCTTCCACATGTATTTAAGTCGTATATCTGCCTCGTATATATCCCACGAGCAGCAATTATTTGTTGTACAGAAACACATTCTGAGTTGGTACCTTCTATTGTTAACATATTCATTTTAATAGTTTATTTTTATGTTCATAATTTAATATATGAAACAGTTTAAAGAAAAGTAATTCACAAAATTGTATTGTAAATAATCTGTGATAAGAAGTTACCCAGCCCAAATGTCTCTGTAGACCTTTAGCATAGAGAAGGAAATGGAAAACAACATATCATAAAGTGTCCAATCGAATACAAAACTAAATGGCTAATGGAATATTAGTTGAGATTAGATATATTTCCTCTTTACATTATTATATTTTCCATGAGATATAGATGCAAGAGATTGTAAAGAGACTTATCAAGAAGGGAAGTTTACCTTGGGATAATCAGTTTGGTACCCACCGGGAGGATTGCATTTACTGAACACACGTGAAGTTAACAGTGGTCTACGCAATCAGCCCCTGAAGGTTGACACTCATCTAACTGATTACTTGCATGAATTACTCTGAGAGTTCACCTAATCCCGCAATAAGCCTCGTCGGCGCCTCAGTAAGCCCAATAAACAGCATCTTTTGGGAAGTACACTATAGTGCGTAGTTGATGCTGTACAATTTTTCATATTTTTGTTTCTATTTACTTAACATATGTTAACAATTACAACTGCAAAGTTTAACACTACACTCGGATATGTTGCTTAGAAAATTAAGTTTAGTTTTACGTTTTTTAAAAGGAACTTGATTTACGCCTACTGCAAGGAAGCTCGCTTAATACAATTCAGTAATGTACTAGGCTTGAAGGAACCACCAGTTTTACCAAAGTCCTAAGCAAATACACTCGCACAGTTAAAGGTACAAACTGATTTTCAATTAAGATTTGAATAAATTTTGTGTTGTTACATTTTTGATACTATTGAATTATTTACGATTAGATTTGTTTTATTTAGTATATGTGAATGCCATTAATTCACTACTTGATAGAAATTTAAATTTAATAAAAATAATTTCAGTATGCCCGACAAGAAAGATGTTAAACAAGTTGTTAAATATTTTCAAATAAAAAACACTTATTTTAAATAATTATAACTTTAAAATAAGTAAATATTGTAATGCTAAACACAATACAAAGATATACTAACTCTAAGGAAAATATTAAGTTATGAAAATTCCGTTGCAGCTGATCAAAACAAACAGCTTCAGAATCAATCGGCTGTATTTGGTATTTCTTCACACGAGTAACGCGGTAAATAAGGAAACCCCGAGGGGGATGGAATAGCCCTGAGTGTAAGCTATTTTAAAATCTCTTTGTCCAAAATAGCCTAAGACCCCTCATTCGTGTATATAGCACTATAATACAAACTTTCATAAAAACAGTGCTTATGTATTCCAATGAAAATGAAACAAAGAATGTGTTACCGACTGACATATTCGGATTCTCAAGTGTAAACAATGTATAAGTACGCAAAGTTACGCTATTAGAATCAATATAAGCATACAAATCTTGTTTAATCTATTCAATACCACCACTGTACATGCATCGGTGGGTGAGTGGGACAAACCACTGTAGTGTATGGGTGGGTGGGACGGGGACAATACTAATGCATTCATTAAATCGGTACATGTGATAACGACCACGACGTGGTTGTAGAAGGTCATGATGTTGGACGATTGAGTGGGCATCAGGGTTTAAAGTTATATTATTTGTTATTCCATGAAAATGTTGAGGGTCCGTGAAAATATAAATTAGAAAAATATTTTTTATTCATTGAATTTTTTTTATTTTTGGGTATATTGGTCGACCGTGGGATACCAGTACTAACAAATAAACGGCCAATTTACTTGTAAAGTAACTCTTTCACATTTTTTCGAGTGCGTATTCATCACCTGGTTGGTATTTTAATATTAAATAATTATTTATAATAATGTTCGGTTCATACTTTAGAGCGTAAACATATTTAAATTTAATAATTTAGCTACAAATTTCTTCCAGGACGACTCTGTAGAACATATTTGCATCTTGTTACAAAACCTTGACCGAACAAAATGAAATGAACTTATTAAGTCAAAAATCAGTACAATTTTAATCAATTATTAGCTGTATGCTTATAGGCCCACGTTTGTTCAATAAGATTAAGTAGTTTTTTTTTTCTAAGAATAATAGTAACAACCAGTGTCCGGGAAAACTAGGTACAGTTTCACCTGCTAAAATAAGGACTAAGAGGACAGTATTAGTGGTTTCCAGCATTCCTTTTGTGTATAATTACTAGTTATTCTTGACTATGGTGATTATGCATCACTATGGTGGCTGTGTATCACTAAAAAGCAACCGCCCACCCAACGTACACCCCTCCCTAATGTAATAACCACTATCCCACTTTCACTTACGAGTGAGACTGTAACTCGCCACACCTTTAGTACTAATGTTTGTGAATTAAATGCTAAACTAACCTTGTTTCCGTACTATTTAAACAATGCTTGCATCTGTTCGATTAACATTTGAAATTGATATTTAAACATTATCAATGTTATTTTTATGGGAGACATTTTTGAATATATTTTTTTGCACGATTTGAGGTTTACCATTTAACATTTTAACCATTTAAGTATATAAAAATATTCTTACATTTTAATGAACATGTGTTAAAAGTGAACATTAGTTATTGTATGTATATCTTTTTTAATTTCGCAAATAAAACTCTAAACACTGAATATTTATATGTTTGAAATAACTGCTATAATTGGTTAACAGCCGTAAAACATATAACCATGTTCTGTAGAAATTCATTCCAGAAACTAATTTAAATATCTAATGTACTGTGTTGAAATTAGTAGAAAAACTGCCTCCGAGTGCAGCTTTTAGATTGGCTTCAAAGGCAGGATCACTATTTATAAAAAAGGTCAAATTAAAATATCAGAAAATGTGATAGCTTTCAATTGGCTGGATCCAATAAAACAGCACAGATTGTGTGTGAAATTAGTTTTTCCATTATTAAAAAATGTATGGTATGGTACGTTTATTTATTTATTATGTGATATAATAAAGATTTTGATGTTTGGGTGGTTTTGGTTTAGCTAGAATATATTTTTCACTGGGGTATCACAAATAAAATTAGACACTATTTTATTAAATGTCAGCGGTGAAAAATAACGTAATTTAATGACATTTCAATCGTAGTCAATAAAAAACTTGTTTTGATCGTACATATATTCACATTTTATCAAATATTGGCCATAGAGTCGTTTGGTAATCCACACAAAAACAGTATAGGGTTAAAAGCGTATTGTTGATACCGTGTATTCACCCAAAAAAGTGAGGAATATTCATACAGGCTTGACGTGACATGGCGATGACAGAGCAGCAGGGGGATAAAATGTCATTAGTTTACTGTCAGAAAGTGCTGTTCGTAAGTTTATACGGGTCCACATACAGACCAAAATTATCAGCCAAATTAAGACTGTCGCACGTTTTGATTTACGTTAGGCTAACTCGTGGATAATTTTACTTCCATGTTTTAAAACATCATTTTTTTAAAATAAAAGTCATTAAAATAAACATATAATCAGTAGATTGTACAGCAATAGTTAGTTCAGCTGGAGATTTAGAGATAAAGACTGTTCCATCGAATGTATTTGAGCCTTCTGTCAGTTCAAAATGCAATATACTTGAGTATGAACCTCTTGTTTAAACCTAACATTAATTCAAATTTTAAACAGTACTCAAAAATGTTTAGCTCATTTCATCCTGTGTATAACCATATCAGTTATACATTTTATTTTGGTCCTAAATATTTTTTTATTGTGATTTGAAGACAAAAACAAAACACTAATGTTTAGTACTTTTGAAACAAGTCTCCACTTCAAAATTTTGTAAAAAAAGACGTTTGAAGTTAAAGTTTTTAAATTTCAACTACGTTAAAGGAAATATGTCTTTTAAAAGAATTATAAGTGATTTTGTAATTATTGTAAACCCTTGTAATTTTAGATTTAGTTAACTGCACCACTTTACGATATTGGCTTAAAAAAGGTACGAATGTACAAGCCTGTTTATTTATCAAGTCATATAAAATCATAGGACATTATCCTGGTAAAAAAACTGTACATTTGTATCTTATTTTTCAATCCACTATATATGCTGCATATATAGTTGGTCAGACGTGCTTATTATTAATATCAGAAGAATAATAACAAAAACGTTTTTTATTAATTTTTTTTATTCATGCTGAAACATTCAAATTAGGTTTCTGTCTTGCATCACATCTGCACGGTCAAGCACGTTGAATGGAAGGTTACTTTGTTAGTACTCTGTGTACGGATTGTCACGTAGGCTCAACTGTAATCCAAGTGCTTACATTAGGGGTTGACTACCTCTACCTCGCTCCACCAGGCACCGCTGCGTGACAATATTTCCTCATTCACTGGCTCTTTGTCCAAGGACCACGCCAGACTTTCTATCTTCTTTGCGAAAAGAAGTGTTTTTCACGGTCCATGCTAGGCGTTACGAAGTGTTGTGAAATGGTGGACAGAGGAACAGCGGAGGTGAAAGTGCTGGGGAGTCCGGTGACGTCACAACATGGCCTCTCATTTTACACGTCTTTGTTTGAACACTGGACACTGCAATTAGACAGTACCAAGTGACACAAACAGTTGAACGTATCCTTTGTAAAAATGGAACTTGACCTGAAATGGTTAGAGAAACTTTCTTGACACAGTAAATGTGAGATTACACATAACGTGACCGTTCCAACTTTGACATTAAATGATTTTTTCCTGATGCAAACTATTTGTAAAATATGATTTATAAACATCTCATATATCATGACGCGAACTGTCAAGAATTTCGCGGAACTTAAGGTTTTTTCATAGGTTACTCTACAGATAAGAAAGAAACATAGGAAACAAAGTTGTGGATAGCCTCGAGAGCCTGAGGGAACATATTATTTCCGTTTGAACGTTGCCTCTCCAAGATGGTGACTAAACAAATATTTGTTACGTAAAGAACTTAACCAAATCATGATTAAAACTTGTATAAACCACGGTTATCGTATAGGGTGCTCTACTGCATTGAAGTTAATGGAACCTCTCTGGAATACAATTACAGTACATATCATAACACAATCCTAAACACAACCAGAGTGAAGTGCGAATGGAAAGTGTGTACAAAAATATGCATAAATGAAGAAGTTATTGCACTTAATGGGTTTTAAGTCATTTCAAAATGTTATTAAAATGTATTAATTGACGATATCGTTACAAGCCCTCTTGTTTTACAATATGAATAATGAATTAAATTTTACGTAATACTTAGATAATTTCCATCGAACAACTATAATTTAAATTAGATATTAATCTGAATCTATCTCACTCATCCTTTAAACATTAAAAAAGTAGTGGAACTAAACATTTTGTCAAAGAGATTTTACAATCCCCAAAAAATAAACAAGTTTATAAATATTTGCCTAACTTAAATTTGTGTAATAAACAGATTAATGCACATTATACAGAAGTTTCATAACTTTGCTAATGGCTTTTTCTCAATATAACAATGTTGAACTTCCTTAAAGGCCCACCTCTCCTTCCTCACAACTCTAGACCGTGTTCTCTGACTATGAGTCGTGATTAGGGAATTTTTGTTTAATCTTTTTAATTTTGAATAAAATAAACTGAAATCAATTTAAAATCACTGCATTTACGTACGCATATAAAAGTAATGTATCGTAACCATACATTTTATAAGACCTACAATGTGACCGAGTAACTAATTTTATGACCTCCAGAAACCAAGAAAACGTGGTTTCAGGAAATTGATAAGAACCTTTTTTCTTGAAAAGTTAATATTCTGAAATTTATAAAACCTATAGGAAACATTTCTACCAACCTCGTATTAAAATAAAAATGCGTCACATTAACGTGTTTTAGAAATACCAGTGTAAAGTTGATGCATAGTAAAATGTAGTTAGTTAAAGTTGCGGTATTTTTTCGTTCCAACTAAGATAACATTTATTAACATTTATAAAGTATACAAGTGAAAACGCAAATGTTATAACGTACAATCAAACAAGGACAATAATGATTTGATCGGGGTTTTCGTAGGCCTCTTAGTAAACAGCCTTCAAACTCGGGTTCATTAATTTCGGCACCGGATTAAGTTACCAGAGGAAGCCCGCTGGTCTCCGATGTGAGACGTCAGGTATCTCGGGCTCAAAGTGCAATCACACCACAACCTGTAAATATTTGTTCAATAAAACTACAGTAATTATATGTAGCAACTATTTAATCATATTTTGAAAAATAGTCTTCAAGTACCTGTTTTCGGTTAATTTAACCACGATTCATATTTTGGACTTGGTTTTATAATGTATTACTTTACATTTTATAATTACCTATGAAAATAGTTATATGTAACACACAACGGCATTTTTCAATCATTGCTGACCTTAATGTGTTATTGATTTAGATCTAAAACAACCAAAAGTACTTTAACATGATCACTGTGAGACAGCAGGTGATAAATGCCAAGGTAGCAGACAGCGAGCCAACCATGTTGTCCTCTGCCACTATGACGGCATACTTGAGCCGTGACGTCACCGATAATTACTACCACAAAGCCACTTGCGTAACGAACTGTTCGTTAGTTGACTTCATGTGAGGAGTTAGATTGAATGAGGGAATTATAAAAGTAAATACGACTCATAATTATTAAGATAAACAATTACTTGAATTGACGAGTTTTTAAAGACAATATTATGTATTTAGGGTACATTTACTGTTTCAATAGATACTACAGCAACTAAGCTTGTTTTAGAAGCCTATGCAATGTTCTATTATGTGTCAGTAAAATATGACTTTTTTCACGTTTGTTCGTACGGTAGTGTATTACTGTATTTGAATTTTTCATACAAAGAAAATGAAAAAAAAAATTAACCAGGCATGTAGAATATGATAAACCACAAAGAAATAAATAAAACGAGAAAATGTAATATCAACATGGGTAATAAAATATTTTTTTCAATTCGTCTATAACTTTATATTTTTACAAAATAAACAAAATTGAAAGATACAATAAAAATATCATTATAAAAATAAACTAAAATCTTGTTTTCCTAGCAGTGCAAGGTTTTAGCCATTAATTAATTTTGTGCATACGAATAACAATATTAACTGTTATAATCAAATTTAATGCTGCGTATGCAAAATTATATAATAATTTACTGAACTTAAATAATAAAAATAACGACGTAGGAAGACATTTCTTGTTGTAGTACTTACTGCACATTATGCATGTAATTTATCAGTACATTCAGAAAAAAAAATTGAAAGTATGTTTGGGCCTCATCTCATTAATAGCATGTGGTTCATAATGTAATGATAAATCATACATTATATCACTTTTAGTTAATTATTAATTTTACTTTTTTCATATTTAATTAGGATGAAATAATTAATTAATCAATCAGTTTAACTTTTGGATAATATGTAGTGTCCATAATTATATGCTATGCAAGTGTTTATTGTACTGTCTGGATTATGTCTACATAAAATATCTGATTGTGGGATAAATTTATATAACATTAACTTATTTTTTAACAATATTTAAAATTACTGTTAAATTCATAATATGGTGATTACATTTTCTGCAAGGAATAAGTTATTGCAAACTAACCTCCCATCAACGTTCATAAACAATGCTAATGGCGCCTTGTTACTTCGCTAATATATTGTTATTACCTCAACCAAGCTAATTATTACTAAACGACTTGCTCTGTTGGAGTTATAAATATTCATAAAGTGGAAAACTGGGAAACTCCAGTGAGAAACTACAAGGTGATATGGTCGATATGACTTTACAATAGGTGCTTATCGACGCAGCTGGTTAGCAAGTCGATGGCGTCATTGGTATCTCAGCTGATGGCGGCATTTGCCATCTGTCGTGACAGGATTGAGGTAGGAAAGTGACGCACTATTACACACACTAGTTCTTTGACGTGTTTGCTGTGATGCCAAAATTATGACTTACTTCTAAAGAAAATTCAAATACGTGTTTCTAGTGACGTCTAAATTAAGACGTACTTGTACATATGCTTCCTTGACGTGATTTTTGTGATGTCCAAATTGTGATTACTACTTGTACATAATAATATTTTATATGTTTCTTCAATTAGCTTCAAATTGAGATCTCCAAACTGTGACGTACTTCTAAAGACATTTCTAATGGGTGCTTGTTGTGATGTTTAAATAGTAATGTACTTCTACAGACACTTCTAATGTGTGCTTGTTGTGATGTTTAAATAGTAATGTACTTCTACAGACACTTCTAATGTGTGCTTGTTGTGATGTTTAAATAGTAATGTACTTCTACAGACACTTCTAATGTGTGCTTGTTGTGATGTTTAAATAGTAATGTACTTCTACAGACACTTCTAATGTGTGCTTGTTGTGATGTTTAAATAGTAATGTACTTCTACAGACACTTCTAATGTGTGCTTGTTGTGATGTTTAAATAGTAATGTACTTCTACAGACACTTCTAATGTGTGCTTGTTGTGATGTTTAAATAGTGATGTACTTGTTCATATTCTTCGTAAACGTGCACGTTATTACGTCTATTTTGAGAGGTACTTGTATCTATAGTTCCTTGATGTGTTTGCTGTAATGTTGAAATTGAGACGTTCTTATTTGTTTACTTTGTTGAAGTGCATGTTAATATGTCCATATTGTTAGGTTCTTGTACAAAGGGTTCCTTGATGTACGTTGTGGTGCTGTTAAAATTATGACGTACTTGTAGCATCATTGGCTCGCGTGTTATTATGTCTATATCTATATTGTGAGGTACTAGTTCATAGGGTTCTTAGATGTGCTTGTTGTAAAGTATTTCTACATACGTTTCCTTGATGTGCTTGTTGTGATGTTCAAATTATGACGTACTTGTAGCATCAATGGCGTGCATGTTATTATGCCTGTATCTATATTGTGAGGTACTTGTTCATAGGGTTCTTAGATGTGCTTGTTCCAAAGTACTTGTTCACACGCTTCCTTGATGTACTTGTTGTGATGTTCAAATTATGACGTACTTGTAGTATCGATGGCGTACATGTTATTATGTATATATATCTATATTGTGAGGTACTTGTTCATAGGGTTCCTAGATGTGCTTTTGTGATGTTCAAATGATGACGTAATTTTACGTATTATTCGTTGACTTGCGTGTTGTGATGTCTATATTGTGAGGCTTCCTTGATGTGCTTGTTGTGATGTGTAAGCCATGTCATATTGGTTTTTCTAGGTCTTGACTTGTCAGTTTTTGTCACAACACGTGTCATGTCTACATTGTGACATATTTGTCTTGACGTCTTGGTTATAACGTTTAATTACTTATAAGATCATACATTCCTTTACACGGAAATAGTGATGTACTGGAACAGGGGCTCCAAGAGTTGCGCCCGTCATTCATGTTTGTACTGAGTAATTACCATTGGACGTGATTTTATATATTCAGTGGAAACACCTAGTTGGGATTTCCTTAGTTTCACTAAACAACCATTGCGCGTACAAGACCAATCTATGACGCCTTTACTTTGACCTCATAGTTATTATAAAGTAATAGTCGTTACATTTGATTTACGTATTGCTTGTGACGTCACAGTTCTATCGCCTACCATCCTTCCACGACCGCCTTGGTGCTTGATATGACCTTGGCGTTGACATTCAGGATCAATGCTGACAATTTTCACGTGCACTCAGTTCGTACTTACTCGGTACGAAGGTTTTCTCCGGGTATTCCGGTATTTTATCACGCGCAAGTCACCTGTTACGAGCGGAACATTTACGCTGCCATCTTCATTAGCAATCGTCACGAGCAATTGTGCTCCGGAACAAAAGTGTTCTCCTGTTCTTAGGAATTTCCAGGAAATAGCGTTGTATTACTTTATTGTGTAGCTGCTTATCATGATAACTTATATAAAAATCTGAAAACTATTGCCTCTCCAATAATAAACTTGTACTTGAAAACAACAATTTAAGACATTTAGAAATCAACCATTGATATTTTAATATTAACCAATATAAAAATTATTCATTTTGTTTACTCATTTTACAGGACATTTGTAGTGTTAAACAAATGTATTGTAAATATGTATGCTTATAGGCCTAATGTTTACAGGACATTTGTAGTGTTAAACAAATGTATTGTAAATATGTATGCTTATAGGCCTAATGTTTACAGGACATTTTTAGTATTAAACAAATGTATTGTAAATATGTATGCTTATAGGCCTAATGTTTACAGGACATTTGTAGTGTTAAACAAATGTATTGTAAATATGTATGCTTATAGGCCTAATGTTTACAGGACATTTGTAGTGTTAAACAAATGTATTGTAAATATGTATGCTTATAGGCCTAATGTTTACAGGACATTTTTAGTATTAAACAAATGTATTGTAAATATGTATTCTTATAGGCCTAATGTTTACAGGACATTTGTAGTGTTAAACAAATGTATTGTAAATATGTATGCTTATAGGCCTAATGTTTACAGGACATTTGTAGTGTTAACCAAATGTATTGTAAATATGTATGGTTGTAATGTTTACAGGAGTAATTGAAATCTAACGGCGATTAGACATGAGGAGGCACTCAATTGCAAAACATATTTTCATCCCAATTTATTTATTGCAAAGTAATACGGTTTTGTCCATGTTATCCTATTAATTTTTGTAAATAGCTTGTCCTCAAACCTATTTTTAATGACACCAGGTCCTTCATTACTACTTTGTACTGAAATATGTCATAGAAATTGTTACGTTAAATAATGGTTCTGCTATTTGATCAACTATTTAAAGATTTTAGCTTATTTGTTTGACATTCGTCAAATTTGTCGGTATATGTAAGTCAATTTCAATTTAGTTTTTTATTAATAGGGTTTAATATAATGAATTTGGCAGTTGAAATTAGTGTTGTTTTGTAAAAGGGAGATATTGTTAAGATTTATGTTATCAAATATATGTTATATTTCTTGAGAATTTTGAACATCTATAATAAAAAGTTAAAACAAGGAGATAGCAGTGTTGTATTTTCTAAAATAAATGGTAATACAATGAACTACTGAATATTATTAAATAAATGGAGGGAATAGCTTTTAAGATTTTTAAGAATTTAATTATCAATGCCACAATAATAATAACAAGTAAGGCAGTTTATAAAACTAATAGAGCCTTGTTAAATATATTCAAAACAAACAAAACAAAATGTGCTATTGTGTGCATTCTACTTATATATATCTAATAAGTAATATAACATTAAGGGCAAGCAGAAAATGCTGTTACTTGGTTATGTAGTTTGTTACTTGGTTATGTAGTTTGTTACTTGGTTATGCAGTTTGTTATTTGGTTATGTAGTTTGTTACTTGGTTATGTAGTTTGTTACATGGTTATGTAGTTTGTTACTTTGTTATGCAGTTTGTTATTTGGTTATGTAGTTTGTTACTTGGTTACGTAGTTTGTTACTTGGTTATGTAGTTTGTTACTTGGTTACGTAGTTTGTTACTTGGTTATGTAGTTTGTTACTTGGTTATGTAGTTTGTTATTTGGTTATGTAGTTTGTTACTTGGTTATGTAGTTTGTTATTTGGTTATGTAGTTTGTTACTTGGTTACGTAGTTTGTTACTTGGTTATGTAGTTTGTTATTTGGTTATGTAGTTTGTTATTTGGTTTTGTAGTTTGTTATTTGGTTATGTAGTTTGTTATTTGGTTATGTAGTTTGTTACTTGGTTATGTAGTTTGTTATTTGGTTATGTAGTTTGTTATTTGGTTATGTAGTTTGTTACTTGGTTATGTAGTTTGTTACTTGGTTATGTAGTTTGTTACTTGGTTATGTAGTTTGTTACTTGGTTATGTAGTTTGTTATTTGGTTATGCAGTTTGTTATTTGGTTATGTAGTTTGTTACTTGGTTATGTAGTTTGTTACTTGGTTATGCAGTTTGTTATTTGGTTATGTAGTTTGTTACTTGGTTACGTAGTTTGTTACTTGGTTACGTAGTTTGTTACTTGGTTATGCAGTTTGTTATTTGGTTATGTAGTTTGTTACTTGGTTATGCAGTTTGTTATTTGGTTATGTAGTTTATTACTTGGTTATGTAGTTTGTTACTTGGTTATGTAGTTTGTTATTTGGTTATGTAGTTTGTTACTTGGTTATGCAGTTTGTTATTTGGTTATGTAGTTTGTTACTTGGTTATGTAGTTTGTTACTTGGTTATGTAGTTTGTTATTTGGTTATGTAGTTTATTACTTGGTTATGTAGTTTGTTATTTGGTTATGTAGTTTGTTACTTGGTTACGTAGTTTATTACTTGGTTATGTAGTTTGTTACTTGGTTATGTAGTTTGTTATTTGGTTACGTAGTTTGTTACTTGGTTATGTAGTTTGTTATTTGGTTGTGTAGTTTGTTACTTGGTTATGTAGTTTGTTATTTGGTTATGTAGATTGTTACTTGGTTATGTAGTTTGTTACTTGGTTACGTAGTTTTTTACTTGGTTATGTAGTTTGTTACTTGGTTATGTAGTTTGTTACTTGGTTATGTAGTTTGTAATTTGGTTATGTAGTTTGTTACTTGGTTATGTAGTTTGTTACATGGTTATGTAGTTTGTTACTTTGTTATGCAGTTTGTTATTTGGTTATGTAGTTTGTTACTTGGTTATGTAGTTTGTTACATGGTTATGTAGTTTGTTACTTAGTTATGTAGTTTGTTACTTGGTTATGTAGTTTGTTACTTGGTTATGTAGTTTGTTACATGGTTATGTAGTTTGTTACTTGGTTATGTAGTTTGTTACTTGGTTATGTAGTTTGTTACTTGGTTATGTAGTTTGTTACTTCGTTATGTAGTTTGTTATTTGGTTATGCAGTTTGTTATTTGGTTATGTAGTTTGTTACTTGGTTATGTAGTTTGTTACTTGGTTATGCAGTTTGTTATTTGGTTATGTAGTTTGTTACTTGGTTACGTAGTTTGTTACTTGGTTACGTAGTTTGTTACTTGGTTATGCAGTTTGTTAATTGGTTATGTAGTTTGTTACTTGGTTATGCAGTTTGTTATTTGGTTATGTAGTTTATTACTTGGTTATGTAGTTTGTTACTTGGTTATGTAGTTTGTTATTTGGTTATGTAGTTTGTTACTTGGTTATGCAGTTCGTTATTTGGTTATGTAGTTTGTTACTTGGTTATGTAGTTTGTTACTTGGTTATGTAGTTTGTTATTTGGTTATGTAGTTTATTACTTGGTTATGTAGTTTGTTATTTGGTTATGTAGTTTGTTACTTGGTTACGTAGTTTATTACTTGGTTATGTAGTTTGTTACTTGGTTATGTAGTTTGTTATTTGGTTACGTAGTTTGTTACTTGGTTATGTAGTTTGTTATTTGGTTGTGTAGTTTGTTACTTGGTTATGTAGTTTGTTATTTGGTTATGTAGATTGTTACTTGGTTATGTAGTTTGTTACTTGGTTACGTAGTTTGTTACTTGGTTATGTAGTTTGTTACTTGGTTATGTAGTTTGTTACTTGGTTATGTAGTTTGTAATTTGGTTATGTAGTTTGTTACTTGGTTATGTAGTTTGTTACATGGTTATGTAGTTTGTTACTTTGTTATGCAGTTTGTTATTTGGTTATGTAGTTTGTTACTTGGTTATGTAGTTTGTTACATGGTTATGTAGTTTGTTACTTAGTTATGTAGTTTGTTACTTGGTTATGTAGTTTGTTACTTGGTTATGTAGTTTGTTACATGGTTATGTAGTTTGTTACTTGGTTATGTAGTTTGTTACTTGGTTATGTAGTTTGTTACTTGGTTATGTAGTTTGTTACTTGGTTATGTAGTTTGTTACTTGGTTACGTAGTTTGTTACTTGGTTATGTAGTTTGTTATTTGGTTATGTAGTTTGTTACTTGGTTACGTAGTTTGTTACTTGGTTATGTAGTTTGTTACATGGTTATGCAGTTTGTTACTTTGTTATGCAGTTTGTTATTTGGTTATGTAGTTTGTTACTTGGTTATGTAGTTTGTTACATGGTTATGCAGTTTGTTACTTTGTTATGCAGTTTGTTTTTTGGTTATGTAGTTTGTTACATGGTTATGTAGTTTGTTACTTGGTTATGTAGTTTGTTACTTGGTTATGTAGTTTGTTACTTGGTTATGTAGTTTGTTACTTGGTTATGTAGTTTGTTACTTGGTTACGTAGTTTGTTACTTGGTTATGTAGTTTGTTATTTGGTTATGTAGTTTGTTACTTGGTTACGTAGTTTGTTACTTGGTTATGTAGTTTGTTACATGGTTATGCAGTTTGTTACTTTGTTATGCAGTTTGTTATTTGGTTATGTAGTTTGTTACTTGGTTATGTAGTTTGTTACATGGTTATGCAGTTTGTTACTTTGTTATGCAGTTTGTTTTTTGGTTATGTAGTTTGTTACTTGGTTACGTAGTTTGTTACTTTGTTATGTAGTTTGTTACTTGGTTATGTAGTTTGTTACTTGGTTATGTAGTTTGTTACTTCGTTATGTAGTTTGTTATTTGGTTATGCAGTTTGTTATTTGGTTATGTAGTTTGTTACTTGGTTATGTAGTTTGTTACTTGGTTATGTAGTTTGTTACTTGGTTATGTAGTTTGTAATTTGGTTATGTAGTTTGTTACTTGGTTATGTAGTTTATTACATGGTTATGTACTTTGTTACTTTGTTATGTAGTTTGTTACATGGTTATGTAGTTTGTTACTTGGTTATGTAGTTTGTTACTTGGTTATGTAGTTTGTTACTTGGTTATGTAGTTTGTTACTTGGTTACGTAGTTTGTTACTTGGTTATGTAGTTTGTTATTTGGTGATGTAGTTTGTTACTTGGTTACGTAGTTTGTTACTTTGTTACGTAGTTTGTTACATGGTTATGCAGTTTGTTACTTTGTTATGCAGTTTTTATTTGGTTATGTAGTTTGTTACTTGGTTACGTAGTTTGTTACTTGGTTATGTAGTTTGTTACTTGGTTATGTAGTTTGTTATTTGGTTATGTAGATTGTTATTTGGTTATGTTGTTTGTTACTTGGTTACGTAGTTTGTTACTTGGTTATGTAGTTTGTTACTTGGTTATGTAGTTTGTTACATGGTTATGCAGTTTGTTACTTTGTTATGCAGTTTGTTATTTGGTTATGTAGTTTGTTACTTGGTTACGTAGTTTGCTACTTCGTTATGTAGTTTGTTACTTGGTTATGTAGTTTGTTACTTGGTTATGTAGTTTGTTATTTGGTTATGCAGTTTGTTATTTGGTTATGTAGTTTGTTACTTGGTTATGTAGTTTGTTACATGGTTATGTAGTTTGTTACTTGGTTATGCAGTTTGTTACTTGGTTATGTAGTTTGTTATTTGGTTATGTAGTTTGTTACTTGGTTACGTAGTTTGTTACTTGGTTATGTAGTTTGTTACATGGTTATGCAGTTTGTTACTTTGTTATGCAGTTTGTTATTTGGTTATGTAGTTTGTTACTTGGTTACGTAGTTTGTTACTTGGTTATGTAGTCTATAGAGTTGAGTTCACGCTTTTGCTTTTATTGGAATTATCTTTACAATCAATTATTCGTTTATTTTTTGTGATTAAATATATATATATTCGAACAAGGTATTGTTTCTTTAAATCTGTTGCACTGAATATGATTTAAACGTATATAGAAATAATGGATTACAAATCTCTTTAATATACCAAGATTGACTGACCCTTTGTTAATAGATATATTACATGCCTTTATAAGTGAGGAGAGTTACGTCGAGCGGATATTGTGCAGATTACTGCGTTAATATGACGCCATACCCTGACAACCCGCATTTTAACAAAAGGATATCAGTTAGTAAAAATGTATGTGTTTTATTTTTTGTAATTAAATTTTAATTCCAGTTTTTAGTTAGTATTACAAATATCAATTTATTCTCTATGCAAACTTTAATGAAACGACCTAGAGAAGATCGTGTTATTATAAAAAGGTATCTTAGTATTTCTAAATTAAAAACATTTGTATTATAGTTATCTACGTATAATTATAAAAATGTATTTATCCCTAAACTAGGCTCCAAGTCCTGACACCACTCGACCACCAAGATCTACGATAGCAATAACTACAGTATAATATATCGTTAGATTTAAACGATATATCAAATTTAAGATATCGTCTAAATTAATTATCAACGCCACAGTAATAATAACAAGTAAGGCAGTTTATAAAACTAAAAGAGCCTTGTTGAAAATATATATATATCTAATAAGTAATATAACATTAAGGGCAAACAGAAAATGCTGTTTAAGGGCAAAACCTTAAAGTCATTCGCCTTCAGATGTCTCCTAAAACATCACATCCCTACTTTTCACGTATTTTACTTGAGCAGTGGTTCATTGTTACTAGAAAATAAAATATCGAATTGAAATATAATAATATTGATAAATAGTCTGGAAAGTTTTTATCTCATCAAAACAAATAAAATGTAATTGCAAAAGTTATTTAATAGAGGTCGGGAGAGAAGTGCCTGAGCTTGTTTGGCCAAAGTTTGTGCTCTGGTAACCATTATTTAGGGTCAAGTACAGATTGCTAGTATTCGTGTACTTTTGAAGAACTACTATCTAATAATATTTAATTTGGAATATAATTATTTATACATTAAACATTAATGCTGCTATCGTTTTTTTTTTTTTAATTTTAGTTACTTTTAGGATAGATATTTTCTTATTAATAATCGTTTCTTAACATTTTTAGTTACCTTTTAGGATAAATATTTTCTTATTAATAACAAAAAATGTAGGTCTAATTGTTTAGATATGAAAAGTTATTTTAAAAATCTATTTATTATGTATATAGACACTTCATGTCAAACTACTAATAAGTGGCTCGAGATGACCACATGTATTTTTGTTAAAATAAAATCTATAAAATTAGGTGACAATAGCAAAGGAATAAATATATAAAAATAATAACAACTAATCAGTTGCAAATAATATGTCCATAAACATTATCAATATTAAATTCATTATCTTAACAATTTATTTTAATACGTATAAAATCAGGCATTGCAAATTCTTGCTCATTACAGGTAAAAACATGTTGAAAGAAACTTTTTAACTAGTTTTAATTTTACTTGTAGATATATTGTGCTAGTTGCTATCCTGAACATTTTTATTTAATATATTTTTAAAGAAACTATAAAAAATATAAAACAACTGTCACCTTGTCTACTTAGACTTAAACGTAATGTGGCTGTTGTACATAAACTTGACTTTGAGTACTAAAGGATTGTGAAATTATCACGAATAATTTCCATAGCTAACACGAAAAAAAATATTCCCAACCGCATAGATTTTCTTAATAACGTGCATTGATAATGGTATTGACCCACCCACCCACCCATACGCATACAGTGGTATTGACCCACTTACCCGCCCACCCATACACGTACAATGGCATTGACCCACCCGCCCACCCATACACGTACAGTATAGGACAATAGGAAATTCGGATCTTTTCCGTTATACGTATACCACTATTTAATGTCGGATCTTTTCCGTTATGTGTCAGCAATCCCAAAATATTTCCATATACATCGCGCCGCGGCAGTTATGGTTAGGTTAGGTTAGCATAGCCTATTGTAGAATGTTTTTACAAATTACAGGTTCATTCTACAATATAATAACCTAACCTAACCATAACTGCCGCGGCGTGATGTATATGGGCGGCCTCGATGTATTGGGATTCTAAAGGTTGAAAATGAGGAAAACATGTTTTAAATCAATAAATTGAATACCGTATTCCGTTATTTATACCAAACAATGGTTAAAATGTATTATTCAATATATTTAAATAGTGGTATACGTATAACGGAAAAGATCCGGAAATTCTATTGTCAATAATTAATTTAAAATAAAAGCTACATATTTCCTAACACAGTGAACGATGTAATAATGCTGGTTACTGGAATATAAATATCACAAGCTACTGGAAAAACACGTCAAAGGGTAAGGGTCAAGAACATTTCAAACAAAGGAGATATTTTTGAATTTAAACTCCATTTATTATAGGGAAAATAATTAACAAAGGCCAACAATTCTTTTTTTAGATTTACAAAACAACATAACAATGTTAATTAAATATTGCCATTGTTATTGTAAACTCTTCACGTGTTACTCTCCATTTATTTATCAGGGTATCTTCTGTCATGGAATGCTGTATAATACAGTATACATTTTATCCAAAACTGGAAGCTTTCAAACTAATTGACAATTCAAAGAAATACCTTTTATATCTAAAACGACTTCAATTGCAACATTGTTTTACAGTTCTTGCCTGAACACCTGTCTTATATGTATCCGTAAATATACAGTTTTCGTATTGAGGAACTGAATGTATGTGTATTGTTAAGTCGAATATTCTGATCAATACTACAAACCACTTGATGGCGTATTTATGAAATAATATCAAGTCAAACTTTAAAGAAACTCCGAATCCATGAAGTGATATTCCGAGAAGTAATAAAAAGCAAATGCATAATATTTTTTATTAAAAATACATTAATATTTCAGATCGATTATTTAAATATAAATTACCTAGTTATATGATAGTTCAATTAAGATAAATTGTCGATGTCCTTACAGAGAACAATAATAATGTAGAACATCTTCTTTATAAACAATTTAGGATGATCATTGAAACATAAAAGGTGTAATTTTCTATGTTTTTACATCGGAAATGTAATTTGTTTTAAGTATATTAAAGTAGGCAAATAACAACAAATATTTATGAAGCCAAGCTAATATTTATACCCTTACTGATAAGAAACTTTAACTTTGTCTATAATGTAAACTTAATCTACTTTGTTCACAAGAATATTTAATAGAAGTCTGCGATTAACAATACGATTTTTTCTTCTACATTACCAATTATTTTTATGAACATTGATTAACAACCTACGTAAAAAGATAGTAATTAAATAGGTTTATATAGTATAAAACTACTAAACTTAGAGAACTACTCAAACTTAGAAAACTACTCAAAATATGAGAAAAAAAATTTTCAAATTTTTATGGTTTTTGGTAATTTTCAGTAGCGAATCCCCTTAATTAAAATAACAGCAATTACAGTATACAATATATTTATTTGTGTTTTATTACAAACAGAAATAACTTCATTGACCAGTTTTCATGGTTCTTGGGCAGTTTATCAACTACCAGTTCAGTTGAGGATTTGAATCTTGGACACGAGACTTCGCAGTCCGACGTATTGATAACCAAACTGCCACACCAGCGATAATACGAGTATGATTGATCATCACAAAAAAAAACATTTTTGGTGAGGAAAACATTTTTCGGAAAGTTAGGTGGATCGTACATACTCAGTAGTTAGCAAAAAATAATGACAACAGGAAGGCAAAACAATCGTCATTGAGAGAATATTGAATTTCATATTCTCTCAAACCTTTTCTTTAACAATGAACGGAAATACGTCACTTGTTCAAGACCAAGTCGCACACAACAATGATGATACGACAGGCGATAACAGGGAGGGGGCTCTTGACAGCAGAAACCAACAATACACAGACACTTACTTGGATTCGCCAGTGGTATAATGGAGTGTTACGTGGACGGGAAACCCCGACTGCGGAACGGTGGAGTGGAGGACCAGTGAATGGGGACGACCTTGGCTCGACCAATAATGGAGCGCGCCGAAATCACCAGTACAAAGAAGTCTTCAAGTTAGTTTTATATTCACCTTCTTCAGAGCCGGTTCAAAATTAAATCGTTTGACCGTTCAATCAGTGTTCGCGGATTCCGCAAGGCGAGTGCTTATACTTACATTGCCTGCTTGGTTAGGAATATAACTCTCACATAAAACTCACACTTTAAATTTTAACTTATTTAAACATATACCTTTTATCTACACAATCTCAAGTACATTACTCTCTAGTAGATCTTCTTCCATATAAAAATAGTGTGATTAATTTTTTGATAAAGTTTATAAACTCAACAATGAAAATATTTAATTTGAAATCGCGAAGAGCTCGATGTAGTGGAGTATGGCCGTATTGGTAAGTTAGTGCAGAAGTCCTAGTGCTATAGTGGTAACACAACATTCAGTCATGCTTTAAATAGTGCTCATGATGAAATGGTAAACTATAAATGATAATAACAATTTAACAATACGCTAATTCTTGTATACATTCCAGGTTTTACCAAATATATGAATACAAAGCAATAATTAGTTCTCCACCACTTTCCTACATTCATACAAACACTAACAATATTGCGTCAGGTAGCTTATGACTCAGGATACGTACATAGAACTTTCGTTCAAATGTGGTACTCTATGGTTTAGAGATGTAGTTGGAGAGGAATACTGTACACATTTTTTTTAGATAATTACTTTTTTATATTGCCTAAATAATTGGCTTCTTTACTTACCAATTCATGTTAAAATTAGTTGTAAAAATGAGTTTTTATTCTTTGTAATATCTGGTTTGTCAGTGCATCGAAATTTGATGTTAAATATAAAAAAAATATTCATTAATTTTATTAAGTACTCCTAATGTACATAATTTTAAAATTACTAAACCCTAAGTTTGTTTATAACTGCTTATTCATAGAAACTGCCTGTTTATTAGGGAATTAAAAACACTGTAAACAAGTAAAATTAAAGTAATAAATCTGTATGTAGAATATATTCTTTACTCATTATATACTATAGCTAGCTCAACTCAGTTCTATTTTTGGCAAAGGGTGGTTGCGGGTAAGAGGAGGGAAGTAAACTGATGGACAAAATTATTGTCTATATAAAGTATATATAGCTGATAGGAATAATCAACAAATATTTTAATAACAAATATAAAATTCACATTGTATGATTGAAATATACAAATATACACATACACATAAAAATAACATAATAATAATAAACCTGATTACTATCTTAAAATAAATTCTACACTATATCAGCCCACTTAGTCATCCTATTATTCATGACGTACCAATAACGTCCCATTGAACAAACATCAGTCGCAAATCATAAATAAAAATATTTACTAATTCGTCTTTCTCTCAAATACCAACTGTAAAATCAACATTGACATATACTACATCTGCACTTGGCGGTGTTTACTTCAAGTGTGCTCGTTGCGCGTCAAAGCGGCTTACGTCACGGGCAAAAGCCATACGTCACGTTACTGCCCAGCTATAATATGAGAGTCAGGTCTGGTATTCATTCAGAACTCGACTGCTCTATCATTGATTGAATTCAAGTCAAGTCTAGTTCAAAATAGTGGACGAGGTTTGGTACGAGAGTCCTCATTTTATTCTAGTTGTGCTATGGGGTTTTATGTTTGTTAGATGAATGACATTGTTTGTTTTAGCTTTGTATAGACCTTTGCTTGTGATAATTTCAAATGTTTATTATTATTATTATTTTGTAGTTTTTTAGATCATAGCGTAATTACGTTTTTTGTTTTATATGTGGTTTAACAATTGTGCCCTTAGGTAAGGAGATTGTTGTATTTTTAGTTACAATAGTTGGTTTCTGTTACAGATGCCACAAACAGTGCCGTGCCTTGGGTTCCCGGCGTCCGTGTTCGACTGCACTTTCGCCACAGACTTTGACCTCTCGCTTCTGCCACTTCCGAGCGATAGCGAAGTCCCTCAGCACACCCAGAGTCTCCTCAGCCTCTACTGTGAAACCGCTTCTCCACCGCCTATGTTCCCTTCTCCTTCTGGAGACAAGCAGAAAGACGAGTACCTTTTGAAAAGTATCAAGGAGGAGCCTTTCGTGCCTTCGACGGTAGACTTATATCACCAGCAATCTTGGGAGACGTCTTCCAGTTTGTCCAACTACTCGTCTCCAGTTTACTGCCCCTCACCACAGGATCCTTTCTCCCCCGATCCTATTACAAAAGTGAAACAAGAGATTACTATTGACTTGGAGGAAATTCTGCAAGAATCAAAGTATCTCCAAGAGATCTACGTTCCTGAGCAACGTAACAAAGATTCGATCATCAGAAATATTCTTGAGAGACCTCAGAAGAAGCCTAACACAGATCATCAGCTGTTGAGGGAGGTACTGAAAGATACCAGTTTCCAAAAGAAGTATAACCTCAAACCATTTGATATTGGAGGCCTCGGTACGGCCTTCAAGAGCGAGGTGAAGATGGAGGAGGAGGGTGGCGGCAGTAGCAGTGGCAGCGGTGGAGAAGGTGGGGTGTGTGGAGTGGACATTGCTCAGGAGCGAATAGAGCCCATGCTTTCCCTGGCCATGGAGCAACTTAGGGAAGATCTCAGCAACACCTGTACAGTTCTTGGAATCGCTAGAGGTGAGTAGACCTTTACAGCTTAATCAACCATTTTTACTTATAGAGTTCTTACAACGTTAAAGGAAGGCGTTCTCTTTACCTCACCAAATGTTAAGTATAAAATGTGACAACCGAAAAAATATATATTAACATTCCTCTTTCATGTATAAAACATGCTTGAGCCAAGAACTATAAATATTTTCTTATGTAATGATTCTTAAAGAACTCACAAATTTAACCAAAAATCAGTTTTTAGGGCGTTTAAAAAATACTTTGAACTGATCAATTATTCTACATAATAATCAGTAATTATTTTCTCCATTGTAATATAAATGAACTATGAACGATAGATTCAGACATAAGAGTGTATTTAGGAACGAGTCAAATCTAATGGCATTTTTACATTACGGAGACTTTTCCTATTTAAAGTAATCATCGAAAAGGTAAGTTGCACTGACAAAATGAGGGGTAAAATTAAGAGACACCGTTAAAAACATTCTATTTTACGCTAAGAAAAATAAAATGATCGTGTAATGTTGTATTCAAAACTAAATGATAAAGTAAACATATTTGCAATCAAGATAAAACATTTCACATCTAACTCAAATACCCTCTCAGTGCTAACAGAAGTCCCCAGGGATTAGTACTTGGGCTTTCCTTTTTATAATTTTTATTAATGATTGAACTGCTAATGTCACGTCTGATCTAGTTATACATGCAGATGATACAACCATATACTCATCCCATCGTAACACAAATGTCCTCAGAAACATAATAAAATTAGCCTCTGCTTCTGACTGGTTTTCCTTAACTAAATTGTTGTGTAATAGGGAAAAATCACATGAATTACTTTTACGTATTTCTGTTGAAAATGAGTATACGTTGGTTAAGCTGCTTGGTTTTTTCATTGATAATAGGCTGAATTGGAAATCACACTTTGAAAAAATGTTTTAAACGTTTCTAGAGTTTCTTTTCTAATGTGTAAGCTTAGAGACTGTATAAGTATTGCATATTAAGGGTTTCAATCACATATTTCATATGAATTCATTTTATGGGGCCATTCTAGCACTGTCAATGATATACTTGTAATACATAAGAAAATAGTTACGATTTTAAGTAGGTCAGAACATCTGGAACATTGCAAACCACATTTTATAAAACTTAAACGATGACAATAAATAACATCTACATTTTTCATATTTTAAAATACACTAAACTACATATTAGAGTTTACATTCAAGAGAAAATATACACCTACACAATACTAGATGGAAAGGCAAGATTGACCTATCTCAATACCGGTTAGAAAAAAAATAGGTAAATCTTTTCAAATCAACTGTGTCAATATTTTCAATAGGCTCCCCTGTACTGCTTGGCTTGTACCTTTCAAATTTGTTAAGAAAAATTAAGTTATTAGCTCATTGAAAACCCATTTTATACTGTTGAACAGTCTTTGGATCAAACTGTAGATATCGATTTTTAAGCCAAATTATCATTTTTTTCTTTCTTGTTTTTTTAAACGTTTACCTATTTATATGTTTGTGATATGTTACTTAATTATTTACTATTGTTTAAATGTTCTGTTTGTATGTAACTTATCTTCTATCCTTCTACCTATTGATATATTTATGTATATATTGACTTAGTTTGCTAGTTTTTGATGCTATATTAATTTGACTTTTGCATATTTCTATAAAATATGTATGGAACAATGAAAGTAAACATTTTTGATTCTTGTATCAGACCGAAGATACCAAAAGTAGTAAACTATCCTCATACTTACCCTAACGCAATGACATATAGCAAACTCGTAAAAATTCTCCATTTCCATTAAAAAATCTTTCAATAATAATAATTTCAATAGTTTCATGAGCTATTGCATTCGAAGATTAAACTACAATATGATAATCCGTGATATTAAAAAATAATCAATGGATCGATTATATTTCTTGTTTTCTATTCCAAGGGCGAGAAGGGGGGGGATTACACCTAACAGAACACCATCCACTGGTGGAATAGGAAAAACAACCAACCTTCAGTGCTTTTTTGACCAAGGAAGGGGTTGGAAATACGGTTATTGCACCTAACAGAACACCATCCACTAGTGAGATAGGAGAAACAACCAACCTTTAGTGCTTTTTTGACCAAGGAAGGGGTTGGAGATACGGTTATTGCACCTAACAGAACACCATCCACTAGTGGGATAGGAGAAACAACCAACCATTAGTGCTTTTTTGACCAAGGAAGGGGTTGGAGATACGGTTATTGCACCTAACAGAACACCATCCATTAGTGGGATAGGAGAAACAACCAATCTTTAGTGCTTTTTTGACCAAGGAAGGGGTTGGAGATACAGTTATTGCACCTAACAGAACACCATCCACTAGTGGGATAGGAGAAACAACCAACCTTCAGTGCTTTTTTGACCAAGGAAGGGGTTGGAGATACGGTTATTGCACCTAACAGAACACCATCCACTAGTGGGATAGGAGAAACAACCAACCTTTAGTGCTTTTTCGACCAAGGGAGTTGAGAGAATAACGAGTTAGATACGGTCATTGCACCTAACAGAACACTATCCACTAGTGGGATAGGAGAAACAACCAACCTTCAGTGCTTTTTTGACCAAGGAAGGGGTTGGAGATACGGTTATTGCACCTAACAGAACACCATCCACTAGTGGGATAGGAGAAACAACCAACCTTTAGTGCTTTTTCGACCAAGGGAGTTGAGAGAATAACTAGTTAGATACGGTCATTGCACCTAACAGAACACCATCCACTGGTGAGATAAGAGAAACATCCAACCTTCAGTGCTTTTTTGACCAAGGAAGGGGTTGGAGATACGGTTATTGCACCTAACAGAACACCATCTACTAGTGGGATAGGAGAAACAACTAACCTTCAGTACTTTTTTGACCAAGGAAGGGGTTGGAGATATGGTTATTGCACCTAACAGAACACCATCCACTAGTGGGATAGGAGAAACAACCAACCTTTAGTGCTTTTTCGACCAAGGAAGGGGTTGGAGATACGGTTATTGCACCTAACAGAACACCATCTACTAGTGGGATAGGAGAAACAACCAACCTTCAGTACTTTTTTGACCAAGGAAGAGGTTGGATATATGGTTATTGCACCTAACAGAACACCATCCACTAGTGGGATAGGAGAAACAACCAACCTTTAGTGCTTTTTCGACCAAGGAAGGGGTTGGAGATATGGTTATTGCACCTAACAGAACACCATCCACTAGTGGGATAGGAGAAACAACCAACCTTTAGTGCTTATCCGACCAAGGAAGGGGTTGGAGATACGGTTATTGCACCTAACAGAACACCATCTACTAGTGGGATAGGAGAAACAACCAACCTTCAGTACTTTTTTGACCAAGGAAGGGGTTGGAGATATGGTTATTGCACCTAACAGAACACCATCCACTAGTGGGATAGGAGAAACAACTAACCTTCAGTGCTTTTTTGACCAAGGAAGGGGTTGGAGATACGGTTATTGCACCTAACAGAACACCATCCACTAGTGGGATAGGAGAAACAACCAACCTTTAGTGCTTTTTCGACCAAGGGAGTTGAGAGAATAACGAGTTAGATACGGTCATTGCACCTAACAGAACACCATCCACTAGTGGGATAGGAGAAACAACCAACCTTTAGTGCTTTTTTGACCAAGGAAGGGGTTGGAGATACGGTTATTGCACCTAACAGAACACCATCCACTAGTGGGATAGGAGAAACAACCAACCTTTAGTGCTTTTTCGACCAAGGGAGTTGAGAGAATAACGAGTTAGATACGGTTATTGCACCTAACAGAACACCATCCACTGGTGGGATAGGAGAAACAACCAACCTTCAGTGCTTTTTTGACCAAGGGAGGGGTGTGAATAACGAGTTTGATATGGTTATTGCACCTAACAGAACACCATCCACTGGTGGGATAGGAGAAACAACCAACCTTCAGTGCTTTTTTGACCAAGGGAGGGAAGGGAATAATGAGATAGGTACGGTTATTGCACCTAATATAACACCATCCACTGGTGAGATAGGAGAAACAACCAACCTTCAGTGCATTTTTGACCAAGGGAGGGGTGTGAATAACGAGTTTGATATGGTTATTGCACCTAACAGAACACCACCCACTGGTGGGATAGGAGAAACAAGCAACTTCAGTGCTTTTTTGACCAAGGAAGGGAAGGGAATAACGAGTTAGGTACGGTTATTGCACCTAATATAACACCATCCACTGGTGAGATAGGAGAAACATCCAACCTTCAGTGCTTTTTTGACCAAGGGAGTTGAGAGAATAACGAGTTAGATACGGTTATTGCACCTAACAGAACACCATCCACTGGTGGAATAGGAGAAACATCCAACCTTCAGTGTTTTTTCACCAAGGGGCTTTTGGGGCTATTTTAGAAATCCTTAAAATCATATATAAAGTTTACTATAAGATTATTACCATATTTTGTGATAATACACTTTCATTTGCAAAAATATCGTGGTTGTGCTTACATTTTTTCTAGACTCAGAAAAATAATGAAATCACCTTAAAGGGGATTGAAATGTCATAACTCCATATACTTATATCAATAAGTAGTTAGATATGAGTAATCGAAAGACAAAGGTAACTACTAAAGGATATATTTTACATTAACCATATCAATATAATCTGACAAAAAATTATTTACATAAAAAGATGACTATCCTTAATCATGGGTTATATAACCACCCACTAATTAGCTGGTTCAGATTTGTTACTAACATTCTTTTCATAAAACGAATATATGTAAGAATGTAGATCTCCTTGGCTGTTCAGAGATCCTGTTACTGCTAAATTGTGAATTATGTCTCCGTTGTGGACTTTATTTTCTTTCTCCAAATAGAATTATTTTACACCCGCTTGAGTGACAGACTCTGTATAGAAACATAATGTCACAAGCCTGATATTTCAACTATACAAATTAACAACTTTATAACATTTCCTTCCACAATGCCTTCTCTCCACTCAGACTCTAAGTGTCACAATCAGAATATCCACAACAATCTTGAGGTTCATGTTATCTCTCCGATTTGATTCTAAGTGCCCCATTATCTACTTTAACAATTCATGTATAAACATTGATGCATTATTCATTTTATTTTACGATTACTTAGTACCCAGTAACTATGTGCTAATATTTTCTATATAATACTAGATGAATTTTAAAATAGTTTCTTATTCCACACTTATTTTCTGGTGTAGTATTGTAACAATGAGTTGTGTTCGCAAGAAATAATAATAAAAATACAGATAACATAAACGATTTATACAACGTTTTTTAAAAATTAATTATTGTATTTGTATGATAAACTTGTGATTGAAACAGCTATTGATGAAGTTAGAACAGCTGACGGAACTTTAGTGTCTTTTCCTCGGGGAATACAGATGTTATGCAAACAAAGTGTTGTAGATAACTCGATAAAAACTTTGGAAACAATTGTCGTTACCATTTGTCATAAACTACTGTAACATTTGTCATAAACCACAGCAACATTTGTTATAAACTACTGTAACATTTGTCATAAACCACGTAACATTTGTCATAAACTACTGTTACATTTGTCATATACCACAGTAACATTTGTCATAAACCACAGTAACATTTGTCATAAACAACAGTAATATTTCTCATAAACCACAGTAACATTTGTAAAGTTAAAGCTTTAAGTATCCATGTTTTGTTTTGTTTCAGAATCTACAAATATTTGGATATAGTTTTTTTCTAATATGCCTTTACTTCTTTATTCCGGATCTGAACTAATGTATTGAAGTAAGAACCAAAGACAATGAATTCAGTTCTTATCCAAGTGAATTTAAATACAGTAACTAAATGAAAGTCAATTGTTTGTGAAAATGCTCACTCAACCAATTAAAAACTCTTTACTAAATGATCTTAATACTTTCTTTTTTTCTTTTAACAATAATATCAAAAATGAAATTAGGAAATATATATAAGTTAGCTACATATAAGTTTGAAAACGTTAGCTCATTATTTTTCAAACAAAATCAAATAATTAAAATTAAATTTTTGAGATTGTTTACAAATTGCTAATAATTTTTATAGAATGAAATTAAAATATATCTTGTAAGATTGCTGATTCTTGTGGAAGGTGAAACGATTTAATGCAATAAAAACAAGCTGAAGATATGGTATGAAAATAAATGTTTAGGTACACAATATAATTTTTAGGAATTTAAAACCATTTATTTAAAAATATTTAAATGCCCTCCTTTATGCTCATATTTGAGTTATTTATTTAAGTGGAAAATGAAGGATGCTAACTTCCTTAATTGATTTATTTGGTTCAAAAGATACTAAATTTACAAATTAATCTATTACTATTTATAATCGATCAACGTGAATATTTTTTAACTATCAATCTTTCTTATTATAAACTACCTTTCTTATTGGTAGCTATAAAATTAATTAATATCTCATGGAACACCATACACCTCAGTACTTTCTAACTGATTATATAACAAGGACCGTAATTCTCATGAAATTGTCAATCTAATCACGACTACTTGCATTCCTATGTTCTATTTTACACTCATTTTCGTTCTACCGATAAGATTTCTCAATTTCTCACTTATGTTATCTTACACTGATGTAGGCCTACACTTACTCTATGATGCTTTCACAATCACCTTCCTCTTACATAAAGTACTTGCTCACTAACAATATCACGTTTAGCTCAATTTATCTATTTATAATATCTAATCATATAAATTGCTATCTTACACTGATATCCACATTCCCTGATATCCTACACCTAACTACTTCCTCACTCACCATCTCGACTCGGGTGCTTTCCTACTGGTAGCCGATGTCCGTCGTATCACATCTCTTAATTTGATGGATCAATTGTACTTTGGACTGATGACATTCCAAAGTAAGTAATCTGCATGCTACATGAATATGTAAACCAAGATGGATGGTATTTGTTAGAAC
This sequence comes from Stictocephala bisonia, assembly GCA_035578905.1. Taxonomy (NCBI): domain Eukaryota; kingdom Metazoa; phylum Arthropoda; class Insecta; order Hemiptera; family Membracidae; genus Stictocephala; species Stictocephala bisonia. The sequence continues at coordinate 614,812 of JAQJVL010000268.1, forward strand.
ATTTTATATACTGCCTATATAATTTTACCATCACATTTATCTTTTTTTAGAAGAATCCAAGTAAATAAATTCCATGAAATTGCAGATGAAATACGGAAGTTTTATTAAAAGTAAAATCACGTAAATATTTGAATAAAATGAATGCTTTTGAATAACTTACATGAATGGAGACAGTTTTTACCTTCGAGTTGCTTCTTTCATGTCATCACCCGCTACGACATCAAACAAAACAAAGTCTTTATGACTCTACAAATAACCTTATTGACGTTACGTTGCTAAAGAGAAGTATTACTCTCTGGAATATAACCTCCTTACCGTTACCAGAAGAACTTCTCAAGTTACATTTATTTTGTGTCTTACTTCTCAGTTTATGAAAATCACTGTCATGTTAAAACCCTTTATAATTGACATATAATTAATTTTCTTAAAAAAAAATAAATAAATAAATAAAAACATGTCTTATGTTAATTGAACACATTAGTTAGGTACAATCTAAACAGTAGTAAATAAATTTGATACAGGTTTTCACCCATAAATCATAGTTTTTAGGTTTGTGTTGTTCAAAACGAGAGATGGGTTGCTTGAACTTGAGGAACTCGTCATACATTGAGATATTATACGTGGCACGTAATTAGTATTAATCTGTCAACGAGATTATTTTAGTAAGGTGACACACTGTGACTCTCCATTCTCTGTAGGGATTATATCGCTTTGGATAGGTACCTGCAACGCGTTTAATTATAATAAATCTATTTCATAATTTGGGTTTTCAATATTTCGACAAATCACAGAAGACTTACATGATGTCTTAAAAAGACTTTATTTATTTTCTGGAGAAGTTTTGCTTTCATTCCTGGTTGAACTATTGGAATGATTTACAAAAGCTAACAGACCAACCATTAATGATTCTCATCAAACCTTTTGAATCTTGACTCGTTATTATCAAGTAGTGTAAAGGCTTCAATCTAATCACAGCAAATTTAGGATTTAGTTATGCAGAGTTTTTATCTTTACTTAAACAACTTTTTAGATTGTCAGTTCGCTAATTGACTACCAGACAAACACTGCACCTCAGTTGGCATCCGCTTAGCAATGAAATGCATTCCCCGTTTCTTAAAATATCAAATTTAATGTGAAACTAAAACATCGTTAAAAAGTAAAAGAAAAACAATTAAAGAGATAAATTAGAAAGTAAGTGTTCTGAGATATAACGGTTTGGTCAACCAGGCAGTCCGAGAAGGAAGGAAAGTGGGACAAATGGGCAGTCCTTCCAGTCTGCAACGGCAGCGTGGCCAACCTGTCGAGATCAAGTCCCTCATCTGGCGAGTTCGTCAAGTCTGCAATGACAGAGTGACCAACATGACAAGATCAATGTCCCTCTCGTGGCTAGTGCCTCCATCTTGCAATGTCGGCGTTGCCAACCTGCCGAGTAAAGTCCCTCATCTGACCACTCCTTCCAGTCTGCAATGACAGAGTGATCAACATGGCAAGATCAATGTCCCTCTCATGGCTAGTGCATCCATCCTGTAATATCAGTGTTGCCAACCTGCCGAGATCAAGTCCATCATATGGCCAGTCCTTCAAGTCTCCAATGTCAGTGTGACCGACCTGTCAAGATCAATGTCCCTACTCTGGCTGGTGCCTCCATCGTACAATGTCAGCGTTGCCAACCTGCCGAGATTAAGTCCATCATACATTCTGCAATGGCAGTGTGACCGACCTGTCAAGATCAATGTCCCTCCCCTGGCTGGTGCTTCCAGTACAATGTCAGCGTTGCCAACCTGACGAGATCAAGTCCATCATTTCTATTCTGCAATGGATGAAAGTTTAAGTTACTGAAATCAATTTATGTCCTTTGGCCAATACTTCCATTTCGTAATGGTAGTGTCCAATAATTATCATGTCCCACCTTTCTGGTTAGTCATACCGTTCAGCAATGGCAGAATAGCCAACCTGCTGATAGGAATGTCCCTCCTCTGGCCGATCATTCCGTTCTGCAATGGCAGAGTAGCCAACCTATAAAGATATGTTGCCTACCGGCTGAGAGGCAAACCCCGCCTTAGCTACGCCCCTCTTATAGTGTATGGTTAAGGACAGAGTAAGGTTTAAAATAAGATTGGCCACTATTTTTATTAAAATAATAATAGTAAATACAATTATCAACACTTTCCATATCTAAACATAAAATAGTGATGATTTCAATGTTAAGTGTTTCAAAATATATTTAATATCACGCATAGTTGTAATATTCAATAATATTAATTCTTTATTGACACTATTTGATGTATACAATTGTACAGAATATAAAAAATTATATATATATATATATATAAAACATTTTATAACAAATTATAGTACTGCAGGATTTTTCTTCATTGGTTCAAAGAATTCTTAAATTTTATATGAACAAATTTCTGTTAAAATGTTTTTTAACCTTAATTTGAAATTTTAAAATGTGCTAAAAAAAATAAAAAATAATAATAAAATAAGTCGTGTCCATGCACCGAAGACAACTCCAGGACGGAAGACATTGTTGTCTTCCTCATGAGGTCATTGTTCGTCATGCCCTGCACAAAGAGTTCTCTGGTGGGGCTCTGCATTGTTCCACCAGACTGACGTAGCCGAACCAAGGTGTGGTTGACCTTGGATCACGGCTGTAGGTGTCCCATCCGCGCGTTTCGACGCCATTTTGTTCACCTTGGCTGTCAACATTCCTTCATGAAGTGTTTTGATAATCCTGTTTTGGCTCCTCAATCCAGTCAGCTATTAAGATTAATTTGTTTCACTTCTACAGACGTAGGAAGAATACAAAAAAAAAACAGTAATCTCATGCAGAATTTAGTTCATACTGTCTTAGTCTGAGGTGTGAATGTCTAAGTAAAATAAATCCTCAATTCTGAGGTAAAGGAGGCCGAGAAAATTTTCCCGATATGTACGATTTCACAGGATTTCAATGGAAAAATTAAAATCATGCACATTTTTTATAATTAAAGAATCGTGGCCAATAAAACGTTCATACAGTTTTTAACCAATAAGGTACATTGTAGCGATAAAAAAATCACAAGAAAGATGCAAGAAAATCGTAACATTATATGAAAGAAGTTCAAGAAACAGTGAACCCTACCTTTGGGTATTTAGTTGACTTAGGCATAGTGATAGGAGAAAACTAACTCTGGTCCACGTTGATGCAACACCACACGACGTGAATGTACTGCAGATGTTGCCTAAACACAAAGTAGTGCGGCGTTTCCATTCTCATTGCCTTCATTATTATGGGAAGTAACTTAAAAGTTATATGTAGGTAGTTGTGGCTTTACGTGAGGTATTGTGGTACATGCTACATCACTCGGTTAACATATTTGGCTCCAATTATTTTAACAACAATTTGACGAATTTAATATTAATCAGTACATTATCAACCTTTCTGTACATTACTTTTAGATTATTGATCGATATGTGAAATTGTTTATTTAAATTTCATGGTTTATTCAACATATTATGAACAAATATTGGTTTGGAATTACTTTCTCACAAACTTATCTGAATATTTTTTTTTTCAGACCCAGTGCAGTGGTCGGCTCAAGACGTCAAATCTTGGTTGGTGTTTAATCTTCAGCAGTACAACCAACCCATGTCTGTAGTCGAGTACTTCAACATGACGGGCAGTATGTTGGCCCAACTCACGGAGGAAGACTTTCAACAACGTTCACCCCAGGTAGGTCTACGCTTCTATCTAGAAGTAAAATGTCTACCTATAGACTACCTATGTATAGTAGACTTTCAGCAGCGTTCACCCTAGGTAGACCTAAACTACTATCTAGAAGCAAAATGTCTGTCTATATACTAGCTACGTACAGTATAGTAGAATTTCAACAGCGTTTACCCCAGGTAGACCTACGCTACTATCTACTAGCAAAATGTCTGTTTATAAACTTGCAATGTAGTAAACTTTTTCGTTAAGTTTTCACAATCAAAGAGGCACTGTTAGTACGAGTATGTAATAGTCATAAGCCTATTTGGTGTAAAGCAGCCTTAATTGAGAAGAATTGAATATTGGATGCCTGAACTCAACTACTTCGCGTTCATCAAATATGTAAATTATGTTCTAAGTGACTGGTTTATTTAAGTAAAATTGGAAGGTTAATGATATATTTTAAAATAACCGAAATTGAAATTAAGGTTCTTGCATTGTAAAGCTAAGAGAAGAAAACATTGATGCTTTTTTCAATAATGAAGTTTTCCTTGCCATCACTTTTCCGTCTAAATTAAGACAAGTCATTCGTCGTCTTATGTACTACATGAATATTGGTTACATTGGCTGATGATTTATGTAGTACATAAATATTGCTTACATTGGCTGATGACTTATGTAATACATGAGTCAGGTTACACTGGCTGATGACTTATGTAATACATGAGTATTGGTTACACTGGCTGATGACTTATGTAATACATAAATAATGGTTACATTGGCTGATAACTTATGTAATACATGAATATTGGTTACATTGGCTGACGACTTATGTAATACATGAATATTGGTTACATTGGCTGATTACTTATGTAATACATAAATATTGGTTACATTGGCTGATTACTTATGTAATACATGTATATTGGTTACATTGGCTCATGACTTATGTAATACATGAGTATTGGTTACATTGGCTGAAGACGTAAGAGTGTTCTTGTCTTCACGGTTGTTTTTCATTCAAGTCTATCCTAGCCCAAGGGTCAACCCATTAGGTGACTTGATAACAAGAATATCCTGCCTGTTGTTGGGGAAGTCCTGTTGAATTTAGACCAAGAATCTAGACATACAATAGTAGAGTAAATATTGTTGTTTTCGCCTGTTGTCAGTCGCTGACGCGCTCGCCTCTTCGCCCCAGGGACTAAGAATACATTCCTGGCTGGAACACCACACTACACTTGGTGAAAGGAATTATGGGGAAGCCCTGGACACGAACACATTGTTTTTATTTTGCATAAATTTTCTATCTTAAACCAATTCCAATTTGAGCTAAACATTGTTTAATAAAAACAAAAACTTTGTAAAATTATTTTTTCTGAATAGACTCGGCTATTCAGACACACATTTTAAACAAGTGTGATTATATATATTCATTGGATAACGAATATTGTACAGTTGCATATATTTTGCAACAACACAAAATAATTAATTAATGGAATTTCATTTTCCACAATCGACAAACTTGAAGTCGATTGGTGTTTTACATAAATAAACAAGAATTATTTTAGTTTCAACTAGATACGAATAAATCTGTAAGTCTAAAAAAATATTTATTTGAATCTACATTTAAATAAAATACTTAATTTAGTAAGGTACAAAAATAAAATGTTAAAAATATGATACAAAAATATAGTTGAAGAACAATTGTTTAGCAGTTTTTTATAAGGAAATGTACTTTATATACGTTGTGCCTTTATCATTCAAAGGACACACATACCTTGTTGCTTTAATACGAGTATGAAAATGGGAGCCTGCCAAAACACCGGGAGCAAATGAGAATAACAGCAGATCTCTTAAGTTGCTCAGCTAATCAAAAACATAATTTTCAAAGTATTACTCAACAAAATTGGTTTTAAAATAACGTATAATTTACATAACAGTTTTGGCAAAACATGCCTCCTGAAAACTTTCTTAAGCACCCGTTTCGCTTGATTTTATCTACGTACTTGAAGAGTTTTACAAACAGGAAAGTGTTTTTTGTTCCTAGAAACCTCAAGAACACTTCTAAAAGTCCTCCCATGAGATGGGGGGTGGGGGTGGGAAGGTGTGTCGTGGATTTTAGATGGGCTTGGGAAGTCTTATTGGTTTCGACTGAAAGTGCGTGGGTTTGTATTCCACAACTTCCATCAATAAGAGACTTGCTTTTTTACTGTACAATTCCAAATCTAACACGGATAATACGTGTTATTAACACAAAAAATAACATCAATAGTTTGATAAATGTAAAACTATTATAAAATAAGAGCTGCCATTATTCGTGTAATGATTTTAAATCTAAACAATCAAAGAAATATTAATTACTAAAACTTTTAAATACGTCATTAGGCTAAAAATATAGTTTTTGATCAAATTGAAATTTGACAAATAGGAAAAAACACCGTTATATGATTACTGTTAAAGCACCTTACACCTTTAAAGAAAATGTCAGAGGTTTGAAGTAATGAGATGTTATTAATAAAAATATGACAAAGCACTTTGGAGCTTGTCTACAGTAACAACCATCACTATATCGATTGAGATGTTCAAGCAGTACCAATGTATGTATGGAGTGTGGACAGTGGTGACCATGTTGAAGTAAGGGTCAAAGACACAGATCCAGGACACCCCGCGCTTGGGCCACTTTCTAGACTTTCTCCTCAAGGCCTCCGCTCGCCCTTCGGCGCTCCTGGCATACTGGTTACGTCACCCCTCCCTCCTATAATTTCGAATGTCAAACTTTTGGTGGAGGAAAGTGTTTCACACTCACAGACATGTTTGTCATTACTTCGTAAAATATTCATAGTAATTACTTCATAAAATAATATTTTTTCACATTAGCTAGTTGTTTTCAAATATTCACTTTTAGAAATAAACAGATGTCTACTTAAATCTCTTCTTATCATTTTTTGGAATTGATTTATTTAATTCTTACACTCGTAGTATTTACTAAGTCAAAATGAAGTATCCGGGCGTTACGCTCTCTCTATAAAACTGAAAGTTGTTACTCTTCTTTTACATAAAATGAAAAGAACCCTATAAACAAATCGTCTATTCTTGTTGTTGTTGTTCTTTACACTATTGAGGTGGACTACCTGACGATAAAGGCTACCGCTTAATATAGTATTTGATGATGCTATGCTATGGTGGATTTGGTTGGAGGAATGTTGAAGTGATGGACGAGTTGTTTGTGACTGTAAAACGGATCAATGAGAATAATGAGAAACAGGAGCATGAGTTGTGATTTGATTTTAATAGACATTCGAAGATTGTTCTGAGCAACTGTTTTTGCTAAGTTAAAAGAGTTGTGATTGAGTTAAAAGAGTTGTGATTTGATTTTAATAGACATTCCAAGGGTGTTCTGAGCAACTGTTTTTGCTAAGTTAAAAGAGTTGTGAGTTGATTTTAATAGACATTCCAAGGGTGTTCTGAGCAACTGTTTTTGCTAAGTTAAAAGAGTTGTGAGTTGATTTTAATAGACATTCGAAGGGTGTTCTGAGCAACTGTTTTTGCTAAGTTAAAAGAGTTGTGAGTTGATTTTAATAGACATTCCAAGGGTGTTCTGAGCAACTGTTTTTGCTAAGTTAAAAGAGTTGTGATTTGATTTTAATAGACATTCCAAGAGTGTTCTGAGCAACTGTTTTTGCTAAGTTAAAAGAGTTGTGATTTGATTTTAATAGACATTCCAAGGGTGTTCTGAGCAACTGTTTTTGCTAAGTTAAAAGAGTTGTGATTTGATTTTAATAGACATTCGAAGATTGTTCTGAGCAACTGTTTTTGCTAAGTTAAAAGAGTTGTGATTTGATTTTAATAGACATTCGAAGATTGTTCTGAGCAACTGTTTTTGCTAAGTTAAAAGAGTTGTGATTTGATTTTAATAGACATTCCAAGAGTGTTCTGAGCAACTGTTTTTGCTAAGTTAAAAGAGTTGTGATTTGATTTTAATAGACATTCGAAGATTGTTCTGAGCAACTGTTTTTGCTAAGTTAAAAGAGTTGTGATTTAATTTTAATAGACATTCGAAGATTGTTCTGAGCAACTGTTTTTGCTAAGTTAAAAGAGTTGTGATTTGATTTTAATAGACATTCGAAGATTGTTCTGAGCAACTGTTTTTGCTAAGTTAAAAGAGTTGTGATTTAATTTTAATAGACATTCGAAGATTGTTCTGAGCAACTGTTTTTGCTAAGTTAAAAGAGTTGTGATTTGATTTTAATAGACATTCCAAGAGTGTTCTGAGCAACTGTTTTTGCTAAGTTAAAAGAGTTGTGATTTGATTTTAATAGACATTCCAAGGGTGTTCTGAGCAACTGTTTTTGCTAAGTTAAAAGAGTTGTGATTTGATTTTAATAGACATTCGAAGATTGTTCTGAGCAACTGTTTTTGCTAAGTTAAAAGAGTTGTGATTTAATTTTAATAGACATTCGAAGATTGTTCTGAGCAACTGTTTTTGCTAAGTTAAAAGAGTTGTGATTTGATTTTAATAGACATTCGAAGATTGTTCTGAGCAACTGTTTTTGCTAAGTTAAATGAGTTGTGATTTGATTTTAATAGACATTCGAAGATTGTTCTGAGCAACTGTTTTTGCTAAGTTAAAAGAGTTGTGATTTAATTTTAATAGACATTCGAAGATTGTTCTGAGCAACTGTTTTTGCTAAGTTAAATGAGTTGTGATTTGATTTTAATAGACATTCCAAGGGTGTTCTGAGCAACTGTTTTTGCTAAGTTAAAAGAGTTGTGATTTGATTTTAATAGACATTCCAAGGGTGTTCTGAGCAACTGTTTTTGCTAAATTAAAAGGCAAATTCAACTGCTTCAGTGTATTGAGGGAAATATCAGGTATTGTACCTCTCACTCCGATCATCAATCCTACCACTTTTATTTCCTTGAGAGCATATTTCTCCTTGAAATATGGGATTGTCGGACCTTATATTGCCTTCTTTTCCTCGTCCACTAGCTCTCGAAATGAACTGTGGATCTAGAATCAAACCTTTTCTTGTCAACTTACCATAGGCTACGATGTCAGTACGTCGACGTGAGTCGCACTCCTCAATACAATGGACATTTACGTTGTAAATGAAATGTGATAAGTGAATATAATATTAGCAAAATATTGGCCGATTATGTAAGAATGTATTAACTAACGGATTATGCAAGTAGCTAATGATACGAGCTTGTAGCTACTAAAATTCATACTAAGATATTCTTTCAATAATATACATTAATTTACTAGGACAAATTGTAAATGTTGAATTTTCAAAAAGGAGGACAATCTTTTTCTTTCAAGTATAATAATATTCTACAATACAACACTTATTTAAATCTAAGGAAGTCCTCATAATAGCAATCTATTAGAATTGTTGAGTGAAGAATAATTCAACTGAAAAGAAAATCTTCCGTAGATATAACGTAAAAATAATTCCTGAGTTATTGAACAAAAGTTCTATTTCTTCGACTTAAGTAGTACAAAGAGAATATAAAGAAGATGAAACAAAAATACCATACTGTTTCTTTAGTGGTTTAATATTCTTTGGTTAAACTACATTTCTTAAACCCAATTTATTTACAACACTGTAAATTATATTTAATCACCTTCCAGTAAATTAAAAAAACTACAATCAAGTTCAGTTTTTAAAGAAAATAAAAAATATTTTATTGGTACAAATTTTACAGTGTTAAGGACCAAACCCCTGTTGGGCGTAATATTCTATAACTTAACGGTAGTGATATGTTGCAGATAACATTGTCCATTGTAGTACAATAATAATAATAATGTAAACTAATAATTTTGGATTCACTTATTTATAGAGTCTAGACACATTTCAGTGTAAAAGTCAATGACAACAAAGAGGTTTACATGTTTGTCGTGTTTCCTTACTTTTATGTAAAGCATAACAAATTTCTAAAACATTACAATGAAGAAAAATGAGAATGAATATTTATTTTTAACTTTACGCTCAATAGTACTAATACAGTAACAGTACAAGTAAACGTCACGCAACACAAATCTATTACAATATAAGCGCAAAATGCACAAATATATAACAATACAAGCACAAAATGCACAAATATTATGGTGATCGATTTCGGTGAACCACGCCCACCTTCCTCAGACCAGAGGGATTCACAAAAGAATGGAAAACGGTGTTTGTGAATCCCTCTGGTCTGAGGAAGGTGGGCGTGGTTTACCGAAATCGATCACCATAATATTTGTGCATTTTGTGCTTGTATTGTTATATATTTGTGCATTTTGCGCTTATATTGTAATAGATTTGTGTTGCGTGACGTTTACTTGTACTGTATATGTACCAACACGTATTATGCTAATTAAAAAACTATTTAATACAGTAAATACAAATTTTTAGCCCCGTTTTCATATGATATTTAATTGTTGGAATATTTAAAATAAAGACCGTAGCAGATGTATGAAATCAGTAGTAGTGCTACTAGAAGTGATTTAGGATCTCGTGGGAAATTAAATTCTAAAATCAAATACTCGTTTGTACTAATTTAAAACTATCGCCTTGACAGTAACTCGGGAATAAAGGCAAATGTTTTTGATTGTAAAATATATATTCTAATTTAAAAACATTTATTTTATATTTAAATTATAGTTCCGTTGGAATGTAACTTATATTTTGTAATTCTGATGGAATTTGTTGATTATTAACCAACTATTATTATCTTTTATTATTTTGGACACATAGTAATTCACTGTTTTATTTCAGTTAACATACTGAACTGTTTTCAATTTCACCCCACCCACACACCATTTTTATTGTTCCCAGCGTCATGACATAATCGTCCACCGAATAAAACACTTCAGTCACTATAAGGCCTCTATTCTTATCCACCCAACCATTAACGTACATTGGTATTGAACTATCCGCCCACCCATACATGTGCAGTGGTAATGGTACTAGACGTGTATAGGTAGGTAGGTCATTAGCACTGTACGTGTCTGCGTTAGTGGGTGGGTCAATAATATCTCTGTACGTGTATGAATGGATGTGTGGGTCAGTACCATTGTATTTGTATGTGTAGGCGGGTGGATCAGTACCACTGTACGTATACGGGTGGGTGAGTGGGGCTATACCATTGTACTTGTATGGGTTGTTGGGTTAGTACTAATGTACGTGTATGGGTGGGTTTGTGGGTCAATACCACCGTAGGTGTAACTTCAACAACTCTGTACGTGTGTATTTTGGTCAATACCTTTGTACGGTATGGGTGTTGGGTAAATACCACTGTAAATGTAGGTAAAAGGTCGAAGAAGTTATATTATGGTTGTCTGATGGTTAATGGCTTATGTGTCACTGGATATATATCCCAATACCTCTGTACGAGTATCGTTAAGTAGGTTGGCCGATACCACCTTACGTGATCGGATGGGTGGGTAGGCAAATACCGCTGGACGTGAACAGGTGGGCGGGTAGGTAAATACTAATGGACGTTTATGAGGTGGGCGGGTGGTTCAATTGCACTAGATACAAGTAGTAGATTGCAACAATTTTTAATGTGTCATTTTATCAAAAGTGATTACACCTTGTTTTGTTGCAGTGCGGCAGTCTGCTGCACGCTCAGCTGGAGATTTGGAAGGCCGCCTGTGTCCAGGTTCCAGCAGCCCAGACCTCTACAGTTGACACCAGCAGCCTCCTGGAAACCGCCACCCAGTCCAGCAGTTCCTGTGGGGATGCTTCTGAAGGTAGAATATAGTAAATATTAATGCGTTGTTCATCTAGTCACTTTTAATCTTTGTTTTTATTGGGAACTATGTTGGATTAAGTCCCGTGCACCGTGTACCATGTACCGTCACCGTGCACCGTGTACCGGCACCGTGTACCGTGTACCGTGTACCGGCACCGTGTACCGTGTACCAGCACCGTGTACTATGTACCGTGTACCAGCACCGTGTACCGTGTACCGGCACGCGCAGTTGACAAATATATTTATCTAGGAACTAATTGTTAAAACATATTATGCTTGAGGTGTTTTGAAAAAGGTGGTAAAGTGAAAAATGGATATAGAACAAACATTGAGTAAGAATAATATAACACGAGGAATTACATTTTTTTTTATAAGGAGAGGCCAACCTCCTCTTTTACCTTACTCTGCCTATTCCTCATAGACTATTTATCTGTGCGAGGAACTTAATCAGTCAGAGTAAGGGGGCGAACCAATACAGTAGAAGGTGAATATTACTGATAAATCTTCCGGTCTAGGCCGGATTCGAACAAGCGCTATCTCTAACCCAAGCTCAAAGTCCTGACGCCTTAGACCGCACGGCCACCGGCTCGGGCAAACATACACTGATCCATCGTTGATACATAAATATTCATACTTTATATTGAACTATTTTAGTCCATTACATTCAAGAATGCGTTAAATGCATTTATACCAACACATTTGTGTTCAACAACATGAGTTATGAACACTTACACCTGTTAACAATGCTATTGTACTAAACTATTATACCTACTGTTAATGTCATTAAGATAATAACTAGCCTTCACTGTAATTTTGAAATAATTCATTCAATTATGGATGGGAATTTTATTTTTGATGGTTTAAGCTCCTGGTCTTATAACCCTAAAGATTATTCACTATTTACATTCTGGACTTTGTCTCATTGTTACTAATACGATTTTATAAAATTATCTCTGTAACCTATAATTTATGTGTTTTAAATACAACAGTTTTCCTTTATGCATGTTGAAGAGATAATATTTTTTATTGCTATGTCATGAATAATTTTATGATTTGTCTGTAAGTGTTCAGGATTATAGTGATACAAATTCAGTATACCGTACTAAAATTGAGTTGAAATACAGGCGAATTAAAACTAGAAGAAATGACATTGAGATCTAACGTGTGATAAAATATCGAAAATGTGGAATGATAATACTGTTCATAATCAATATTAAATTCACTAACCGTTGCTGGTTAGCACATTAACGACTAACACGGGTTCAGGAATCATATATAATCTTATGAACAGTGGATGGACGAGTTTTGTATGGAAATATACCAACATTAGAAACATATAAATATATAAACTAAAATAAACCTTTCAATATGGTTTTGGTTGAATAAATAAAAGACAGAATAAACAATGAATCAGATAAATAATTTATTTATACGGAAAATAATGTAAAATAAATAAATAATTAACTTTGTACTTGTAGATACAAAAGTGAAATTAAGGCAATTTCGTCCACTAAAAACACATTCCGCCTATTTCCCTAGAAGATGAATATTTTTCATTTTGCAGAGCTACAAATTATTTTTAGTTTCCGCGCTAGTTGAATGATTAAATGTAATAATTTTAAGGACTTACTGGTTATTAGACCCAGACTTTCAAAGGCCGAATTAAGATTATGATCACCGATTCTTAGGAATTAGACGATTTTTAAATAAAAATATTAAAATGAATTTTAAAACTAGGTCTTTTTAACCATCACTTTACATTTGATTATTTGTTTAGTTAGCAATAAGAAATCATTCACACGAATTCAATCAACAGTAAAACCTTAATGTTAAGAATAATATTTTAAAAATAGCAAGCAATCAATATAAAAACAATCAGCTTAGCATCAACAATTTGAACTATACCTAAAGTCAATTCAATCGTATCGTAGGCTAATTAAATCAAAGCACAAGAACTGTAATTAATTAAAACAGAACAAGAAACAGGCTGGTGGTAGTAATTCTTCGCTGGCCTCGAGGTCAACAATAGACACGCCTCGATAGGCTTTACGCAATAATATAATAAAAATCACTTACGCGCTATAAATAAATGTGTGGGTAAGGCCGCTGTGTATTCCGCATTTCTGGCCAAGGCCAAGCGAGTGGGCGACTCGACTACCTTGAACACTCGACTTCTCCCCTCACTCGACTGGACTCAGCTCTGAATACAAGATCAGCACTAGGTGTGTCTGAAATTCCCTGGGAATCGAAGGAGAATTTCAAGCAGTGTAGCTCACTTGAACATTCTGACAGCGAAGAACTTCTCGCAATGCCAATAAGAGAACGTCGAAAACGTGTTCACTAACCAATGGCCATACAGAAAGAATATAATATTGGTACGGATCACGTGTGTGTCGAAAACGTGTTCACTAACCAATGACCATACAGAATGAATATAATATTGGTACGGATCACGTGTGTGTCGAAAACGTGTTTACTAACCAATGACCATACAGAACGAATATTATATTGGTACGGATCACGTGTGTGTCGAAAACGTGTTCACTAACCAATGACCATACAGAACGAGTATAATATTGGTACGTATCACGTGTGTGTCGAAAACGTGTTCACTAACCAATGACCATACAGAACGAATATTATATTTGTACGGATCACGTGTGTGTCGAAAACGTGTTCACTAACCAATGACCATACAGAACGAATATTATATTTGTACGGATCACGTGTGTGTCGAAAACGTGTTCACTAACCAATGACCATACATAACGAATATTATATTTGTACGGATCACGTGTGTGTCGAAAACGTGTTCACTAACCAATGACCATACAGAACGAATATTATATTTGTACGGATCACGTGTGTGTCGAAAACGTGTTCACTAACCAATGACCATACAGAACGAGTATAATATTGGTACGTATCACGTGTGTGTCGAAAACGTGTTCACTAACCAATGACCATACAGAACGAGTATAATATCAGTACGGATCACGCGTGTGTCATTTATTGAAACAATGATTTAATGTATAACAAGTTATGATACGGACAGCTTTTTAAGGGATTAGTAGAATTAAAGACACACAAGTATTCAGTTTTATTGAATATGGTGATGTCTCGAAAGAAATGCAGTACAGTAGAGTCTCTATATCCAACTTGCTGTTATTCGACATTCCTTTTCAACCGATATACCCGTCCCGAAATCGCCACCGTAAGAAACGGCTGATTTTCCGAGATAGTCGGGACCGGAACTGACTTTTATACAACGAAAATCAGTTAATATGTTACAGAATTTGATTGTGTATTGTATTACGTGAATTACGTAACAGTGCAATACAGCAATAAGTAACTGGTCAGCTTTGTATTTTTGAATGAACAGATACAGTAATTTTGTTGCTTACTGTCTGACCCTACGTTCAGTTTTAGCGCGGGCTGTAACGTGTTTTTACGATGAAATGGCGTAATACCGCAGCTAAGAAACGTCAGTCTTCAGACAAGCAGCAAACAATAATAAACTTTTTTCAAAATTCTAAACCACTCTTGTTAAATTAATTAGTTTTTTAATTAGCATAATACGTGTTGGTACATATACAGTACAAGTAAACGTCACACAACACAAATTTATTACAATATAAGCACAAAATGCACAAATTTACTACAATACAAGCACAAAATGTACAAATATTATGGTGATCGATTTCGGTGAACCACGCTCACCTTCCTCAGACCAGAGGGATTCACAAAAAATCGATTCTTTTGTGAATCCCTCTGGTCTGAGGAAGGTGAGCGTGGTTCACCGAAATCGATCACCATAATATTTGTACATTTTGTGCTTGTATTGTAGTATATTTGTGCATTTTGTGCTTATATTGTAATAAATTTGTGTTGTGTGACGTTTACTTGTATTAAATTAATTAAATAATACAATAATTTGTTATCTGTTTAAAGTTCATTTATAATTGTTTAATTTTATATTTAGTACATTTTGTTAATTTACCTTTCATTTTAGGTATTGTTAAATAACTCTGTATTTTGCAACTTATACATTATACTGTACTGAAATTTGATTACGTTGTATTTCTTAATATTATCAGTTTTATTTTGTGTTCTATAACCCAAAGTAATGATTGTTTGAACAGCACGAAAGTGTTAATTCTTAGTAAAATGCATTAAAGTACTTAGTTATTCAAAAATTAGCGTTTTTATTGATATTCCCTACTATCCGAAATGTTCTCTTATCCGACGTCATCACGGCTCGTATACGTCGGTTAAGTGAGGTTCTAATGTTTTTTGTTTTATTTTTAATATTGAGAGCAGAACATTTAGCTTATAACCGATTACAATTTCCCAGTTAACTGTCGTCTTTCTGACTATAAACTAAAAGGAAAAAATCTATACATTTATGCAATATTACTAGACCTATTAATAGCTAAGCAGCATGTCCAGATCATACTAAAACATATACTGTTAACAATTTGAATTTTAAATTTATTATGACACATAATTCATGACGTAGAAGAAACAAACCCATTGCAGGTAGCAATCATACAATAAATATTTAAATATTTTTCTATAGCAGTATATAATGAATAGATAGTCTATCTATTCAGTCTATAGCAGCATGAATGAATAGTCTATAGACTATATAATGAATAGTTATTAAACACTAAAATAATATAGCCTTTAGACAGTATTTTCAATTTACATGTGGGGCCATCAAGTTGTTTCAAAGTTTCAGTCAAATAGTTTTGTATAATACGTTTTAAAGTACAGTTTGTTTTGTGATGAGTTGCACCAGTTTTGTGCAGGTTCTTATAAAGTATAAATTATATTTGCCTGCAGTACTTATCTTTGTTCAAGTTTCAATAAACTGAATCTAGATACTCTTTCTCCTCTCAAGCAGATACTCGATTCCTCTCTATCCTCTAAATCACACAATACCCGTATTTAAAACATTCTAATATTTGAAAAGATGTATAAAATTCCTTTATTTTTACTACACTCTATTGTTCTGTCCTCAGATGAGGAAGATGACGACGTGGCTGACTCACCTCACACCTCCAGCTCTTCTCCGCAGCCCAAGGGTAGGGGCGGCTCCCACATCCACTTGTGGCAGTTCCTCAAGGAGCTGCTGGCCAACCCCCAGGCCAACGGGGCATGCATCAGGTGGCTGGACCGCACCAATGGTGTCTTCAAGATCGAGGACTCTGTACGAGTGGCACGCCTCTGGGGCAAGAGGAAAAACAGACCCGCCATGAACTATGACAAACTATCTCGTTCCATACGCCAATACTACAAGAAAGGAATAATGAAGAAGACAGAGCGGTCCCAGAGGCTTGTCTATCAGTTCTGCCATCCTTATTGCCTTTAGAAAAAAAACGTAAATTAAAACCATTCTATTTAAATTGGCAGTCTTTTTAAAAACTTTGAAGTTCAGCTAAAAGCAGAAAAACGTTCCATTGATTGACTCACAAATACTAGTTAAAAAGAAAATCTCTGAAGCATTTTTCTCCTCCTTCTTTTGTTTCTTTCTCTCGTTCGTTATTGCATCTTGCAATGCGGCTCGAGTGATTTGTATTTAGTAGTTAGCCTTACCTTCTGCGTGGTTTGGAGTGATTTCGCCGCTTCATTTTATAAGCGCAGCCCTAATCACTTCCACACGTGCAGAAGTCAGTGTATGCCGATTTGGCAGTTAATCGTAGTTTTTATTGTTGTTTTTATATTTTCAATGTTATGTTTTATTTACAATATGGAAGGTAATTTCCACATTGTCAGTGTTTATTTTTGTTCGTGTTATTTATTGTGTTTGCTGGCTGAGTACATCGGAGGTCGTGTATTGGTTGAACCCTTATTTTTTATTTTAATCTTTAAAGACATAGTTTATTACTTTATTTAAAGACATAGCCTTATTACTTACAAATATATTCTATACAAATAAAAATTGAAGTTTGAATTGGAATTAAACCGTTATCCAAAAGTGAGTTCAACTTAATGTCACGATCATGAGATGGAAAAGCCAGTGATTTTGGTCCCATATATCTATGATATATACCTAATGTAAGTTCTATGAACAAATAATACAGTAATACTCACGTTGTACATAGGTAATGTGCTTTACATGATGTTGTATATTTTGTATTGTAATAATTTATTAGAGTTATTTTTAACAGTTGTATTTTGCTAATTTTGTATGTGCTGTATTTATTATTAGTAATCTATTGTTACCATAAGAATATTATTTTAGATTAAACAATGTGTAGTATTTTCCATTTAAAAATACATTACAACATTTGCCGTATATCGCCCAGGCTTATTTAACCCCATTCAATCGGTGACTTGGTAGGTAAATATTATTTGTATTATAAGCAATATATGTCTTAAACACCTAATTTGTAACCAGTTGGCATTTATTTTATGTTGTTGTTTAAGATATTTTCTAGTAGAGCAACATTTTAATTATAAGAAAAACATCTTTTTTTATAGATAAGTTGTTTTCATTGACAGTATAGTCCAAAAGAAAGAGCTCTCTTTTGGAATACACTGTCAATCAATTCAATAGTTTTAAACTTATTTTACTCAATTCATCATGGAAGTACTCAGTATAAGGCATCTGGTATTTTTTATGATAAGTAACCTGTGAATTTTTTATACGAAACATTAGCTTTAATGTTCCTGGAGAGCAATATTTTAATGTAGAATTGTTAAGAAAAAATTATGTTTAACAACTGAATTACTGTTTTGCTCAAATAATTTATGAGAAAAGATGTATTTGGATTAAATAAATAAAACATAACTTTTTTATGGGCTTGATTTATTTTTTAATAACAATATTCATAATTTAATAATACAATAGGAAATCAGGATGAATAAGTGGTTCGTGCAGCAAAATGCTGAAGCTTGAAGGAAGATGTGAAAACAAGAGGGATAACCGGCTAGCAGCACTCTACTATTCATGATTACTGTCACGCAATGAGTCCAAATGTATTGACGCAATTTATATTAGGTGAATGGTTTTAGTTCAGCATATTTATTTATTCTAAATACGCTGATCGCTAAGATGGGCGAATATGGATTTTGAATGAAGATGATGATGATGAGTGAATGAAGTCGTTATAACAGACTACACCTGGCTATTCACACAGTATAATTACTGTTGTGACGTTTTTTTTTTTTTTAATTTGTCCTAATTTATAAATAATTAATCACTATGTGGGTTTTACAAATAAGCAACACGTTATACTAAACAATTACTAAATTTATTGAATATATAAAATTAACTTATTATAATTAAATGAATTATTTCCTTAACTTTAACTACTGTGAAAAGTACAATTTACTATTAGGCCTACTGTTACAGTTAAACTAATTTATATTTACAATCTTAGATGGCATCAATAATTACAACTACTAATTGCAAAGTGACTTTACTAAATTCCTTTCTTTTAATTACAATTCTTAGCTCTATAAAGTGGCTTTCCTAGATTCTCTACTATTATTTACAATTACCAACTATAAAGTGACTCTACTAGATTCCCTACTATTATTTACAATTACTGACTACTAATTGACTTTACTAGATTCCCTACTACCTACAGTCCAAGGCTAACAGTTCACTCACAGTTTCTTCAGTGTCCCTTCAGAAGTCGTCCACAAGTACCGCACTGCTCCTTCGTTGATCCCCACAACGAACCACTCACCGGTAACTTCTCCGTAGACCACTTCACTATACTCGGACACTTCACTCGCACTGTAGAACTCGCTCACTGTCGCTGCAAACACCCGGCTGTAGGCTCTAGACTCACTGACTGACTGACTGACTGACTGACTGACTGACTGACTAGCGCTGGTATCCGGGCCGTATATATCACCCGCAGGTCTCCATCTAGAAGCTTCTTGAATTCCCCTGCGTCCGAAGTTCCATGACAGAGCTGGTTCGTCAACCCAGAAGAATCTAGAAGTCCATTGATGAGGTAAAGGGGCGTTCATGCGTAAGCCATTGTGCCCCAAAGGTTGTAAACAAGCAGGGCAGGTGGTCAGCGACCCATCCATTACTTCCGCATCACCGGTTCCCAGGATGGAGACCACTCTGAATGTCACACTGCCCCCTCCTTAAGGCTGATCGTCCCGATCAGCTTCCACTCCATGGTACGGTGCTAGGCGATCAAGGTGGACCACAAGCATCTTGCCTCTTGGGTGTCTTGGAATCCTGTAGACCACATCGTTGATTCGTGTCACTACCCGATAAGGTCCTTGCCAATCCTGTTGAAATTTCGGGCATCTCCCCTTCTTCCGGAGGGGACTGTAGAGCCACACCAGGTCGTTCACCTGGAATCCAGTCGAATTGGCTTGCCGGTCGTAGCGAGCTTTCATTTTGTCACTGGCCATTTTTAGGTGCTGACGAGCGAACTCGTGAGTGTCGTGTAGGTGGTCGACGAGCTCGCAGGCGTAGTCCGTTGCGGGCTGCTTTGCGTCAGGTGGCAGGCCGAACATGAGGTCACTAGGCAGCCGCAGCTCCCTTCCGAAGATCATCCTCGCTGGGGTGAAACCCGTAGTATCGTGGACCGAAGATCTGTACGCCAGGAGGAAAATGGGCACCTTCCGATCCCAATCCCGCTGATTGGTGGACACAACTTTCCTGAGGTGTCCAATGAGTGTCTTTATGTATCTCTCGACCATCCCATCAGATTGCGGATGAAGCGCAGTGGTCCGTGTCTTGTGCACTCCGAGACGCTGAAGCACCTCCTTCATCAACAAGGATCCGAAGTTCGTCCCTTGGTCGCTGTGCAGCTCACGTGGCACTCCATACCGACAGATGAATTCGTTCACCAAGCACCCAGCCACTGTTGCTGCTTCTTGATTTGGTATGGCGTATACTTCTGGCCATTTCGTAAAGTAGTCCATGACCACCAGGGGATATTTATTTCCTGCATCTGACATGGGAAATGGACCGGCGATGTCGATGGCGATCCTCTCGAAGGGTGCCCCAACGTTGTACTGTTGCATTCTGCCTCGACTTCTTGTTTGTGGCCCTCGGCTTCCAGTACAGATATCACATTGGCGGCACCACTTCTCCACATCAGCCCTCAAGTTCAACCAGTAGAACCGCTGACGTAGCTTGTCCACCGTTCTGTTGACACCTAAGTGCCCACCAGATGCTCCATTGTGGATCTCCTCCAGCACTTCCTTTCTTTTACTTCTGGGGAGCACAATCTGTTCAATCTGCTTCCTACCATTAGGGGCCTCCCAGATTCTTATAAGCACTCCGTTCTTAACCTTCATTGAGTCCCACTGTGCCCAGTAGCTCTTATACACATGGTTCCTAGCTGCAATGTCCTCCCAGCTAGGACGAGCCCCCGATTCCTTCTCCCGTAGCAGTGGTCCAACCTCACTATCCTCAAGTTGTTCTTTCCGGAGTTCCTTTGGCTCCCATCCACTAGCTGGCTCCGAAGAGACACAACGCACTTCCACGGACGGATTCCTTTCTTCTACCTTGGAGCAGTGCTTACAACCCTCTGGGCAAGGTCGGCGAGACAGGGCGTCGGCATTGGAATGGTTTCTTCCTCGTCGGTGTTCAGAGGTGAAGTTGTATTCTTGAAGACGCTGCACCCATCGAGCTGTCTGTCCCTCCAGGTTCTTGAAGTTCATTAGCCAAGTCAGGGCAGAATGGTCGGTCCTTAAATGGAAAGGCTGTCCATAGAGGTACTTGTGAAAGTGCTCTAATGACTTCACGACTGCAAGTAGCTCTCTTCTGGTGACGCAATAATTCCTCTCTGCTTTGGATAGCGTTCTGCTGAAGTAAGCTATTACAGCTTCATGGTCGTCCTGAACTTGGGAGAGAACTGCCCCTATACCCACATCGCTGGCGTCCGTGTCCACAATGAATTTCTCTCCAAACCGTGGGAACCCTAAGATTGGAGCGCTGCAAAGGGAAGTTTTAAGTGTCTCAAAAGCCTCACTAGCCTCCGGAGTCCACTCAAACTTACGCTGTTCTTCGGTGAGTTTGGTCAGTGGCTTAGCAATATCAGCATAGCCCTTCACGAAGCGGCGGTAGTAGGTGCAAAGTCCAAGAAAACTCCTCACCTCATGTTTGTTACGTGGGACAGGCCACTCCATCACGGTGCTAATCTTCTCCGGGTCCACAGTCACTCCTTCAGATGACACTACGTGTCCAAGATAGTTAACCTTATTCTTGAAAAGATTACATTTTTTTAGGTTTAACTTCAGGTTGGAAGAACGAAGCCTCTTAAAAACTTTCTCCAGATTTTGAAGATGGTCGTTAAACGTCTTCCCTAGGACTATGATGTCGTCCAGATACACTAGACAAGTTTCCCAAGTCAGTCCCCGTAGCACATTTTCCATGAGTCTCTCGAAGGTAGCTGGAGCATTGCAGAGTCCAAAGGGCATCACCGTGAACTGCCAAAGTCCGTTTCCATTCCCTATGGAAAACGCTGTTTTCTCTTTGTCCTCCGGAGCTATCTCCACCTGCCAGTACCCGCTCTTCAAGTCCAGGGTCGAGAAGAACTTACAGCCTCCGAGAGCATCCAGAGTGTCGTCAATCCGGGGCAAGGGATAACTGTCTTTCTTCGTAGCATTGTTCAGTAGTCGGTAATCCACGCAGAACCTGGAAGTCCCATCCTTCTTCTTTACTAGTACTACCGGCGAAGTCCATGGGCTGCTGGAGGGCTCAATCACTCCATCTTGCTCCATTTCTTTTATTTTTCGCTCTGCCTCTTCTCTCTTCGCCCACGGTAGTCTTCTAGGTATTTGACGGATTGGTCTAGCGTCTCCAACATCAATTTTATGTTGAACCACAGTTGTCCTACCTTTTGGCCCCGTAGCAGTTTCAAACACATCTTGATACTCTGTTATTAGCCTAGCGACTTGCTTCGTTTGATCCAATGTCATTCCCCTGCATGCATCTCTTACAAACTCCGCTATGTCTTCTGGAAGGTTTTTATGGTCTGAAGAGATATTCCTATCAGCTCGTGAAACAGAAGAAACCGAAGAACATTTACCTAGGAGCTTACCTTGTTTCAATTCAACAGGATGGTCATTCAAATTCATTATACGGACTGGAACTTCCTTAGAAGATTTGAACAGTGTTTTCGCTACAAGTACCCCACGTCCAAGTTCCTCGTCGTTTATAACTGGTTCCAGCATTAAGTTCTGGCCTTCCGGAATAGTCTTGTCCATTTCTGCTCTGACGATCTTCTGAGTTCGAGGTGGCAGAGTGGCATCCTTCAACAAGCGCACCCAAGAAGATAAATTCTTCCTATGCTGAAGAGCAACTTCCTCTCCCCCAATGGTCGTCACTCCTTTCCTGAGGTCTAACTGTAAGCCAAGTTTCGTCATCATGTCCATGCCGAGTATGACGTCCTCCTCAATGTCAGCTACAAGAGCGCGATGCTCAAGACATGCACCCCCGATGCAGAAGGTGGCAACTGTCTCCCCGCGGACGCTGGCAAAGTCCCCAGTCGCAGTCTTCACTGTCCAGGTCGTCGGAGTTATTTTCATAGAGGAAGGACAAATATCTTCATTCAATATCGTCATCGTTGCACCAGTGTCCAGCAAAAGGCTTCTGGGCTCCCCGTTTACCAATCCGTCTATGTAAAGGCTATTGGTATGACCTGACAAAGATGCTACGATGATGCTCTTAGCTGGGGCCTCAAGTTGCTGGGTTGACAGTTGCCCCTTCCCATCAACCCTTTTTAGTTTTCCTGCCTCTGCCCCCGAGAGGCTTTACTCGGGCATTTACTTCGGGGATGGCCTAACTCTCCACACCCCCAACAGCGAATCTCCTTCCTCCGGTCCCTCAGGGCATCAAGCACTTTTCTTACGATGTCTTCTATCTTCATAGGTTCTTCTTCCTCTGCGTAGACTCCTCGCAGACGTGCCTGGCCCCGGACGGATTGCTTTACGGCCTCAAACTCTAAGGCTTGCGTCAGGGCCTCGTTTAACGTGTTAGGCCGGGCCAACTTTACAGCCTGCTGCGTCTCAGCATCCCGCAGCCCATCGAGGAACCTTTCAATGGATAGGCTCTCGTAGACAGCTTCGTCCACTGTGGGATAAGCGCCCCTCACTAATCGTGCGATGTCAGCTTCGAATTCTTGAAGACTCTCATTGGACTTCTGGTGACGACTCCTGAGCTGAGATCTGTAGACCAGTTCCATGTGTTTATGTCCGAACCGCATTTCCAACCGTCTAATCAAATCTTCGTAATTCTGTCGCTCAGCAGGTGGAACGGTTTGCAGTACGCTCAGAGCTTCTCCACGAAGTGAAAGGCACAACATGGACGCCTTCGCTGATGATGGCCAATTGTAGACAGCAGCGGCAGTCTCAAACAAAGTAATAAAATCTTCCCAGGACATCTTTCCGTCGAAGGTTGGCAAACTTGCGTTATTTACGGGTGGACACACACTGGGCCGAGGTTTAAGACTGGGCGGTTGCTGTCCACTTCCTGAGATCCCAGGTGGTTCGTTGCAGGTTATTGACTCCTTCCTCCCCTGAACCATTTCTTCTAAAAACCTAATCCTATCACCTAATTGCTTCGAACAGTCATCTAATTGTTTTTTAAATTCGTTCGAACTGTCATCTAATTGTTTTTTAAATTCGTCTTCAACTTTGCAAATTTTATAATTAAATTCTGTAGCTAACTCTTCCTTCAAGGTTTTACAATTACTATTTAGTTTTTCGGTTAAGTCATCTTTCACTTCTTTTAAGTCACTATGTAATTTATGTAATTCCTCTGCATTTCCTTTTAAGTCACTTTGTAATTTCTCGACATTTCCTTTTAAGTCACTTTGTAATTCCTCGATATTTCCTTTTAAGTCATTTTGTAATTTCTCGACATTTCTGGTAATAGACTTAAGTGAACTAGCTTCAGTTTCAAAAAGGAATGTTTCTGGATCATCCCCTGCTTCTAGCATTGCCTGCTTAAGTCTACTCACTAAAACTGATTTTGTTCCAGTATGATCTAAGTCCCTTTCTTCTAACTCCCGCTTTAAATCAGCCACTTTTAAGTCTATTAACTTAACTCCACTAGATGCCATCGTTCTTTTGCAAAACTACGTCTGAACAATATAGAATTACAGTAAATGAATTCAATAAACAGCTTAACAATAACTATCAATAAATAAAAATTTTAAACGTGTTGCTCAACAAATTTATCCCACTTCTGACACCAGTGAGACGTTTTTACACGTCCTAATTTACAAATAATTAATCACTATGTGGGTTTAACAAATAAGCAACACGATATACTAAACAATTACTAAATTTATTGAATATATAAAATTAACTTATTATATTTAAATGGATTAATTCCTTAACTTTAACTATTGTGAAAAGTACAATTTACTATTAGGCCTACTGTTACAGTTAAACTAATTTATATTTACAATCTTAGATGGCATCAATAATTACAACTACTAATTGCAAAGTGACTTTACTAAATTCCTTTCTTTTAATTACAATTCCTAGCTCTATAAAGTGGCTTTCCTAGATCCTCTACTATTATTTACAATTACTAACTATAAAGTGACTCTACTAGATTCCCTACTATTATTTACAATTACTGACTACTAAATGACTTTACTAGATTCCCTACTACCTACAGTCCAAAGCTAACAGTTCACTCACAGTTTCTTCAGTGTCCCTTCAGAAGTCGTCCACAAGTACCGCACTGCTCCTTCGTTGATCCCCACAACGAACCACTCACCGGTAACTTCTCCGTAGACCACTTCACTATACTCGGACACTTCACTCGCACTGTAGAACTGTCTCACTGTCGCTGCAAACACCCGGGCTGTAGACTCTAGACTCACTGACTGACTGACTGACTAGCGCTGGTATCCGGGCCGTATATATCACCTGCAGGTCTCCATCTAGAAGCTTCTTGAATTCCCCTGCGTCCGAAGTTCCATGACAGAGCTGGCTCGTCAACCCAGAAGATTCTAGAAGTCCAGTGAAGAGGTAAAGGGGCGTTCATGCGTAAGCCATTGTGCCCCAAAGGTTGTAAACAAGCAGGGCAGGTGGTCAGCGACCCATCCATTACTTCCGCATCACCGGTTCCCAGGATGGAGACCACTCTGAATGTCACAATATATAACGTAAATTTAATTTATTCTAATTAAAATAGTAAATATTTATATACATGACTAATATAATAAATGTCGTCTTTATTATTCACATATTAAGAATTCCTCTACAGAGTAAAAAACTCCATCCAATATAATGTGATGTAGGGAGGCTTTAAATGTATTAAAGTTTTGTTTGATTTTATTAATTGGAAATGAATTAAATATTTTTGGCCTCATATTTTGGGGAAGGGAAGCTGTTAGTTCTAATCTACAGGAAGTTTGCCTGTGTTGATCACAATATCTTGTATTATATTTATGCGTGTTTGAGCCGGTTTGAAAATTTGCCAATTTAAATTGTTGAATATTAAAATTTCATATATATATATATATATATATATATATATATATATATATATATTTATTTATTTATTTAATTATATACACAGATGATTTGAAGTTAAAATTTGAAATGATTTGAAAATGTCTTTACATGAAGTTCTATTCACACCAGCCATACGGATTGCTTTCTTCTGCAAACGAAAAACTCTCAATAAAGCGGTACGGGATGCAGAACCCCATAGTAGAACCCCATAGTAGCAGAAACCCATACGTATCTCAATATAGATTCTATAAGTGAGCTGTAGATAAGTCTCGTAATAAAAATATTATTTAATTTAGAAAATCTACACTCATATAATCGTTCATATTCACCTTAAAATACATACAAAGTTCTGTCGGCGTCTTACATCTAGATGAGGATAATCAGAGTTACAAGTATATAAAATACACGATGAGAAATCAAACATCCTCATCCCAAAAAACAATAATACAATGGGTGTAAGTATGTGAATTGTTAAATAATGCACTTTTCTGGAACAAAATGGTAACTGTGTAACACGATCCACTATCAGTATAACTTTAAAAATATATAAATCCTAATAATACGATTGAAATTTATAAAGATACAACAACATATGACTGATGAGATTTAGGAATTTTCTAAATACGTACGGTGGAAATAAACAGTTTATTGATAAAGCATTTTTACCTTACATTTTTGAATGACTTGAATAGAATAACTCACATTGTTATTGCAGTATATTTTTAAAATACACGTGTTGGTATTCCATAACCCCTATAGTTATCAAAAATATAGCTGGTCGAGTTTATCAGTGGGATTCAATATTCTTCTCAGAAATACATTTACATTAATTAACCTGATTAGGGATTTTACCTTTCTTCAAATGTAATGTCGACACTGAGGTAAAGTGCTGTAATCCAGCTACTTAGTGATAAACCGCTGAGGAAATTTTAGGCTAAGGACTCTATAATAGATCTTCTTAATAATGACACAGTGACCGTTAAATGGTTGCTATCAACGTGGGCACTACTAGAAAAGTCAGGGATGTCCATCTTGCGTGGTTGTCAGTGTCCACATGTTATGTAGGGAAGGGAACGTAGTATCTGGCTTGTCAGTTAGCTGAGTATCAGACCAATTACGTGGTTCGGATTCCACGTAAAGCTGTAGGTCTTTTAGTTTCCCTGGCTATTTGCTATTGATAAAAGGACTCTTCCTCAGAAACAGTTGACCTTAGTTAGTAACAATGACTGCATTCTTTCATGTACACTGATCATTCTCATTTACCTCTCATATTCACTTTTGTCCTTAGGATTGGTATCTAAATGATGAATAATGAATGAAGAGTGTTATATTTGACAATAAAGCATATTAAAATAAAACTTGATAATATGACTCTTTCCTAACGAGCTATGTAAAGGATTATTAACAGTACAGTAGTATTGACCCACCAACGCACTCATAAAAGTACAGTTGTATTGGCCCACCCTCACACCCCTACACGTACAGTGGTTTTGACACCCCCACCCACTCATAACAGTACAGTGGTACAGACCCACCTTCACACCCCCACAAGTACAGTGCTTTGATCTAACCACCTTCCCATACACGTGCAGTGTTATTGACCCCCACCCATAAAAGTACAGTTGTATTGGCCCACCCTCACACCCCTACACGTACAGTGGTTTTGACACCCCCACCCACTCATAACAGTACAGTGGTACAGACCCACCTTCACACCCCCACAAGTACAGTGCTTTGATCTAACCACCTTCCCATACACGTGCAGTGTTATTGACCCCCACCCATAAAAGTACAGTTGTATTGGCCCACCCTCACACCCCTACACGTACAGTGGTTTTGACACCCCCACCCACTCATAACAGTACAGTGGTACAGACCCACCTTCACACCCCCACAAGTACAGTGCTTTGATCTAACCACCTTCCCATACACGTGCAGTGTTATTGACCCCCACCCATAAAAGTACAGTTGTATTCATCTACCCACACACCTCTACACGTACAGTGATATTGAGAACCCATCCGCCCACCAATACACGTACAGTGGTATTAATTAATGTTCCAAATTAATAGCAAATCAACATATAACACTCTGGTAATTAATGCCTTTATGCTAAAAAATATTATGATTAAAATAATAAATAATGAGTGAAATTATGAGTTTTTGTCAATCAATTGTTGTTTTCAAAAGGTTTAATTATTTTATAAATATTCTGAGGTGTTTTATAGTTTCATCAACTTCGTGTGGTATTTTGAGTGGGGTTGACTCTTTTGGCTTCAGGTAAAAGGTCACCTTAAATTGGGCTGGGATTAACATTTTGGAGGTGGCCTTAAACACTTGGCATCAATAACTACTAACCATCATAAAAACGTCGTAAAACATATTTTACTTTTTAAACATTAAATTTCAATTCTAGAAATGTTTTATTATGAACTATTAAAGGTTAGTTTTGTTGCTCTACTAGATTATACCAAAAGTATGTACAATAAATATTCTATGTATTGGTAGGTTTATTGGTGGGTGGGGTTAATACCACTGTAAGGGTATGTCAATCACATAAACTTATGATTATTCCCATGATAGTTTTAAGAGTGGGTTTACTGTAGGAATTCACCCCACTAGTATTTAAATTGTAGAAGTAAGACAAAGTTTGATTTCGTATAATTTTTTTCTGAACATGTACGAAGAAATGTTTGATTGGGTGTGTATATCAAACAAGATTGGCAATCTTCCTCTTTTTCCTCTTTTTTTAAATATGTTTCAGAAGCTCGAATATATGTCTCAAATCATGAATCTTACTTTGAAACTGTAACCAACCCCTCCCTATTTCCTATTTATAATGAGGAAATAATAAAAAGTTAAAATAATTTTTAAGAGAGGTGGAACTTTTGGAAAGGTCTCTATTAATTTGAAACCTGTCCAACATACAAATAATAACAGCTGAACTAGTTTATACAAATATAATTCTGAAAATGGTGAAAGAGTAGATAACCATTTGTTCTTTGGTTAGAAAACTAAAGATATAAATTTATAGGTCTATTTATAATCTGAAAGCAAAAATGTTTGAATAAAACATAATAAATCAATTAGAGAATATAACCATTCTTTCCATATACGTCATATACAGTATCTACATTATCAGAGAGGCAAAAAAGTACTAACTGACGTACTTTAGAATTCAACTTCCTATCTAACTAGTTAAAATATACTGGGAGTTTCAAAACTCGTGCTTCAAACTTTTGAATAATGTTCCAACGACCAACAGAAGTCAATAATACCTAAATGTAAGTTATATAGTCTATCTCTTTTTTCTTAATGTTTGCCTGTGTAAGTTTTTTATGTATAAAATCTCCTTTTTTAAAAATTCTTCCAAACCGAAAATGACTAAATTTAAGTTAACTCTGTGCTTTAGAAATAATTATTGATAAAAACAGCTTGCTTTGTTAATATCAAAATGGAGGCCATTTAAAATATTCAATATAAATAAATTGAAGTTACGTCAGTGATTTTTATACTATTTTAAAACAAGTTCAATGATATATGTTATGCTTTTACATCAAATAACAATTAACTGAAAAATTATACAACAGGTCAACGATTTAACGAATACTAACTAAAAATTATTTAAAATGTGTTAATATATTTATACTAAATCTTTTATGTATTCAAGTATTATTTTACAAACTTTTCATTCGTTAAAAGAACATAATTAATTATAAAATAAATTATTTGTATTATTTAAATTAATTCAGATTGTATTATCTATGAATGTATGTAAAATGGTGCCTAACACCATCAGTGTTAAAATGGTGTATAACATAAATAAATAATAATTTATTACTCCAAATAAACAAACTATTGATACTTTTAAACATTAAGCAGCTTATATGTTTAGATAACGTTTTCACCAAAATATTAAGTTATTTTATTAATAATAAGACAAATATTTAAATAATTTTAATTTAGTATAATTTTCTGTGCGTTTTGAGATATTTTAAAATAATTTTTTAACTGTCACTTAGACCACCACTCAACTATCAGGTTCAAGAATGCAATAATTTTAATAATTCAATTATTTTTTATTCGATATAAAAACTAAATATTCAAATTTTCTTCAATCTTCTAATAGTCACTTTTTATACTTATTTTATAACATTAATACTATTTATCTTATTCTAATTTACATGAATATTTTTAATTTACGCCATTTTCTAATTATGTTGGCCAACTTGACCAACCTTGTATTAAATAATATATTTAATTATAATAAATAATTTGCTTGTTTGGTTTGATATGGTTGAAAATTATGGAAATATGATTTTTTTAATTAATAAAAAATCACGTACATAAAGAAGACGAATGGTAATAGACCATTATTTACATTCAGTTTTTGGCTACCTTTCGTCAATGGAACAGTATCCCCAATTTGTTGTGAGAGTTTATCATCACACTATATATGCATCTTAGAAAATAAAATAAAGATAGTCAGGAGTGAATAATGGTGACATGACAGCTCATTGTTATAGTCTTTGGACTACGGATTTTAAGTTCGAGTACTCAACTGAGACAGCGGTTGGCACTTTACTCAGTGAATAAAGTTCACGCACAGGCCTATAGTCCAAGTCAATCTTTTTCAAAAAACATTTTTAAAAAATGCATATTGACCGTGTTAAAAGATTAACTAGTACCCCAACGTTTTGTTTAACATAGTATGTCAAATAATATCTATATTTTCTATTATTAGGTATTTATTATACCTATTTATACGCCTATACACATATATAGTCAAACATCAACAGAGGCTTGGTAATTGAGAGCACAGTTGTAGACCAAATGTTTCATTATAAATCCTCTCAATACCGACATGACGTCCACTCAATGGTTGCTATCAGCAAGGACGCTACTGCCACAGACAAATAGAAACAGAGGTCACCATCAAGTAGTGTGCTAAATGCGGGTAAATTTAGTGTGAAGAGTAGTTCGTTGTCCAGTTTACCATACATCGCAGGGACAGCACCTTGTCAGTAACTTCTTTATACCCCTAAAATCCTCTAGGAAAAACGTAGTAATTGTTAATACAAATTTATAAAGATGTACATTAGTTGTAATATATTTATAACTGACACAGAGCCGTTCACTGTTGGTATAAGAAATCGCACTGTCTTTTCCCTGTGCTATAACAGAAATCTGAATTCCGTGTCAGGTGATTGCTAAGGCTCGAATGTTGGCTAGGGATGATGTCTAGAAGACTTGTCAGTTAGTTTAAAGTATGATAGATACTATGTGGTTTGAGTGTTACGACAAGCATCAAGTCCCTTAGTAGCACTGACAATCGGACTATCAATAAATGGCCCTTTCTGACACGATACTACGAGTATAACATCTTAACAAACTGGAAAATAGTACTCATCGTTACAATACATTTTTAATATATATAAATCATCTTACACTTATTGGACTTATAATTGTTATGAAAAAGATTAAATACTTACATTAAACATACTATACTCCACCCAACACACTAATATTTACTTCTACTAATAATATTATTAATATGTGGGCTAAATAAATGTCAGCTTCTGATATTTGTTAGAAGTGATTTAATGCAACAATATTTTAATATTATTTAAGTACAGGAACAGGACGTAAAAAGTCTTTTTTGTATTTTATGTATTGCCGAGATCAGTTATTTTAGTCTAAGTTGAATTTATTTTCAGTTGATAAAAGCTTATTTTATATACACAACTAATATAGTATGAGGAAACATAGAGAATTTAATGACATATTCTACCCATATTTACGTTATATTTAAATAAAAGCGTAGGTCAAATTGTGAAATTCTGTAAAAGATTTTACGTGTGCGTATCCTATGAAATCAAAATTATTAAAATAAGGAGGAGAATTACTCTACACGAAGTCTCCATAAAGAGTGTTTGGCAGCATTGTAACAGTAAATAGAAACTCAGCCAGTAATTATACAATTTTCAGTAACTCATTACCAGAGACAAAGCTGACTTTGACAAAGACAGTTTACGTTTTGGCTTTTATCACAATAAACAACAATTGGTTTTGCAATGGTTTGTTTACCGTTTGAAATGTATCAAGCCACAGTTGATTGTTTGCACTATACTTTTCATCAAACTATTTAAATAACAATCTACTGATTGTAGAGCTTCCAAATTGATATCATTAGTATATTTTTCTAAATTAGACTTAACGATTAAAATAAGAATAGATCGGAAATCCATTTATATTATATATAAAAACACAGTTCGTTTTTAGTTTCTTTACAGAAAATGTCTTTAAGCCTGAATGAAAATAATGATTCAAACACTATTTGTAGCATTAACAATCTCATTCATTGCAGTTTATAAGTGATAATGTGATACGACTTTATTTATAAAAAGGAGTAACTTATTTCCTCTAAAACCTTATTCTACCAATCCCCCATGCCATAGACTATTGATATTTGTGAGAAACTTATCAGACCGAGTAAGAGGGAAAACCAGTATAATACAGAAGGAAAATCATTGCAAACATTGACATTCAATGGCATAATTAAAAGCTGTGCTATCTCTAATCTAGTTACAAAGACCTGACATCTTACAACATTCGGCCACTGGCTCCTTATTAAAATTGTTTAAAAACTGTATTTAGTCTTAGTTGCTATTAATTCCCTTTGATGTTCCGCTAATTCAATTTTGCTTACTCATTTTAATAAAATGTACGGAAATGTATCTAGTCGATATTGTGCACGTCTTTGAAGATAAAGCTTGGTAGATTGCGTTCATAAAATGTGGAGGTATACGTAACAGACGGCAAACTTACTTTATACTAAATATATTGCATTAGAAAATTAAAACTGTGATTAAAATTTTTTCACAAAATCACTCTTGTTTCTTGTTGTCTTGTTTGACTCCGATCCATACACGTTCTCTGATATATTCTCTGTCCCTTTCATCTTTGAAACCCTAATTTTTCCTCTGATATCTATTCTAACAGAATATCTCCTCTCATAACATATCCTAACCAATAATTTTCTTCTTCTTATAGTTTTCATCATTTTCGCCTGTTTTCCTTTTACCTTTCATTATTATCGTCAACAATGCTTGTAATGAAGTTGACACTCAATTCGTTCACCACATGTATTAAAACCCCTATTTTGGATATAAATTGGTAAACAGAAAATATTTTAAATGGTATAATTAATACTTTGTATTTAATTTGCTTATTATTTTCTAACGAGATATTTACTTTACAAATACTCTTGACACAAAAATACCATTTAAAATGTGAAAGAAAGATCCATCTAACATGGAAGAATGTATTTGAAATCTTTGACCGGTTTTAAATAATTAAAGTATTTATATATACGTTACTATTATAATTTAAATATATAATTTACGTATACTATCTCCATGGATATGTGATAAATACTAGTTTATAATGTAACATTTTATTTCTATCTCTGTTTTTTTTTTAACTTATAAACAGCGATGAAGCCAATTTGTTAGGTCTACTTCCACTGTAATTTTTCAAGCAAAAAGTTCTGACAATCCTATTTTACTTCCTTCAACATACACTCCAATTACTTCAATATAAAACTTGTATACCTGCCGAAGTTTACACACATATAAAGGAAGTAAGTAATATGCAAGTTTCTTGTAAGAGTATGCTGTGGCACTACTTTAGCGATGAATTTAAGCTCGCTCATTGTTTTAACATTATATACATTTCATTGTTATACATGATTTAAACATTCATTACCGGAAGCAAAGTTAACTTTGACAAAGTGGAACACAGTATACTACTGGAACTTTGAATGGATAAATAATTAATCCTTAAATGATGACTTTTGAACATGTTCACATTTAGTAATGTATTCGGTTAAAATATCACTTTTTATAATGATATACTATTTATCTGTTTTATGTCAATCTATAAGTTTAGTCTTCAATTATTTATAAAATTGTATTGTTTTACTTTTGTTTTGATTGATTTTAATGTCAAAAATAAAATCAAATCGCCTCAGAAGCTGTGGGACTTTACATGTTTGATGGACATAATGAAAAATTTAATACAGTAAAGAATTTTATATTTCGTAGTTAAAAACTTTATACACGAAGTAAAGTAATTTTTACATATTTTCCCTTATTTCCCTCCCTATGTTGTAGAGCGAATTTCTTTGATAGTGGCAAATTGTGTATTATAATGTATTGTTGACATTGTTTCTACAATGTTATAAATAATATAGTAATGAAGCTTTTTTATCAATAATTTTTGTAGAACGCGCTATTTCAGTACTGGTGGCGCAGTGCTGTAACTCAGCTACTTGGGGACAAAGTGTTTGGGAGATTGTAGGCAATAGGTTGGATGCTCGGTCCTCGTAATACCGACATAGCGTCCGCTCAATGGTTGTTATCGGCGTGGACACTACTAGAGAAGTCTGGGGTGTCCATGTTGGGTGGTAATCATTGTGCAGATGTTGTGTGGGGGAGATAACTGAGTATCAGGCTTGTCTATTAGCTGAAAATCAGACCAGCACTACGTGGTTCGGATCCCACGTAAAGCTGAAGGTCCCTTAGTTGCCCTGGCTGTTGGGCTGTTAATCAATTGCCCTTTATGAGGAACAGTTGAATTCAGTTAGTAACCAGACTACACTCATCCTACACTCATATAATCATTCATATTCGCCTTAAAATACCAACAACGTTGTGTCGGCGTCTCATATGTAAGAATAAGAATGTTCACGAAAATACGTATTATTGTTAACGTAATCACAAACCTAGGTCGAAGGATGAGGTTTCACGAGTGCAGTAGGTTAGACTTACTAAAAACTGGGATTAACATTACGTACAGTAGAAAGTAAAGATTACACCACCCCAGGCAGCTTGTCGTTTTAATGAGGTCGAAAGCCGAGTTGATACCATTTTATCCACTAGCGGGAACGGCACGTGAAGAGCGTATTTTTTTAATGGCTTAGGACGAGGATCCCCGAAGGCCTTTTCCCAGAAGAGAAAATTATGGTTCATGTACACAACCCAACAATCTAAAATTGAAAACACTCCTATCGGCTTGATACGGACCATTTGACACATTTTAAAGTGTAATATGACAATTAAAATGAATTGTAAACTTTATTTTTTCGGGCACCTTTTCAAACGCTCTAAATTATGATGTATTTGAACTGAAACAGGCTACTGTATGTACGTATTTGCATGGATACGGAAGTTATAAAAGGAAAGGTCTTCTATCATGACATATATTGTATTGATATAGAGGGTTTGTGAATTTAAACCTCTTTTTTCCAAGGAAATGGCGACTTATTACTAAGCCTTACTTTGTCTATTTCCCAAAAGCTATTTTATGTAGTTCATAATAATGAGCAATATTAAATAAATATTTCAAGTTTAAATAATCTTATACAAGAATGTTAAGTTTTGTGGAAATAAAACGACTCTTCGTCTTAAAATGGTACTGTACTGGAAAGATAACCAGAACTGGATTATATTTATTTATTTATTTATTCACGGTAACACCATTAGTAACGATAATTCGACACTTTATTACAAGCATCTTATGCAATGTAACCTCTTATTTATATTTATTAATTTTAGTAAATACAGTACACTCCCTAGTGTGAGTTTAATATGACCATTAGATTACCTTTCAATCAAATATACAAACTTTCTCAAAACAAAATACAATTGGAATTACAATATATCTTCAATATTTATTTTGAAATATAAAGAATTGCAGCGTATTATTAATCGAGGAAATACGAGATATTGCAAAGTCTATAATATTTCATTATTATTATATTCTACAGACTATACACATATCTTAAAACAATGTGTATAGTCTGTTTGTTATTACGTAACTGTTTTCAAGTTCCTTCTATACGCTTTTATTCTTAAACAATATTATTTTTAATTTATAAATTAACTTATTTAGACAGATTAATGGCGGGGACACTAGTACAGTACAAGGTGAATATTATTGATAGTACTTTGGTTCAAATCTAGGAATCGAACCTGCGCTCTCTCTCTAACAGGCTCAAAGTCCTGATAACTTGGACCGCTCGGTTACTAACTCACCCGGCGTCAACTAAGATCTTATTGTTGTTTAGGCCTATTGACAAGTTTAAATCCCGGATTTCTCCACTTCTTGAAATTAACTCTGTGTATTTTACAGTGTTAAGTCGATAATGAACTCAACTGTGATGAATCGATAGTTGATTATTATTACATCATAGTAAGTATCGAATCGAACTGGCATGGTGCAGCTTATCACAACAATTAAAAACCTATAATGAATATTAATTATAAAAGACTTAATCAATAATCGTTTATTTCAATATTTCAAAACGTTGCTTTAATGGTTTTAAATACTTTTTTCATACATGATTAAGGGCACATAGTGTAAATATTCAACAAAGGGTAAGCCGTGGTGGAGTTGTGCAGTAAATAGAAACTCAGTCATATTACATGTTTAGGAATTTCATTACTGGCGACAAAGCTGCATTTTGTAATGAAGAATTTTAACACACAATCTAATTAAGTTGGAACAAAGAAAATATGTTCCTTTTTGTTGGCTTGTTTATGAATTTTATGTTTATTAAAAACTTAAACGTCCTGTCTGTAACAAAATTAAAACTTAACTAAATCGTTTATATTGTATTTGTATGATAAAGTACTTATCCCCTTAATGTTTGACACTTTTATAAACAAATGGATTTATGTACTGGTAATATCAAACCCCCGCTTGTATAAATTATTATTTTTTTTAAGTTTTAAGATAATTTCTTAACGACTCTCCATACTTTTTATTTGTCTCATA
>JAQJVL010000268.1:659044-848123 GCA_035578905.1 Stictocephala bisonia
GGATTGAACTGTTTTACCATTTTAAGGACCGTATTTGTTTGACAACAATATTTTGAATACGCGTAAAATTATACTAAAAACAGGTACTTAGGGTCCGAATAGTTTGCCAGCTAACTGTGTTAGCAATAATAATTATGAAGGAAGTCCAATTAATGACACTTTGTATGAATTGGTTGGCCTTAATTTGTTACAATATCTACATTCATTCATATACACTTATCACACTCATTAATAATCTATGACACAAATCTTGACGATTGGCGTCTTATAAGAATACTTTTATTAATAAGCTCATCTTTGAACAATAACTACCAGCGTTTGGAAATGTTTTACTATAAATATTTTTAATATTAAATTTCTAAAACGCAGTAACCCTAATGCCGTCTTTTATTGCCTTGCATTAGTCAAATCGTTTTAATAACAGACATTTATTATAATGTAATACAAATATATAAGACATGAAATAGCTCCTGATTTAAATAAAAATGAACTGCGATACAATATATAATTATAAAGAAACAATAGTAATAAAACGTATTGCATCTATGTAAACCCAAGCCCTTATTTATCTATGTAGTGTATTTGTTGTTTTATGAAAACAAACTACACATACACTGAGCAAACCTTTACTGTTGATATTAATTAACTGAAGTGATAATTGTTTAAAAATATGAAGTTGTTTTACATTCGGAGTCGAATTTTTTCCTATTGGTTGGAAATGAATTTGTAAACTTTATTTTCCATAAATTGTAATCAACTATTTTGGCCTTGTATAGTTCTTTAAATTTTTCTTATGCCATTTTATACAGCGTGTCCCGGAAGTAGGCAGTTACATTTCAGGGGATTATTTCTAAGGTCAAAACAAACAAAAATTCTCCTACGGTCTATCCTGCTCTGTTATCCATTTATCTCTATGTAATTTTTACGAAAATCTTAATATCTCAGAAGTTAATTACGATAAAATCATGAAACTTTAGTAGTTTACACATTCCTTAAAATTTTAAATTTTTAAAACTAAATATCCTAAAAACTTTAAACTTAAGTAAAAACCTGTTATTTATCAAAACATCAAAGAATTAAGTCCCACATAACAAGGTATAGATAGCTTAAAAAGGGAACAAATATTAACTGAGAAATTGAAATTTGTATTAAATAAAATATATTTCCTGGCGGAAGAATTCTGTTATTATTAGACAAAAATATCAACTTATCAGTCAATATTCATTTGATATTAAAAATATTTATACCATATAGTATGGGAGTATATTATTTGAAATTTTGGTGTCCTATAGCTTTTTATTAAAATATTAGGTTTTTGAAATGTTTAGCTTTAAATATTTAAAATGGACGCCATTAAAAAAAAACTTGAATTCAGAAACGAAATATTTGAGGAATATGTAAACTGTTCAGACCAATATTCGTTCCAAGTTTGACTACTTTATATATAACAACTTTTGAGATATTGAGCTTTATGTAAAAATGCATAAAAACGCACGGACGGAAAACAGATCAAGATAGACCATAATCTTCAAATGAAATTTGTCCCCTCTTTGGAATAACTTCCTACTTACTTGGACATCATGTTTAACACTAAACAAATAAGATTTTCAACTTAATTTTTTTATAAATCTGTATATAAATATCAGGTGCCTCCCTCTAGTAAGGTTACACCCATGGTATTAAACTATAATGCTAACTCAGTTTCCTAGAGTTAGATATGCTATCCTCTAAAGTAATATTGATTCAGTGACTAAGCCTGAGAAAGCTGTAATTCGAAACGTCCGCACTAACCCACCAAGCTTGCCCTAACTCTTAACTTATACAGGTTAAACTCAAGGAATGTTAAGTATCAATATAAACTAGCTTATCATCATGGCATGGAAAGGGTGGGGGTGATAGCTACTATTCTTGTTCACTACGAAGACCTACTTGTGCAGTCGACAATCCAGAGGAAGTACTTCCAGTGGTGCCAGTACCACAGGTAGTCGGCTCCCTTCATGTCTGGCCGGTTCTCGAACGACAGGGCGTATATACACAGTAAGTAGATGAGATCAGTGACGGCAAGGGCTGTCAAGTAAGTATTGGTGGACGAAGACATCCTGCGCCGCGTCAGGACCACAACGGTGACAAGGTTGCCCAGAACACCCACTAGAACTACGGCGGGCTGAAGTATCCTCTGTACCCAGTAGCGAGATCCGTCACGGAATCCCAAGGCCAGACTGTCGGACATTTCCGTCGTCGAGTTGGACACAAGGCAGTCCATGACTGTACGACGGCAATGCCGCGGCCCAACTGACAATGGTTGTCCTGACGACGGTCGTCCTGTGTTCAGGAACACCCGATCTCTGCCGAGAATCGCCGAGTTTAGCCGAGCCTATAGGACTGTACTAGTACTGGCTTTGTTGTAAAAAATATTCAACACTGTATATAATATATATAAAATTATTGAAGAGACTACCTAAAATTCAGTAGGATTTTAAATCTTAAATAATCACTAATCCGAACACTACCATTGAAAAATACGTGACATTTCACTATATCCTAACATGTAATTATTTCTTAAATATAAATGTTGTTTTAACTGTATTGTTTGAAAATTGTAATAAATACAGGGAGTTTCTTTAAAGACGCAACTCTATTTACAAATATAGAAAATGAAGGTTTAAGATAATAACCTTAAAACAAAAAAAGTTTAGAGGTTGGTAGCCCTGGCTATTCTTCCTTGACTGTCAGCTGACTTAATTTCATTTAATAAGTGGAATAACAAGGACCACTTTGATAAATGTGTCCAGAAATTTACTAAAAAGGGCAGAATTTCGTATAAATGATAACGGAGGTTTATTTGAACACCAAACCCAAAAAAATGTTATAAAATTATGTAAATAGTAGTAATACATTTTAATAATAATAATTTGTGTTACAGATCAACATTTTGTTTGGCATTTTTATTTCAAATCATGATTGTGTTTGAAAAGAAACACCCTTTAGTACACAATCTTGTTATGCATAATTTAAAATGTTTTAAATCCCTGTTGCTTCTAATTTATTTAAGAAAACCTCTTGGGCATCATAGTAAATTCCACAAAATTATATAAATGGAGGAATTAATTCATGAATGCCACTGTACATGTAAGGGTAGGTGAATGGGTCAACCCCTATGTGTGTTGGGTAATTACCACTGTACGTACGAATACGTATTATTTTTGGCGGTTAGGTATTAATTCATTTTAGTGTTTTTTTTTTTCAGGAAGTATGCAA
Source organism: Stictocephala bisonia (assembly GCA_035578905.1). Classification (NCBI taxonomy): domain Eukaryota; kingdom Metazoa; phylum Arthropoda; class Insecta; order Hemiptera; family Membracidae; genus Stictocephala; species Stictocephala bisonia. Next base: position 662,303 of record JAQJVL010000268.1, read on the forward strand.
TCGTACACTTAATCTACGTATTGCAAGAAATTAACAAACAGTGTTTTATTAGGTCGAAAAGAAGAGTGTATATATACTGACCTTACCACAAATATAACATATATTTGGTGAAACCTACCTTAATAACATAAAATAACAGTTTAAAACAGCATTATGTTCTTTAAAATATTCAAATATGTTTTATTAACTTATGACCTATTAAACCGGTGAAAGAGTATTTATATTCAACCTCTAACACTTTAAAACATTAAGGCAAAAAACGTAGCAATATCAACACTATTTGCAAAATATAAATTATGTTTTTCTCCACAAAGAACTAAGGAAACCTCCATGACTTCTTACTAAAAAGTTTATTATAGTCATTTACGTTTTATATGGACACATTCGTATATTTTCAACGTTTGAATTCTCCCAACTCAATTGTAGTAGTGAAACGTTTTGGCGCCAATACAGGATTGGGAAGTTACGCCACCCCCACTCCCTCCGAACCTGTTACATTGTTGTCCCTCCCAAGTTTGTTTGTATTTTTAAACAACAAATCTGCTAAAACATATACGTTCTGACATAAAAATAACGTAATAAAATATCTACGTACAATATATGACAGGTTATTAATTTTAATACTTGCAAAACTCTTTGGAAAAACCCACCTGCGTAGAACTTTTTTTGCTGGAAATTATTCTTTCTGAACGGTTACATATATATGGCTTTCACAAACCAAGTCACAATGAAATAAGCCATTATTTAAAGCTTGAATTAAAAATTTTGATGGGTGTTACGATCCCTCCTAATTGACAAGTATATGCAATGCTCCTTCAAAACATTATCGCCCAGCCATACACGTACAATGTTATTGAACCACTCGCACACCCACACACGTAGTGTTATTGACCCACTCACGCACCCATACACCTACAGTGGTATTCACCCACCCACTCGCCCATATACGTACAGTCGTAATCACCCACCCACCCAAACACGTACAGTGGTACTCACCCATCCGCCCACCCATACACCTACAGTGGTATTCACACACCCTCCCGCCCGTACACGAACAAGTGGTATTCACCCACCCACCCGCCCATACACATACAGTGGTATTCACCCGCCCATACACGTACAGTGATATTCACCCACCTTGATATAAATACATTTCAAAAGTGTATTTATATCAAGGTGAAAGAAAAATATAAATTACAATTTGCTGTAATTCCATTTAAATTTTTTTTATGGTTTTTCAATTGTAATAGAACTTAAAAAGAGGAAGTGATTATTGAAATACTACAAACTTCTTTAATAATTTGAAAATAAAAGACTTTTAATTTTTTTAATGTTATCTTAAAAATCCTTAATATACTGTATCTTTAAAACGACTGGTTTTATCAAAATTATACATTACACAAACGAGATAGTAATATATTTTCCTTTCCAACAAGAAATAGTTTATAAAAATATATTAAAAAATAAGTTATGAGTGATCTTTTATAATTGGGAAATTGATTACATTGAAACTAAAGAACTATTAGATAAGGAAATATTTCATGCAGTGATAAGGATAATTGTCAATAACAACTCATCATAACGCCTTTTTACACTCACACTAATCAAAAAAGCTCATAAGACAGGTTTTTTTTTATATATACCGAAATTAGCTCTCTGTGGCCACCTTCAAATTTCATATAAATTAATTAATAGTTTATTTAATTTAAATAACTGAAGTTTGTCTATTTAATAAAAAAGAGCCTGCGTATAGAAACTATTAACAAGTACAAAACTGAATTCAAGCCATTGTCTAGTTGACTATAGATATTTAACTGAATAGAGACGAGCTTTGAAAACAACTGAACTAATTGCTTTATTCCTATTTAATACATCAGTTTTCCAATTCAATGCACCGTCATTTATCTTTCAAAAGATGTCCCAGTCCAATGTTTGTATTGCCGGTAGTACAATTTAAAGATGAATAGGTGGGGAGCAGTAATTATTTTATCAAAATTAGCGTCTAGAACAATTAACATAAATGTACATTGTAAAGTAAACGTGGCCACGTCACTTCTAACAAAATACATTATAGAGGTAACCATATGATAAGAAATTTCATTGAATAGTTACAAAAACATGAAAAAGTTTGTTAGTATATTAGGATCTTACACTAGCTTCATTAGTATATTAGGATCGATGGTCCTCATACAAATACAAATATAACGTCACATAATGTGCATAGCTTTCAGATTTATAAAGACTAGTGAAATTCCTAATGACTCAGTAAAAAATGTTTGCTTGAACCTAACAATTGTAATTGACAATTAATACAAAAAAATACTTGGCCCCTTTGTTCATTAATTAACAGATTGGATCCTTTTGTTACTCCAAAATTGTTTGGGGTCTATGCCCTCCTGTTTCATGATTACCATTTTCAGTTTTACACATCGCATTTGCTTTTACACAAAGACACGTATGAGGTAAAACTACAATAAGCTAATGATAATGTTACGTTAAACTTTTTAACTCAGTTAATTTGTCAGATATTCAACTAATTATGTTGTAATAAAAACTACTGATGTTTAACAAAACGCCACACACTGTGTTGATTACAATACTATGTGCAGTAATATAGTAATACACAAGGAGAATTAACTGTAGGCTACTTAATATACTAAACTATTAAATTCTAAATAAATCAATAAGTAAAGTAATTGTGTTATTAGTTTTCTACAAACTCAAATAATGCTCATAATAGACGTTCTTTTATACGTGAATGGGTAAAAGTTATACTACCGGTATACGTGAATGCGTCGGTCATATAGATTGGAATAGACCTAACCTAATTAAACATAACCTAAAAATCCTCGTGTAAGACATGATAGTCAATTAAATCGGCAGTTTTATTAGCGATTGAGATGTAAATTATGACTTATTCAAGATGGCCGTTTAAAAGAATTCAATATACCATTCATAATTAATACTAATATTCCAGGAATAATTTTTGAAAAGCTGATATGTAAAAAAGGAGTAACTACTCGGTTTTTACTTCATGAAAAGCGTTTCTTGCGATCCGATCTGTATTCCAGCTGTGTAAAGCCAGCCATTTGCTGGCATCAATAAACCCGTAGAGTCCGCCCGATTTATTAAAGGATCACATCTCCTGCACGGGTAGATAGGTTTATGAATTTATAGCCAGGTATTATAAATATATAAAGTTTTGTAGATGTATATTTTTTAAAGGATACTGACATTACAGTTAGATACTATGTTATTAATCAAGAAAACCTTAAGTATAAAGAATATAAATATTTTTAAAAACTCCGATTTGAAAGAATAACAAATGAAACATTAGGTTGTGGAAGAATAACGTGTAAAGAATGGGTCAACCAATTGTTTAATTGTTGTAATTAAACTATTTAAAAATAGTTTAACCAATTGGTCAGTAGATTCTACCTAATCATAACCTCAAAATAGTTATTACAAGCTATAATATAAAATTGGTTGAACTAAATGTACAAATAAATAAAATTACAGTCGCATTTTAAAGAAGTCTTCAATGTTTATAAACACTCTTCCAATAAATACTTAAAAATATCTTTGTAAGATTGTTTCACTTCTAGATGTCTTAATTGATAAGGCAATTCGATATATATATATATATATTAGTACTATCATTGTTTAGTTTTCAGTTTCATTTCTAGTTTCATGCTTATGTATATTGTTTGTACTGAGGGACGTATGTGAATTATTTTTTTTATATTAATTTTTTTTATATGAATAGTGAAAAAAGAGTCAAAATATTTAATATTTTTAAATTTAAGTCCGTATGGAGATTTCAAAGTATTTCAAAAATCAGTTGAATTGCATTTTTTATTTCAAATGATTTAATTAAAGACTGGCTCCATAGTACAATTCCATAACACTGTACATTAATCTACTTAAACAATATATACCTTTATTAAGATTTCTTGATATACAATCCATATGATTATTCCGAAGTAGATAATGATCAAGAAAAAATCATAAAAATTTAATTAGATGGGAAGTACCAATATAGATTTTTCTGAGTAAGTAAAATGTATGTCATGTATTTTGTTTGAATTAAGAATTAATTTGTTAACATAATACTTATTGATAAATTTATTTGTTGTAAAAAAATCACTTCTTCAAATTTCTCATACAAATTTGATCATTATCATTCCAATATCGTCAGCATATAAAAAAATTGAATATTTTGGTACTTTTACCGAAGTATCTGGGAAGTAAAGCTTTTAGAGACAAAAATATAGGGAAACTTATAAAAACCTCGTACTCTTTTCCTGTTTACAATCAGGGCATAAATCTGTGTATATTTTGTGCAACAACTAGGTAACAGGTAAGATATAATCCTGGCTTAGTCTGTCTGTGGTTTAAAATATATAAAAGCCAGTTTTCTCTATCCTAATATTTACAAATAATAGATTGAATTTTATAGAAAAAACGCAAAATAATATAAAATAATTATTTTTCTAACTAAATATTATTTAACGATCTAACCTATTCATTATCATCAATCTCTCAATCTAATCTCTCTATGTTACTGTGCGTTACTTTAGTACAATGATGAGTTTTGGGGATACTGTTGTCCAATTTACAGCAAAAGTGACTAAAAAAGAAAACAGAAATCTTGAGAAATACATAAAAGTGGAACCGTAACACATAAATATTATCAATTAAATAGGTGTTCTTGAAACTAAATTGTAACATAATACATTTTTTTAACCATAATTTACAAAATAAATATTACTTATTTATTTTATAAATTGTATAATATTGAGAAGATTTAACGTACCACTAAAATTTAAAATCAACGTGATTGTAAATTGCAAAATAATATATTAGATCTGCTTTAAAAAGTATTCTATTTGAAAGCTGAAATATTCTTCACCTAATAAGCTTTAATTCAATGAATAATAACCGCACTCCAAAAAACAAACTTTTAAACCACTTGACAAACTTGTGAGTGCAAACTTCCATTAAATCCAAGATTGAACAATTTATTAAATTCTGACTCTGTATCAGTTATACCATTCTTCGATATTGAACGCCAGTATTAAATGTTATATTTAATTGATTGAAAATAATAATTACGATATAAAGACAGGTAGATTTAATTACATTTAATGCATTAAATTGTATTAAAACTTATTTAAATTCCTTCGTGACTATCATGTCATAATCCTTTATTATCATGTAATAATTACTGTATTACATGACGCACAAATCAGTTTACTCAGATAACAGATTTGATAGCAGTTTAAACTGACAGAGTAACAGAGGTTTGCAGTTTCTTTTGTTTTGACTAGAAGGAAAGGAAATGGATGATGATGGAAAGGAAAGGAATAGGCCATTCTATGTACAGAAAGGCTACGCACACTAATAGACAGTTAATTAAATGCTATTCATCATCATTTTATCAAGGCGTTCAAGAGTCGTCTCAAGAAGTTTCTTTCAAAACAAGCATTTTATAGTATAGACGAATTCTTTGCATATAACTAGGAGGGGGAAAATCAATAACATTATAACACAAGTGAAGTTGAAGAGGTTCAATTGGCGATGAGTGGGAATTTGGGTGTCTGTCAATATATGTATGTTTGAAAGGGTGAATTGTTAGAATGGATGGCAAATTACAAAAAATATGACTTTTGCAATACAATGTTTATAATTGTCCTAATGCAATAAATACCACTGTACGTGTATGGGTGGGCGGGTGGGTCAATACCACTGTACGTGTATGGGCGGGCGGGTGGGTCAATACCACTGTACGTGTGTGGGCGGGCGGGTGGGTCAATACCACTGTACGTGAATGGGTGTTCGGGTGGGTCAATACCACTGTACGTGTATGGGTGGGTGGGTGGGTCAATACCACTGTACGTGTATGGGCGGGCGGGTGGGTCAATACCACTGTACGTGTATGGGCGGGCAGGTGGGTCAATACCACTGTACGTGAATGGGTGTTCGGGTGGGTCAATACCACTGTACGTGTATGGGTGGGTGGGTGGGTGGGTCAATACCACTGTACGTGAATGGATGGGCGGGTGAGTCAATACCTCTCTACGTGTATGGGTGGGCGGGTGGATCTATACCACTGTACGTGAATGGGTGTGTGGGTGGGTCAATACCACTGTATGTGTATGGGTGGGCGGGCGGGTCAATACTACTGTACGTGAATGGGTGGGTGGGAGGGTCAATACCACTGTATGTGTATGGGTGGGCGGGTGGGTCAATACCACTGTATGTGTATGGGTGGGCGAGTGGGTCAATACCTCTGTACGTGCATAAAATGTGCATTAATGCAATAAAAGTTTTATTATTATTATTATCATCTCTAACACACTTAACGATGCTTAAAAAGCTTTTCTGGTGGTAGCTTTTAAAGTAAAAAAATTAAAAAGCCTTGTTTTTTGGGAATTCCAACCGTTGGTTGCAGTGTAAATAATTTATTTTTGATAATTAATGTAGCTAGACTTAGAAAAAAAATAAACACAAGAAAGTAATTATTCAAATCTAAATGTTATCTCAAATATAGATTTTTGCAATTGTAGATTCTTATATTACTATTTACATTTACCTTTAACACTAAGTTTAATATTTTTAATCACTCTACTGTACACCCATGTGATTAACTTATCAAATAGATTTTGTAACAAACCATAATAACAATGTCACTTGAAATCAGCCACCCTTTGACATTACAGACAGTTTGTCATTTGTTAGTTGTTCCCTTTGACAAAACCCACAATCGTGTTCATTATTGTGAAAATATACCACAAATGTCAATACTCGGTTAATGAGGTTTGCATTTTTTATTATAGAATTCAATAATGACGTGGTGAGAAAATAATTACACGAAAAATTTTAAAATTTAATTTAGCTATGTTATTAAACACCGGAAAATGTACTTGGATTTGTCTCATTGAAATGGTATATCTACGTTAAAGAATGTTAAGTCAAATAGAATAGTTACAGTACACATTTTAATAAATTTTATAAATGTTTATAAATTATGTTTATAATTTATATAAATTATCTTTATAAATTATATAAATTAATGTTTATTAAAGCATACCAAGAACTAACTTATGTTTCAACACAAGTATAAAATTTATATTAAAACATAATTGGTATTTAAGACCTTAAGTGTTCTTTAACGATTGTAATTTCTTTTATTAGCGCTACTTTATTTTTCTTTTTAACAAATCCATTCCATATTGATCAGTAATGTACTTTACTTTTTAATAAAAAACGAGAACAAGTTTTTAACACCACTATTGCACGTTTAAAAGTTCCTTTTTCTATAATAATGTAATTATCAATTTGCCTTTACCATCTTTACTCTTATTTATAGTGTAAATTTACTAAGAGAATGTATGTTATATTTTAAGTAGGTGTGCAAATCGTTTGTTCCAGAGTTGTAACTAAATTTGTATTCGCTAACTGAACAAATATCATTGTGAGCAAATTATTTAAATTGCGTATAATTTAGGTATCCTAATTACGGGATTTTAAACACTTTTTTGTATCAGTCAATTATTTTAATTCAATGAATGATTATATTTAACAGGATTATAAAAATCAATAAACTTTAAAGATGGTAAAGGTTAAAAGATAATGTGGGGGGGGGGGGATTACTCTATACAATACTTATGTAATAAGCCGAGTTTGGGAGCCTTAGAAAGAACAAGTTTACTAAAATAAAAGTACAATGCCCCTCAATTCCAAACGGTATTAAGAAATGTGGTAAACCATAAATCTCGTCTAGTACTCCATAAAACACTCACCGTCTCTCCACATCTATCAGGAGTTTCCGACCACGAGACACGATAGAAGACTTCCTTGGTGACCTCAAGTAAAATGCCTCTCAATTCCACTCGGTATTGATGAATGTGGTGAACCATAAATCTGGTCTAGTACTCCATAAAACACTCAACGTCTCTCCACATTTATCAGGAGTTTCCAGCCCCATGACATGATAGGACACTTCCTTGGTGACCTCAAGTAAAATGCCTCTCAATTCCACTCGGTATTGATGAATGTGGTGAACCATAAATCTGGTCTAGTACTCCATAAAACACTCAACGTCTCTCCACATTTATCAGGAGTTTCCAGCCCCATGACATGATAGGACACTTCCTTGGTGACCTCAAGTAAAATGCCTCTCAATTCCAAACGGTATTGATGAATGTGGTGAACCATAAATCTTGTCTAGTACTCCATAAAACACTCACCGTCTCTCCACATTTATCACAAGTTTCCGACCACGTGACACGATAGGACACTTCCTTGGCGACCTAAAGTAAAATGCCTCTCAATTCCAAACGGTATTAAGAAATGTGGTAAACCATAAATCTCGTCTAGTACTCCATAAAACACTCACCGTCTCTCCACATTTATCAGGAGTTTCTGACCATGAGACACGATAGGACACTTCCTTGGTGACCTCAAGTAAAATGCCTCTCAATTCCAAACGGTATTGAGGAATGTGGTGAACCATAAATCTTGTCTAGTACTCCATAAAACACTCACCGTCTCTCCACATCTATCAGGAGTTACCGACCACGAGACACGATAGGACATTTCCTTGGTCTTTTTTAATTTCATTTCATTTATTAGTGCAGGAGACAATTAATATTTTATTGCACAAGTAATTAGCTATTATATATAAAATTAAGGCCTTCATTCACATCAATGACAGTTTCAAACTTACAATTGATCATCCACTCACTCTCGCAATCATCCGTAGCTATATTTCACCCACTTCCAGCTCTGGGGTCAGTCCTTCAATGAATTGGTCTCCCAGTTCCCTTCCAGAAACTCGCCTACGCTGTAAAACGTTTTAGACGCTAGAAAGCGTTTAAGGCGAGTTTTAAACAACGTAGGTGTTCTTGAATTCTTAATTGACCGTGGCAATCTGTTGATAGGCGAGCACCTGCTTGTGTGGGCAGGTGTTCGTGTTCTGTGTCTCCCAATCCGATAATTTTCTCTGCCTCTTGTCTCGTACCCGTATACGTCATGGTCTCTAGTTAATTCACATTTCGACCTACAAAAAAATACGGTTGTTTCTAAAATGTAAAGACTAGGCAGAGTCAACAGTTGACAATTTTTAAAAGTAGCTCTGCATGACTCTCTGCTGCTCAATTTTGTGATAGTTTGGATTGCCTTTTTTTGTAATTTAGACACTAATAAAAATTGGATGTTTTCACTGGCTCCCCACAACACCACTCCATAGAAAAGATGTGGATAAACCAAACCATAATACGCCGTAATCAGTGCCTAACTTGGGCAGTATTTGGCCAAAGATCTTAAAAAAATATTACCCCCGAGGACAATTTGGCGCAATTATAATTAATGTGATAGTACCATGTCAAATTGCGGTATATTCCTAGGAACTTTAAGTAACTGCCTTCGTCTAGAATGGAGTCTGCCGGCATGACGGTGGGCCCCCCTCAGACTCTGTAGAGCGTAATGAAAAATTTAGAACATTCGATTTTGATAGGTTTGTTTGAGGATTGAGCTTATAAATTGTTGAACGTAGTTGTTTACGTCAACAAAAGTGTTTGTCTCCAAATTTAGTTTTGAGCGTTCTTTAAAACAGAGAATTGTGTCAACAGCGTACTGCACCAGTTTTCCTATGTGCAGAAGTGATGAACCTATGTCATTGACATAAATCAGGAAGAGCATAGGACTGAGAATTGAACCCTGGGGAACTCCATATCTGACTGAAAATTTTGTTTTAAAAAATGACTTGTAATCTGAAGAACTTGTGTTCTATATCTTAAATACGAACTAAGCCATAAAAGTGGCAAACCTTGAATGCCATGTGATACTAATTTGTCAAGCAGTATTTCTAATTTTGTCAACTTAAAAGTCTAGTAAACCTTAAACATTTTATTAGTATAATCATATTTTGCGTCTAAGATACATATACGTACGATTAATGGCATTCATTATGAGAATGCCGGATACATAAATTACTTAGTGAAATTGTTCTTTATTTAATGAATGTCGGACTTGACACGAGCGCTCATAGTGATATTTAAATGTAGTTCTGGCATGCAGTGTTGTTAAAGACTTCGTGTGGTATACGACTGACAATAATTATTACGTTTTGCTGTATAAATACGCCTAAATAGGTGTTTTTAATTGTTTCAAACTATAATGCTTATTAAATAACGACTTAATAATAATATGTAAACAATAGGAAACAGCAATTTAAAAGACAAAATAAACAATAACAAAGTTCACGATCATAATAGGTTTACTCACACTAAACTTCACAATATTAATACCACACATAATATTAAGTTCTAGTAGTTTTAGAAATAGCCGTAAGAGTGCACTCAAGTCAAGACGGGGTACTCAATAAATAACCAGTTCTTTTCCTTGTGTGGTTGTTGAAAGAATACATTTTTTATAAAGTGTTTATAATTTCATCAGTAATGTTCTATTATATAATTCTATAAGAATATATTATACAATATTAACTTGTAGAAATCTAATTTGATGGTAATTTTTAATTTTATTTTACAGCTTGCGTGTTAAATTTCTAATCTATCCGAATTGTATGTAAAATGGTTTACGTTTTCTTAATTTGTTATCTACCATTTTTACACGGCAATAAATAATTGCAAAACCATAAAAAAAACATTTTTCGTTTGAAGAGTTTTCTAATTTTATATACAAAATGACAAATGTTAATGTAACAAGATTTGTACTTAACGCAATATTCATGGTAAAACATGGTATTTCGTCCGCTATTTATCAAGTACTTCATGAACGAATAGACTAGTATATAATTGTTTAAAATAAGACAATTTAAACCAATAAAAACTTTATTAGTGAGGCCTTTTGATAGCAAGGCTATCATCGGCAGACACATCACAAATAAATATACAAAAAGTAAATAAATATAATATGAGCTGATGTAAACATATGTTTAAAAAAACTTTTTACTTTCGTGGCTAAATATATTATTATTATTCTAAATGGTAGTTTTATTATGAATTTGAAAGTATTATAAATTGAATTTAAATTAATTGTTTATAGTTTTGAAAGTAAAATAGAATTCTGAAAAATCTTCTTGGTTTAATAAATTTTCAGAATTTGCTTTGTTAATGTACCATGATTCCCATGCATTTAAATATAGTGGTGATGTTATATGTTTTAATAATTTTAAATTGTTTTTTGTAATACTATGGCCAGTGTTAATGCAGTGATTGGCAATTGCAGACACAAAAAAACAAATCTGCAATTGCCAATCACTGCATTAACACTGGCCATAGTATTACAAAAAACAATTTAAAATTATTAAAACATATAACATCACCACTATATTTAAATGCATGGGAATCATGGTACATTAACAAAGCAAATTCTGAAAATTTATTAAACCAAGAAGATTTTTCAGAATTCTATTTTACTTTTAAAACTATAAAAAATTAATTTAAATTCAATTTATAATAATTTCAAATTCATAATAAAACTACCATTTAGAATAATAATAATATATTTAGCCACGAAAGTTAAACATTTTTAAAACATATGTTTATATCAGCTCATATTATATTTATTTACTTTTTGTAAATTTATTTGTGATGTGTCTGCCGATGATAGCCTTGCTATCGAAAGGCCTCACTAATAAAGTTTTTATTGGTTTAAATTATCTTATTTTAAACAATTATATACAGAAAACCAATACAGCTCCATCTTCATCATAATAGACTAGTGTATACTTGGCAATATGTTTAGCATATTAAAAACAGTTCTTTTCTGTTAATATTTATAATTGATCCGTTATTTTTAGTTTAAACTTACATTTAATATATGTTATAAAGAAGTGATAATTATAACAGAGTAGCCTTTATCTATATTAATAAAATATTACTGACCAGTTTAAGCTCTTAAGCCATCTATAGAGAGTAATATGTGTTATAATTTTTTCTTTCATTCGAAATTGCAAATGTTTAAAATAAATTCAATTCCTGAGTGATGTCAATTTCCAAGAGTTCAAATCCCGGGAGTCCTGCAGACTGCTGATATGCGATAGGGCAATCATATTCACAAGCCGATATTCTTGTACACAACTCTGTATATTTTTTTATAAGTTAAGTGTTCAAGGATTATGCAGTAAAAATAAAATTAAAAATAATATTATTGAATACTTATAAATTAATGTAATAAATTGTACTTTAAATACTCGATTATAATACTTTATTCCTTGAATGATAGTTTCCATATATGACATATAAACTAAAAATGATATCTCATCTGTCAACAGCGATGTAAAGATTATGGTTATGAACATTAATTATAAGATTCTTTCTAAGCACAAAATATATTAAGATAATCAACAAGTACGTTATGATATGTGTCTTGATGGCGAATATCTTTGTGAATATCACAATAGTTAGAGATTCAGAAATTACAGGCAACAAAAAGTGTAATTAAAGGTAAAAAAGTTAAAACTTTATAACAAACACGAATTTATCATAAATGATATTTATGAAGGAATAAGCCGAAGTTACTCAAAAATAATCTTTGTTTGATAAATCAGTGATACATTTCTGCAGTTCAAGTTGCAAATTTCATAAGTTGTGGTTTTGTTGGTCCTCTGTTGACAATTGCCTATCAACTGGGATAGAAACTGCCAACTCTGAATGATAACTACAAACTATCCCCTTTAATTTCTTTTAACTCAAATTAATACACTCCTGACAAATTTTCAAGTATGAAACTCTGAAATAATATTTACAAACTGGCTTAGTAATAGAAATATTTGCATTCAGTAACAGTAGTATTAATAATGAGATTTTGATAATTACATAAAATATGTTTTAATATATATGTAAGCAAGCAACATATTTTTAAAAAATCATGTTTTTTAATTTTATAACGTAGCTTTATTTTGCTAGTTTAATTTCCCCATTACACGCGAAAAATTGTAAAAACATTTTTATTAATTATGATGTTGAGTGCTGTCAAAGAAATATTTACGTAATTTCGTCTCTTTGAAGCATCATCACCTACTAGTAGTCATATTGGCATTATAATATATTCAGGGTTTCCTTTAATCTATTTGCATAATCTGTTCAAATTTGTTTTGTTGGCTAACCACAAATCCACAGATGACAGATACTGAAATATTATCGTGATCGATTTCGGTGAACCACGCTCACCTTCCTCAGACCAGAGGGATTCACAAAAGAATGCACAAAAGATTCTTTTGTGAATCCCTATGGTCTGAGGAAGGTGAGTGTGGTTCACCGAAATCGATCACCATAATATTTGTGCATTTGTACTTGTATTGTAATATATTTGTGCATTTTGTGCTTATATTGTAATAAATTTGTGTTGTGTGACGTTTACTTGTACTGTATATGTACCAACACGTATTATGCTAACTAAAAAAAACTATTCAAATTTAAATAAAAGTGATGTGTTATGTTTTTATGAATTAACTTTTCTCTGTGTTTTATAATATTTGTGTTAAATTGCATTCTAGGGAAAATGACTACTGTAAAAGGCAATTTTAAAGTTGACCACGTAGGTTAAAGTAATATGAAATTTGTTTTTAGAACCATTTATATTTATATTTTGGGAAAGTTACACTACACCAATCGCAATTTATATCTTATTACTTATCTATTGTTGTTTAACCATATAGTATTACAAACAAAATAAGAATTAACATGTTATCATCCTACAATAACTTATTTTCGTACACAGGAATCATTTGAATTTATTTTGTTGTTGTGTAGGTAAAAGAGGATTGTATATATAATTACAAAAATTTAACAATGGTGTTAAATAAATGACAGAGATAACCTTTTAGTAGGAACACCTCTTTAATAATGATTCACAAAAATGTAATATTTTTGTTAGCATTTGTACAGTATTAAATATAAAAAATATTAATTAATAAAACATATGGTCAGTCAAAGTTGTTTAAAATACAAGATAAGTCATAGTCTTTTACAAATGGTAAACTATACGAGCAAACAATAAGTGGAGCCATCAAATTAGAAAAGGTCTAAACATTCTCAATTTTCTAAGCTGTATCGATGAAAATTTCTTGCATTGAATATAATGAGCCTTGAAAATGTTGTAAATTTCAGATTGAGTTGATATTGGTATTCTTCTTTGTTAATAAATTTTCACAAAATCACCAATAAATAAAACTTTTTTCGAGGCCTTGCTGGCGAAAGGCCTCGAAAAATGTTTTATTTATTGGTGATTTTGTGAAAATTTATTAACCTTGAAAATATGTTTTGAAAATTAAATAGATAGTAATAATAGGCATATATTTTTTAGGACAGCATTAAAACTGTAACCTTTGAACGTGTATATTTATCATATTGAAATATTTATGTTACTAGATGTAAATCAAGTAATATAAAACATGAAAGTTAGAAAAGGTTTATAGAAGTGACATGCTTCACTAAGGGTTAAAACAAAGAGAATAAGTAAAACCTTGGTTCTTAGTGACGTCTTACATGGAGGATCTACAAAGGAACGTTGGGCTGATGAAGACGTATGACCGTCCTTACATCCTTCTAAGGTCCTTACATTCTTTTGTCGTAACGCACAAAATCTCTCCGCGTCACTGCATTTAACGTGTGTCTCATTGACGTTTCTTTGATCGGAAGATTGAAGTGTCGTTAAGAGATTTGATTTAGTATAACAATGTATTTCATTTCTAGACTTTTAATAAAAACCACCGTAAAATAGACTTTGATTAGATTTTTTACTTGACTCGCCAGATGACATGGGCCTACAGACCTGTGCGTAAACTTAATTCATCGAGTGAAGTACAGATCCTTACCCCAATTAATCGGGATTCGAACCTTGGGTGAGCCCTCCACAGTCTGAAGCCTTAGCCACAGAGCCATCATCCCGACCAGAATCTATAAATGTATATGACAGCTTGATATGTATTTAAACTACGTTCTAGGAGGAGACAAAACGCAATCGGAGGAGACAGATGTGAATCACTGGTTTTTTTTTTTTTTATTTTAAAAAATCAATTGAGCACAGTTTACTTAAAATTAATAAAGTGGTTTGGTATTTTAAATACATCGGTGAGAGTGTACAAAATTGGTCCTGAGCACATCGTAAAGCAGAACTGTTTTAATGTCTTTAAAAACACGTGTCTAAGATTAAAACACTTTACAACAGAATAAAACTGTTAAAAGAAAGTACGATAAATCTTTAAAAAACAGATTTTTATAAATAATACAAATTTGTACCAAACTATATTTGAATTCTTAGAAGTATTAGGCATACTATTTCCACAGGGAACAAAGAAACATAGGTCGCATCTAATAGTCCAATGAATGTGTCGAGTAGTTATTTCTCCACTTTGCCATGCGATGATAGTGCCAGTAACATTTCTGCCACTCCTTATTTACTCCAAATCTTCAAAGATAAATGTAGTAAATATACTACAGATCTATAAAGATGTACATTAGTCGTAATATATTTCTAATTTCCACTTAGGCGGCCATAAGAAACCGACCTTTTTTACTTTTTCTCTGTGGTATATCTTAGAATGAAGATACTGAAGGACTATATGAATAATACATGTGACATATTATTTATTTTATTTTTATTTATTCATAAGACGTTGATCGTCAAGATATGGGCGAATGTTGATATGTAATGAGTGTGATGAGTGTAGATGAGCGAATGTAGTCATTGTTACAAACTAAGGACAACTATTCCTTAAAGAGTGTCATTAATTTATAGCCCAATGACAAATGAACAGCCGGTGGTTATCAGCTGATCCTTCTCAAAATGTGTTATGATTCTGATTGGGATCGAACTGAGAACCTTTAGCTTATGAAGCTAGGATTGAACCAACTACGCTACCGACCAATTATTCAAGGGTACGTTCTATTGTGATTGAATAAAAGCAAGTATACAACCTAACAATTGAATTATAAAAATAAAGATATGGTTATATTTGTATTATAAGGTGAATTTATATGTTACATAACAAGTAAAATAAAATCTTGTTTTTAAACATCATCATATTTAGATTCCATGTATTTTCATGTTATAAAAGCAATCATTTTAATTCACTAAAACCTTTACAAAATTTACCAATATCAACAAATTAGGTAGGGGTTTAATTTGGTGAGTACAAAAGGGTGTAATATTAAAACATATTTATATATTTGCCCATATCTCATACCCTACTCTAAGCTAAATATTACTACTACTGAAGCTAAATTTAAATGTCTCTATTATGACGCCGGTTTGTAAATATTATTTCACAGTTTCACGCTGTATAATTAGTCAGACGTGAATTAATTTGAGTTAAAGCAATTCAAATGAGTAGCCTTGTAGTTATCATTCAGAGTTGACATTTTCTATCCCAGTGAATAAGCGATTGTCAAAAGAGGACCAACAAAACCACAACTTATGAAATCTCCAACTTGAATTGTAAAATCTTTCTCTGGTTTAACAAACAAAGAGTATTTTCTGAATCTCTTTCTTTATAATTATCATTTATGGACAGTTCATGTTTGTTTTAAAATTAAAACTTTATTGTAATTTAAGTACATTTCGAATGTGGAATCTCAATCTCCAACTATTGTGATATTCATAATGTCATATGCTATCATGGCCTGGAGGAAATTCCATTTCTTGTAAAATACTTAGAATTTATCATCTATTTAAAATATATAACATTTTAAAGTAATATCATAATTTATGACATTCAAACCAACCATTGCATTGGATATCACTGACCACTTCATTACAGGGCTTGCTAACTGCGTGTTCTCTTTAGTTTAACTATTATATGGATGGAAACTATCATTAAATTAATAACACATCACAGTCTGTTATTTGAACCACAATTTACATTCAGATTTGAGATTTGTCGATGTACAATTTCTTTACATGTCGACTAGTCACAGTTGTCGTAAAATGGTTTCGCATTAAACCAAATGTACTTGCATCAATACCATTGTACTCGTATGGGTAGGTGGGTGGGTCAATGCCACTGTACGTGTATGGGTGGGCAGGATGGTCAATACCATTGTACGTGTATGGGTGGGTGGGTTGGGTCAATACCACTGTACGTGTATGGGTGGGTGGGTGGCTGGGTCAATACTACTGTACCTTATGGGTAGGTGGGTGGGTCAATGCCACTGTACGTGTATGGGTGGGCAGGTGGGTCAATACCACTGTACGTGTATGGGTGGGTGGGTTGGGTCAATACCACTGTACGTGTATGGGTGGGTGGGTGGCTGGGTCAATACTACTGTACCTTATGGGTAGGTGGGTTGGTCAATACTACTGTACCTATATGGGTAGGTGGGTTGGTCAATACTACTGTACCTTATGGGTAGGTGGGTTGGTACGCCAAAAAACTTGTATGGCGTAGTGTTTATCAGAACTGAAATTAGTTTCTTCTTACAGACTATTCTTTGGTTTTATACATATTTTTCCTAATCCAATAAAATCTAAACCTTACGATTCCAAAACAATCAATATTGAAAAGAATAGAAATTTATTTCGATCTTTACGAATTTATAAACCAAAAGGAAAACTTACGTAAAGCTTATAAGATAAATATCACGAAAATAATAATAATAATATTATTGTATTACGTTTTATATTATTGTGGAAAAGTTGACTTTTAATGAAATAAGAACTGAAATTTTTTATTGATTTCGTTTTAAGGAATGTTTTTATAATTTTTTATGTAACTACATCATCCTTAAAGACTTAACTTGTAAAAAAATAACCGCTATTAAAACATAGTTTTATTTTACACCTCAAATTTTACCTACTCCACTTCCTGTACCGTATTTCCTATTCTTTCTCATTCTTCGTGTTAGTTTTTTTTACTAATATTTTATTATAAATGTTTGTAATTATGAGGGGAATCATGTGCATTTTGTGTTCTACTTAACTAAACCTCAAAGGTTTACAAGTTGTTTACAGCATGTGAATACGATTGCCTTATCGTATGTCAGCAAGTCTCCAAGACTCAAGGGATTTGAAGCTATTTACAACGTTTGGGAAATTTACATCACTCAGAGATTGAATAGATACTGAAAATCTTCAATATTGAATGTAATTTAACAATTATATTATACATTAAAAATAAATGTGAAAATTGTAAAAGTGAATATTTTACTATAAACTACAGTATTAATATACGGTGTATTTCCAGTTGTACTTTTATTGTGGCACTTATTTATCTGCATAGTGATACATAATTGAACGTTGAGTGTATTAAGAATGATTCTATATAGAATGCATATATTTAACCAGTTAAGTTTTTGATATTCCTGGTACAGTTTGAAAATATAACATAACCTCAATTATTCAACATGTCTTTATTTAAACGACGCATTACTTTGTGATTTCATTACATTTATTGCTAGGCTATGTTCATCAGGCATTTAAAATTTGCTCACAATATTTAGCTATACTTATTTACTTTTAGTAAAGAAACGATAAGGGATTATATACTAAAAGGATTATATACAAGTTCTTAAATATATGCATTTATCATTTTATATAGTTTAATCACTCCAGAATAGTTTACTGTTATCAATATGGATAAGTTATTCCAGCGTTTAATGTAATTCGAGAATTCTTAATTGTTTGTATTTTTTGTTGCATAAATGGATGAAATATACCAAAGGGTCACAATAACAAGATGAAAGGACGACAAAATGCAACATTTAATTGGGTGTATGCAACCTTAAATAAATATTACTCTGCTCACAAAAATTTCAGTTTTTTTTCTTTTTCTTTAGATATTACAATGTCTGAAGTAACACGTCCGTTCGACTAAAAAAATAAAGTATTTGATAATCAATTGCCTATTATGATAATTATATTATGGGTAGGCAAGGATCATAACGTACAAGCAATAGAAATATTCTTAGGTATATAACCTATACATATTTCCCATTGACAACGGCGTCAAGGTACTATCTACATTATGTATAAGATAACCAGATGTTTCGCCTATTCTGTGATGTGGCATCCTTAGTGGTATCAACTAGTCTCAGCGATACCAGTTGTCAGTGGAAAATATAGATTCTAATAGAAATAGTAGTGAAAATTACTGTCAAATAAGATCTCTACAAATTTAACATTTTTTTAAAATACAACTTTGGTTTATTGTAATTACCTTATTATTATTAGGTATTTACTGTCTAATACAGTATAATTCAAAGAATATATTCGATTAAATTATAATAATCAAATATTAATACAATTTTAAGTCAGATTCCGTTATCCCCCCCCCCCCCCAAATAAAAACAATATGTTTACAGCTGTAATCATGTAACCTAACCTAACCTACGCCTTTGTACCTCTGTATACCTCTGTACCTCAATACCTCTGTACGTGTAAGGGTGGGTGGGTGGGACAATACCACTGTACGTGTAAGGGTGGGTGGGTGGGACAATACCACTGTACGTGTAAGGGTGGGCGTTTGGGTCAATACCACTGTACGTGTAAGGGTGGGTGGGTGGGTCAATACCACTGTACGTATAAAATTTGTAGAATTAAAAGCTTATCTTGTACCTGGCATAACTAACCTACCTAACAGAATCTAATGTATCGCACCTTTACACGTACGGTGTTCAAATTTATATTCAAATTTCAAATTTCAAAATTTCAAATTTCAAAATTCAAATTTATAACACTCTAACGTAACCTAACCTAATTGTATTTGGAAGGCATATAACGAAAGCAACTAGTAGTCATTAACATTTGATATTTCATTAGAATGAATGTCATTATCTTACACAAGTGTCTTAGACACATGTATTGTTGTGTAATGTAGGTTAGTTACCTTTTATTAACTGATTTGAAAATTAATTATTAATCTTTAAAAGTTATTATTCCAATCAAATACTTATTTGTGTAATAGTGCTTCTTTTTAAATATGTAATAATAATTATTAAGACTTTCATTTTATTTTGAAGCATTTTATTAGTAATCAAAACCAAACTAAGTAAAATACAGTCTTATAGCAATACCATAATTGTAAAAAAGCCACAAGAAAAAAAATTTTAAACCTA
Source organism: Stictocephala bisonia (assembly GCA_035578905.1). NCBI lineage: Eukaryota > Metazoa > Arthropoda > Insecta > Hemiptera > Membracidae > Stictocephala > Stictocephala bisonia. The sequence goes on from JAQJVL010000268.1 coordinate 682,384, forward strand.
GGATCACAACTTCAGCTCGCAAAGGAAGTGTCCTATCGTGTCACGTGATCGGAAACTCCAAATGATAAATTTGGAGAGACAGTGAGTGTTTTTTGGAGCACTAGATGAGATTTATGGTTCACAACATTCCTCAATTCCATTTGGAATTGAGAGGCATTTTATTTGAGGTCAATAAGGAAGCGTCCTATCATGTCATGGGGCTGAGAACTCCTGATAGATGTGGATGGACGGTGAGTGTTTTATGGAGTACTAGACGAGATTTATGGTTCACCACATTCCTCAATACCATTTGAAATTGAGAGTCATTTTACTTGAGGTCACTAAGGAACTGTCCTATCGTGTCACGTGATCGGAAACTCCAAATGATAAATTTGGAGAGACAGTGAGTGTTTTTTGGAGCACTAGATGAGATTTATGGTTCACAGCATTCCTCAATTCCTCATTCAGTAACACTGTGCTTGTATGGGTGGGCACTCCAGAGATTATGCTTATATTGTGTGTTTTTAATGCTAATGGTATAAAAGTGAAATATAGGGGATGTTTCATTCCAACAAAATTTCCAAAAATTAATAGACGTATGATTAAAACGTTGAAACAAATAAAAAACGAACATTTCTTAAACTAAAACAACATACAGGAAAGTAAAAACACCACATAGAACCACCGTTTGGAATTGAGAGGCATTTTACTTGAGGTCACTAAGGAAGTGTTTTAACATGTCATGGGGCTGGAAACCCCTGATAGATGTGGTGAGACGGTGAGTGTTTTATTGAGTACTAAACGACATTTATGGTTCACAACATTCCTTAATACCGTTTGGAATTGAGAGTCATTTTACTTGAGGTCATCAAGGAAGTGTCCTATCATGTCATGGGGCTGGAAACTCATGATAGATGTGGAGAGACGGTGAGTGGTTTATGGAGCACTAGACAAGATTTATGGTTCACCACATTCCTCAATACCGTTTGGAATTGAGAGGCATTTTACTTGAGGTCACCAAGGAAGTGTTCTATCATGTCATGGGGCTGGAAACTCATGATAGATGTGGAGAGACGGTGAGTGGTTTATGGAGCACTAGACAAGATTTATGGTTCACCACATTCCTCAATACCGTTTGGAATTGAGAGGCATTTTACTTGAGGTCACCAAGGAAGTGTTCTATCATGTCATGGGGCTGGAAACTCATGATAGATGTGGAGAGACGGTGAGTGGTTTATGGAGCACTAGACAAGATTTATGGTTCACCACATTCCTCAATACCGTTTGGAATTGAGAGTCATTTTACTTGAGGTCATCAAGGAAGTGTCCTATCATGTCATGGGGCTGGAAACTCATGATAGATGTGGAGAGACGATGATTGTTTTATGGAGCACTAGACAAGATTTATGGTTCACCACATTCCTCAATACCGTTTGGAATTGAGAGGCATTTTACTTGAGGTCACTAAGGAAGTGTCCTATCGTGTCTCGTGGTCGGAAACTCCTGATAAATGTGGAGAGACGGTGAGTGTTTTATGGAGTACTAGACAAGATTTGTGGTTCACCACATTCCTCAATACCGTTTGGAATTGAGAGGCATTTTACTTGAGGTCAACAAGGAAGTGTCCTATCATGTCATGGGGCTGGAAACCCATGATAAATGTGGAGAGACGGTGTTTTTTGGAGTACTAGACAAGATTTATGGTTCACCACATTCCTCAATACCGTTTGGAATTGAGAGGCATTTTACTTGAGGTCACCAAGGAAGTGTTCTATCGTGTATCGTGGTCGGAAACTCCTGATAAATGTGGAGAGATGGTGAGTGTTTTATGGAGAACTAGACAAGATTTGTGGTTCACCACATTCCTCAATACCGTTTGGAATTGAGAGGCATTTTACTTGGTCACTAAGGAAGTGTCCTATCATGTCATGGGGCTGGAAACTCATGATAAATGTAGAGAGACGGTGTTATTTGGAGTACTAGACAAGATTTATGGTTCCCCACATTCCTCAATACCGTTTGGAATTGAGAGGCATTTTACTTGAGGTCACCAAGGAAGTGTTCTATCATGTCATGGGGCTGGAAACTCATGATAAATGTGGAGAGACGGTGTTTTTTGGAGTACTAGACAAGATTTATGGTTTACCACATTCCTAAATACCGTTTGGAATTGAGAGGCATTTTACTTGGTCACTAAGGAAGTGTCCTATCATGTCATGGGGCTGGAAACTCATGATAAATGTGGAGAGACGGTGAGTGTTTTATGGAGCACTAGACAAGATTTATGGTTCACCACATTCCTCAATACCGTTTGGAATTGAGAGGCATTTTACTTGGTCACTAAGGAAGTGTCCTATCATGTCATGGGGCTGGAAACTCATGATAAATGTGGAGAGACGGTGTTTTTTGGAGTACTAGACAAGATTTATGGTTCACCACATTCCTCAATACCGTTTGGAATTGAGAGGCATTTTACTTGAGGTCAACAAGGAAGTGTCCTATTGTGTATTGTGGTCGGAAACTCCTGATACATGTGGTGAGACCGTGAGTGTTTTATGGAGCACTAGACAAGATTTATGGTTCACCACATTCCTCAATACCGTTTGGAATTGAGAGGCATTTTACTTGAGGTCAACAAGGAAGTGTCCTATCATGTCATGGGGCTGGAAACTCCTGATACATGTGGTGAGACGGTGAGTGTTTTATGGAGCACTAGACAAGATTTATGGTTCACCACATTCCTCAATACCGTTTGGAATTGAGAGGCATTTTACTTGGTCACTAAGGAAGTGTCCTATCATGTCATGGGGCTGGAAACTCATGATAAATGTGGAGAGACGGTGTTTTTTGGAGCACTAGACAAGATTTATGGTTCACCACATTCCTCAATACCGTTTGGAATTGAGAGGCATTTTACTTGAGGTCAACAAGGAAGTGTCCTATCATGTCATGGGGCTGGAAACTCCTGATACATGTGGTGAGACGGTGAGTGTTTTATGGAGCACTAGACAAGATTTATGGTTCACCACATTCCTCAATACCGTTTGGAATTGAGAGGCATTTTACTTGGTCACTAAGGAAGTGTCCTATCATGTCATGGGGCTGGAAACTCATGATAAATGTGGAGAGACGGTGTTTTTTGGAGTACTAGACAAGATTTATGGTTCACCACATTCCTCAATACCGTTTGGAATTGAGAGGCATTTTACTTGGTCACTAAGGAAGTGTCCTATCATGTCATGGGGCTGGAAACTCATGACAAATGTGGAGAGACGGTGTTTTTTGGAATACAAGACAAGATTTATGGTTCACCACATTCCTCAATACCGTTTGGAATTGAGAGGCATTTTACTTGAGGTCACCAAGGAAGTGTTCTATTGTGTATTGTGGTCGGAAACTCCTGATAAATGTGGAGAGATGGTGAGTGTTTTATGGAGTACTAGACAAGATTTATGGTTCACCACATTCCTCAATACCGTTTGGAATTGAGAGGCATTTTACTTGGTCACTAAGGAAGTGTCCTATCATGTCATGGGGCTGGAAACTCATGATAAATGTGGAGAGACGGTGTTTTTTGGAGTACTAGACAAGATTTATGGTTCACCACATTCCTCAATACCGTTTGGAATTGAGAGGCATTTTACTTGGTCACTAAGGAAGTGTCCTATCATGTCATGGGGCTGGAAACTCATGATAAATGTGGAGAGACGGTGTTTTTTGGAGTACAAGACAAGATTTATGGTTCACCACATTCCTCAATACCGTTTGGAATTGAGAGGCATTTTACTTGAGGTCACCAAGGAAGTGTTCTATTGTGTATTGTGGTCGGAAACTCCTGATAAATGTGGAGAGATGGTGAGTGTTTTATGGAGTACTAGACAAGATTTATGGTTCACCACATTCCTCAATACCGTTTGGAATTGAGAGGCATTTTACTTGGTCACTAAGGAAGTGTCCTATCATGTCATGGGGCTGGAAACTCATGATAAATGTGGAGAGACGGTGTTTTTTGGAGTACTAGACAAGATTTATGGTTCACCACATTCCTCAATACCGTTTGGAATTGAGAGGCATTTTACTTGAGGTCACCAAGGAAGTGTCCTATCATGTCACATGGTTGGAAACTCGTGATAAATGTGGAGAGACGGTGAGTGTTTTATGGAGTACTAGACGATATTTATGGTTTACAACATTCTTCAATACCGTTTGGAATTGAGAGGCATTTCACTTGAGGTCACCAAGGAAGTGTCCTATCGTGTCACGTGGTCGGAAACTCGAGGAAGTGTCCTACCGTGTCTCGTGGTCGGAAACTCGAGGAAGTATCCTATCGTGTCACATGGTTGGAAACTCCTGATAGTTGTGGAGACATGGTGAGTGTTTTATGGAGTTTAGACAAGATTTACGGTTCACCACATTCTTCAATTCCGTTTGGAATTGAGAGGCATTTTACTTTCATCCTAGCAAATGTTTTCATTGTAAGACTTCAAACTCTGCTTAGTAGCTAATTTTCCTTACATGAGCTATAAAACCTACATACTTCCTTTCAGCATTGTAAGGTTGTCTATGACCTCGTTTTACCTACGGGGCAGGACTGTTGTGTGTTGAACGCTTTTGAAAATATATTGTTTATTGTGATGATTGTCACATCGGGAATCTTTTTTTCTCCGTTTAAATAACTATCATTCTTTTACATTTAAATAGTAGTTAACAAACAATGTCATTTAAACGAAAATATAAGACTAAGAAAACCTTCAAATATCAAACTTATTTCTAGTGGTAAAAGCTTATTCCTGAAATTTAGTTTTCCTTATTTTGTGTATTAATTTATACCTAGAACTATAACGTTTTATAAAGCTCTTAACGTTTATCTTTCCTTAGATAAAGACGCTGGAAACAGAGAGAAATGTAGACGACAAATTTGCCCCAGTGAACACAAACAAGCACGTGTTAATAGTTGCTATCCAAACCCATTATTTTTCATCAAAGTGAAACAAATTTCCGAGACAACAAAGGCAAGGAAATTCGTGGAATTAATCTCATTTTGATCAACATTTTGAACTGTTTTAGTTGGAATTTAATTATATCTTCTGATCTTTACTCACATAGATATGTTTGTTATTTGATAAGATAGTTAAAAATGTATAATCGTTAAAGTTTTTGAACTGTACTAAACAAAGTTTACAACAATTTATGCTATAAAACGTTAGATTTTGTATTTATTTTTATTTTTTAAGGACTAAACACAACCGGTAAAATCATAACAATCCGTAATGAAATTATTACTAGTGATGCAAATATAATTTAAATTCATAATCAATCGAAACAATAACAAACTACCAATGAAGGTCTGTAAAAATTATTATGTAAAGGGCCTGCAATTTTCTTTTCAGAATACATTTACGTGATCCATGCCATGCTCAATAATAGCTTAATATTGGTTTGGATATGGATCCCACTAAGATACCTCACAATGTCTGATCATTGGTATATGCGCGCAATCTGCTTCTTATGAATATTATAAGAGGTTTAGCAAATTTACAAACATTTATTTCTTAGGGTCTAAAATGAACAAACAAAAATGGATTCACTACCATAAACTTAAATTTGGAATTAATTTTGATTGCCATTCAATTTCAATAAAACTCACTTAATTTTTGTATATTCTATGGTTAATTTATGAGAATATTTTGTCTAATAGTTTAATTAAAGATTATTTTTGTCAATTTAAGCTTGTACGGTAAACGGTTCAGTACAAGGTGGATGAAATAAGGAAAGTGAATTGGGATGACAATCATTCACTTGAGGTGTCTCTTATTATTTCATACAGCGGACGTTCTCTCAGTGGTACATGAGACTGTATCATCTCATATATATCTCATGAGTATTTTAAACTGTGTATAAAGTGTGTCCAAAAACCATATGAACGATCAGCAGGTCAATACTAACAATAATAATACGATATAACATGTATCCTATCTCAATTTGGTTTCCTGTCTGTATACGATTTTTACAAAATTCTAAATAGTTTTAAAACTGTTTTAAATAAAATAATAAAACTTGATAAGACTATTTATCCAAAAAAGAAATATTTTATTTGAAAAAGAAATATTTTATTTGAAATTTTTTTTCTAAAAAAAGTTCAAAATGGTTATTTTTAAAAACATTATTTTTTCTATAATTAGAAATCAAATATTTTAACTCTGCTGGACATTAATGTAATGTTTATTCAAATGTTTTTGGGCACCTAGTGTATTTATGGCCATAGACGCTTACTTTTACACTGTTCATTTATTTATAGTTTATTGGAATCAATTAATTATTAAATATTTTTATATTAATTTGTATACTCTGTATTTATTTTTGTCAAATAGGTTTTGTATTTTAAATTTTAATACGCAAATAACAATAATTCCGTCCCTTTATACATGCATTAGTTTTATTATGTTAAATCTGGCTGTTGTATCATAATTAAAATTTTAATTAAATTACTTTTTAACCTGAGCCACCTATTTATTTATATACTACAAAATAAAAATATTGTTAGAATTATATAAATGGCACTAGAGGATACAAATATCCATAAGTAATGCAATATTAATCTGAACTAATATCATTTTCAAAATAACACACCCGGAATAATATCACGATGTATTGTGCCAAATTGTAATGTAAATAAAGCTACATAATTTTGTCCCTCCCCTTTAGTCCTAGCTCTAATAGGGGAACCGAGCCTCAGGTATAGGGTGGGTCGCAGGTGGCGGATGGTGAACGCTCCATCAGATATGGTGGACAGCTGCGAATAAGGGGTAACCCGAATAAGCAGTCCCGGACCGAGGCGGCAGCACCAGAGGGCGTGGGAGGGTGATCTGTGGCAGGGTCACAATCAGCAAATCCACATGAGCCCGATGATAGTGCTGTGTCATGGCGAGGAAGTGCCGCCATTAAATAAGCACTGCCCGTACTGCCTTGTACGACAGGGTTTGGGTACCCAAAGGCTAGGAGAAGGATACTCCGAAGTAACACCGAGGTCAGGTTAGGATCTTGGAGCTGCAGTGAAAGTCACTAACCTAGGAGAATGTGACTCCGAAATCAAAACCCTGGTCCCCCAGGTTGGGGGTTGGGCGTTGGGCCGACAACCCTACCCTGGAAAAATCATTTGTTCAGCAACGCCAACAAAATGCCTCGGACCATGATGGAACAACTGGGAAACGACCCCTGCTCAGAAATAAGGACTTGAGACTTGGAACTTGGAACGTAAGGACCCTGGCTGTGCCTGGAAAAATAAATATTTTGAGTGAAGAGCTAAAAGAATATAACATTGATATAGCAGCCTTACAAGAGACAAAGTGGCCATTTTGTGGCAAACTTAATACAGAAAGTTACCAAATATTATATAGCGGCTGTGACGATGGCAGACACTACGCAGGCGTAGGTTTCGCCATAAGAAGACAGTTACTAGAATCTGTGACATGTTATAAAGCTATAAATGAAAGAATTTGTTACATTAGGTTAAGAGGAAAATTTAATAATTTATCTGTGATTAGTTACTATGCACCATCGGAAGAAAGCAATGATGAAGATAAAGACATTTTTTATACACAATTAGAAGAATTAGTTACCGATATTTCAGATTATGATACGCTTATATTGTTAGGAGATGCAAATGCCAAAATAGGTAGAGAAGATATATGGAGAAGTGTAGCTGGAAAAGAAAGCTTACATGAAGAAAGTAATGAAAATGGTGTAAGGTTACTAAGTTTTGCTTGCTCCACAGACTTATTCATAGCAAGTACTAAATTTCCTAGAAAAAATATATACAAACAGACCTGGGTATCACCTGATGGACACACGGTAAACCAAATAGACCATGCTCTAGTAGATAAGGAACATCTGAGCTCAGTGACCCAGGTAAGAAGCCTAAGGGGAGCAGAATGTGGTACTGATCACTATTTAGTCTTAATAAAAATAAGACAAAGATTAAAAATAGAAAAGAGAAAAAAGAATAAAGCTGAAGAAAGGATATTGTTTGAACCAAACAAGATAAATGAATACCAAATCGAACTGAAGAATAGGTTTGCTGTATTAGCACAAGACGCCGGAGAGGATGTAGAAAGAGTATGGGAAACCATTAAGAAAGGGATCAAAGAATCAGCTGAAACAGTCTTTGAAAAAAGTAAGATTATTAAAAAACCATGGTTTAATGAAGAGTGCCAAAAACTAGTTCAAGAAAGAAGACAAACGAAAAAGAAAACTCTCGCAGATAACACGGCGGAGTCAAAGGCAAGATACCAACTCCTAAATAGAGAAGTAAACAAAACACTAAGAAGAGAAAAAAGAAAGTATATAAACAACACTCTATTACGAGCAGAGCAGGACTGCAACCAAAATAACTCTAAAGACTTTTACAGAAGAATTAGGTTTTTACAAAAAGGTTTTAAACCAAATGTAATAGGTGTGAAAAATCTGAATGGAATAGTAACATGTGAGCCAACTGAAATTTTAAAAACTTGGAAAGAATACTTTTGTGAACTATTGAACTGCAATGAAGATGAAGCAAGGAATATTGAAGATGAAGTTTTGGCAGAGGAGGAAGAAGATCAAGGAATCGAAGAAATTCCTTGTGTTGAGCCAACAATACAAGAAATAAAGGATGTTTTAAAAACATTCAAAAATGGCAAAGCTCCTGGTGAAGATGCGATCCCAATAGAATTAATAAAGAATGGAACCGAAGAACTTTTCATACATCTACACAAACTGATTCTACAAGTATGGAAAAGCGAGAAAATGCCAAAAGAGTGGACTGAAGCAGTAATAGTCCCACTGCACAAAAAAGGGGACAAACTAGAATGCAAAAATTATAGAGGTATATCCCTTATAAATACAACATACAAAATACTATCTAAACTTGTCTTAAACAGACTCAAATGCCATGTAGAAGAAATAGTAGTAGACCACCAAGCAGGTTTTATGAAAGGGAGATCAACAACAGACCAAATATTTATTCTAAAACAAATAACCTCAAAGTATTGGGAATACAACAAAGATATATATGTAATGTTTGTCAGTTTTAGCAAATCCTACGACTCAATAAATAGACATAAACTGTGGAAGATGATGAAAAAGTATGGATTACCTAATAAAATAATTCAGTTGGCAAAAATGTGTTTAAACAAATCCAAAGGGAAAGTAAAAATAGGGAAAGAATATACAGATACATTTAATATAAATACTGGAGTGAGACAAGGTGATGGTCTATCTCCATTATTATTCAACATAGCACTAGAAGAAGCTCTCAAGAAAACAAGAAATAGTGAAGGAGAGGCAAGACTTACTGATAAAATAAACCTTCTAGCATTCACAGACGATGTAGCCATTATAGCTGAAAACAAAAATAATCTAAAAGTGCTAACAGAAGTACTAATTGAAGAAGCAAGAAAAGTGGGTTTACAAATAAATGAAAACAAAACCAACTACATGAAAATAAGTAGGCAAGATGATGAGGAAGACCACTTAGAAGTATTAAACTATAGGTTCCAGAAAACTAGTATTTTTAAGTATCTGGGAGTGATGATCACAAATAATAATAGAGAAGAAATAGAAATTCAGAGTTGACTCACAGCAGCAGAAAGATCATACTGGAGTTTAATAAAATTATTCAAAAGCAAACTGCTATCAAAAAACACTAAAATAAGAATGTATAAAACTATAGTGCAACCTGTATTGCTATACAGGTCAGAAACTTGGTCTTTTACCAAAAAATCCCAGAAACGCCTTATTACGTTTGAAAATAAAATTTTGAGAAGAATTTTTGGACCAGTAAAAGAAGGAAATGTATGGAGGATAAGGAAAAATAGAGAGTTAAAAGAATTATATGGTGAACCAGATATTGTGGGAATAGTTAAGAGTAGGAGGTTGAGATGGCTGGGCCATATTAACCGTAGAAGTGAGAGAGAGATGGTAAAGATGATACTCAGAGGTACACCAGAAGGAAGGAGACCATTAGGAAGACCAAGGATGCGATGGGTTGATGAGGTGACGAAGGACCTGAGAAGAATTGGAGCAGATTTGGAGCTGGCAGAGGATAGAAGAGCTTGGAGGCACATGGTTGGCGAGGCCAAAAACCACCTAGGTTTCCAATGGCCACAGGAGTAAGAGTAAGTACATAATTTTGTTACATTATAAAAATATTGATAAATAAAAGATATACTATTTTTATGCGTTTTGACAGTATTCCACATATTTTCATAAGTTAGTTATTATAATTTCACTAACTTATTTACACGCTTCATCAATTGTTTTTGAAGCAATAATATATTGTTCCAAAATTGTTAGGGGTGTTAGGGGTGGTTTATGTTCCTTCATATAACAGTTTTGTAAAGATTTTTATTTCATTATCAAATGTCAAATAAAGTTTGACGTGATAATTAAATAAGTAAATTATAAGGTCACCTCAAGCTAAGATATTTAATCAAATATAATTTTTTAAATATATAAAATAACATTATCGTATAAAGCAGTGCATATAAACACGTAAATTATATAGGGGTAGGTACTTACTCGACCACCATCCTGTTGTCACTTACCTGCAATAGAAGTAAAAATGTTTATAATTTAATAAATGTTGTGAAAAAACTACAACTCCATTAAATAAAACTTGTATTTAAATACTAATTCTACATTTGATAATTATTTTATTAAAACTTCAAACAAAATAGATCTTATCAAAATGATATCCGTATTTTAGTAATAATATTAATTAATTATTAACTTATATTTGACAAAATTAGTCATTGCTGGAGGTCGCTTAATTTCCCTGGCTATTGGCTATGGCTCTTTCTAATGAACCTTAGTTAGTTTTAAATTTGTTAGTTGAATCGTATAACTACAAACTTTCATCTACACTCATCACTCTCATTCACTCCTCATTTTCGCCCATACTCTCTATTAATGAATAATGCAAATATATAATCTATGATATTCAAATATAATATTCGTCTTATATGTATATAGACGCGTTAATTCTGTATGTTATTAACACTGTAAAGATCGTACTTTAGTGCCGGTGGCAGAGTGTCTTCAGTTAATATAATCAATTTAGAGTACATAGAAAATAAATATGAATTTCTTCTTTTAGTTCTTTATTGGAAATTGTAAATAATTTAAGAAATTCTCAAAAATTCCAATAGAATGCTTTGTTATGTGAGGCCTTTCGCCTACAATGTAGGCATCGTCAAACATCAACATAAAAATCTAATTTTAAACAAATGTTTTAAAATTAGAATTTTATGTTGATGTCTGACGATATCTACATTGTAGGCGAAAGGCCTCACATAATATAGCATTTTATTGGAATTTTTGAGAATTTCTTAAAATATGAATTTGTTTTAAATTTGTTAGTTGAATCGTATATTGTACTAAAAAATGTAAGAAATAGTAAAGATTAGTAATAATTAGATGTCACATGCAATGGGGATATTTGTACCAGTAATTTGGTTGGTTAGAGAGAGGTCTCCTGCTACAGCTGATTTTTAAACTACACGGGACTTCTAGTGCTCCAAACTGGTGATTTATTTCATTTATATTTATTGTAATAAGTGGTAAAATTTATGTTAAATAGTAATAAAAAGAATATTACAATAATTTTTTTAAAATTAATGAAAGTATCATGTAATTTCAGTTTATACATTTTTAAACTGTAATTTTTTGTAAATTATATTTTATAATCTAAGTAAATTTTGTTCAATACTCCTTCATGATAAGGTTTTAAAGTGACAACATCCCGGTTTGTAAAATGGAAAATTCTAGTTTAGGGATATATTGGAAATACCATCTACCCAACAAGTTTGTTGCCTTTAACGAAGGTGGTGTTATAACAGAACACAATTGTGACATTGTTATCATTTATCTCAATTAACTTTAATGTATGTTCAATAATTTTTATAAAATCCATGTATGTAATTTAATGATTATGAGACAATATTATGATGAAGGACTAGTCTTTTGAATGTTAATACATATAGATGTTTTAAATTGTTGAGATATTTCAAGTTCCTCCCTAACCACCAAGCAAATAATGTTATGCTATTGAAACATTTCTTAGTTAATTTAATCCACGAGTCACTTTAATACAATTACTACTAACACAGCGTTAGTCGTGAAACATCTTCTTGGAACCATTAGCTCTGCCATTTATGTACCACAATAATATCTTAACCAAGTGTGGTATTGATCCTAGGGCTATGGTTAAATTACTATATAAAATGTAAATTAAAATTCTTTAAATACAATAAAAGATTTGTGTCTCGTAATATATAATTATAATAAAATACTTACTAAGAGTAACTGAATGTTCTACTTTAATAACTGAAGAGGTTTTCTCCATCCGAACTTGTAAACAAACAAGGAGGAATATTTTATTGTTTTTTATAATTTTAATATGATAATTTAAGAAAGTCTTATAAGGACTTAACATAATAAAATAGTTTAAAATAGTCATCAAACTAATTATAAAACATTAAGCTTAACGATGCAAATTATATTAATTAATTGCGGTGTTTTAACTAGGGTTGTAATAAAATTACTTTTGGACGTTTAACTCCAAGCAGATCTGTCCGAGAACTTTGTGTTGCTTGGACACAACCTAGAAAGTGCCTTTATGAAGAATTGCAAACAATAAGAGTTTTTAAAGATGTTTAGTTAGTATGTTTAGGTAGTCGGTTCAGATCACATTCCTAAGGAACTGTAATCCGATCTGTATCCGAGTGGCGTGTGCCGAGCCAATTTAAGCCGCCGATAAACCCTTGAGTACACTCGATTTGTTAAAGGATTACGCAGCCTGTAGAGACAAAGGTTTTACATTCAGGAATTATGAGGGCGAGGAGTTTAGCATATCTGATATCCCAAGTGTATTGATTAATTAGTCTTGTTCTAATTGTAATGAAGATAATTATGTATAGGCAATAATATAGAGTGAGAATTAAATTATAATATATGCGATTAAAATATATATAGTAAATGGATGTAATGAGATGCGAATATTTAATTGTATTTTTGAAACTGATTTTATTTCATAATAAAACTTGGTTTAGATTTTGAAATTGTGTAATGAAAGAACAATAATATGGTTTGCAAATGTAAGTTTTGTAATACTCTATATATTTAATAATAATATACAAACATAGCTGAGAACACCAGTTAGATTTCCAAATTTATTGGGGAAGCTATATATCATACATGTAAGAGCACAGTTTAGAAACCACTGTTATTTTTACCACAAAAAAATACAAAATTACTTTTTAACCGACCATATTTTCAAGTTGATTTGCACAAAACCAACTACAACATGAGACAAAAAAACAACAGGGCAGTTTGGTTGAGGGTGCAGCCTGAGGGCAGAACACCCTAATGATAATAATTTACAACTTAAATCTGATAAAAAAATTTTGACTCCATTTTAAAATGAATTTAAGTTTTTATAACTATTTATCCAACAAGTCATTCAAATGTGTGACTGGCAAAATATTAGTCAATACACCAATACCATTTTATTGTCTATTTGAACTGAGGTAATCATTTATTACTGAACTAGTGTACTACCACCAAATCTTTAGTTAAAATGTAACTATACTGTTATAAATGTTAATTAATTCATGTTAGATACGTCTTATATTGAAAATCATACCCTTTTACATAGTATGTTTTAATTAATATCACACTTTTTTACGACATGTATAAAGGAAGTTAGTGAATAAATTCCATTCTTCAGTTATTGTGTAAAAGTTGATTAGTATTGCAATATTGTAGTATGTTATATAGCTTACTCATGAATGAATACTACACATTTTTAAAAGACATATACTATTATTTTTAAATGTGCTACTTTCCAAAAGAAAATAACAAGTTGCGTAAAAAAAATGTATAAACTGAATTTATAGACAACTTGGTTTTACTCAGTACTGAAATAAATAGCTTTAATGATATTTAATGGTTAAAGTTTATGAAATCATTGCTACTGTCTGAAAAGTTATTTTCTCATCTTTAAGACTTATTCACAAAAAATATATAACCTGACAGTTACTATTTATGTCAAATTAATACCTGTTTGCTTTGATTGTATTACACCAAAACTTCAATTTTATTTTACTAATACCATTTACTTAATTAAGTGTAAATAAAATGAAACAATAAAAATCAAATTTTAAATATATTAAAGGTATTTTTATAGCGAAGAAACACTCTGAAGATTACTTTAAAATAAATCATTCATGTAAAGAGATTTCATATTGCATCGTATTTTACTCCCAACGAAAAACATTCTTTTCCATCAAAAGAAAACCTTTGATAGTGTAACAAAAATTATATACTGATAAATATTTTTTACTTTACAAAATTTAATTTTTGTTACATTGAATACAGCATAATTGATTGTTAATATTAAAATATGATAGTGCATACGTAGGTATATTTAAGTATTTTTAGAATATGCAAATGTACCGTAAAGAATTATGTAATATTAGTTATTTATATTTTAGATTTGAGAAAAACATAATTTACCTAAGGTTATGACTCATTACGCAGCATTTGGACTACGGAATCCAAGGTACAAGGTTCGCATCCTTAACTTAACTAACCGTTTGTATGTATCTTCTTAAATAACGTTCATAAAAGCCACTAATGCTATGCTATAACTTATGGCCTATAAAAATAATTTAAGAACTTTCCATTTAATTTCTTAATTTAACTGCAAACGAAGTTAAAAGCAAACAAAAAACAACTTTTTGGACTTCGGTTGTAGATGTGATGAAGGAACTTTGTTCAATTGAATAATTGGTTACACTTTCCTTAACTTGAAGGCCTAAAAGGAAAGTTTTCTGACTTTATTCGGTGGTTTTTGGAAGGAAACACTCGACTATATTTCAACACTTCGAATCTTACGTAATAAATGTTACCGTGTGAAGAAAAAAGATGAGTTTTTGAAATGATTAACTTTAATGAAATTAGTCTAATAATGTTGGTTTGTAGTATATTTAGATAAGTAATATAATAATAATAATAACAATAATAATAATAATAATAATAATAATAAACAAATTACTTAAGTTATAATATTTGGTTTTATGAAATTAATTCTAACTAGTGACTTACTTATTTCATTTACAAATTTGTAGGTTAATAAATCATATGAGGGAGACTAAGGTAGTTGGACATTTGCCATCATTACGTGAAAATTACCAATCACGACGTTTCGATTTGGTAAATCCCAAACCTTTTTCAAGTGCTAAAACTAAATTATATCTACACAAACATGTTATAAAACTGCGTTCTTAAACTAATCTACTTTAATAATTATCTACATTTTAACCTAGATCACAGAATGGGGTACATAAAAATGAACTTCTACTAAATATAAAAATGTTAACAGGGTTAAATTAATATGACCAATTAGGCACTGCCCAGGTCACGATATCAACGAAAAAATGTTAAAACACAATTAAATTAATATTTAGATCAGACTGAAATAAGATTACATCGACTACTCTAAATAAAATAAATATATGGTACCTGAAAAACAATATTAATTCAAAATAACAATATTACATATATCATTTTTGGTGCATGTTTCATGTTATTTTGAAATAATATTGTTTTTCAGGTACCATATATTTATTTTATTTATGAGTAGTTGATGTAATCTTATTTCAGTCTGATTTGAATATTAATTTAATTGTGTTTTAACATTTTTTCGTTGATATCGTGACCTGGGCAGCGCCTAATTGGTCATATTAATTTAACCCAGTTAACATTTTTACATTTAGTATAAGCTCATTTTGTTGTACCCCATTCTATGTCTAGGTTAAAATGTAGATAATTATTAAAGTAGATTATTTTAAGAACGTAGTTTTATAACATGTTTGTATAGATGTAATTTAGTTTTTAGCACTTGAAAAAGGTTTGGGTTTTACCAAATCGAAACGTCGTGATTGGTAATTTTCACGTAATGATGGCAAATGTCCAACTACCTTTGTCTCCCTCATCTGATACTCCATCATTAACAAATTTCAAAAACAAAGTTAATAATTCAACAGCCACTACTATAAGCTTAATTGTCAGGTGCTATTTGTGAGTAAAGGTTTAGATCCCTTTGTCACAAAGTACATATAAATTAAACTTTTAAAATATTCCTATCATATATTTTATACACCGCTTGTTCCTAAATTATTATTGTAAGGCCTTTTAAACCACTTGGCACTTGTAACAGTCACACTACAATAGTAGTTTTGGTTTATTACTTTGCACTACAAATTGTAAAAGTCAAGTAACAAACTTCAAATAACACTAATTAACATTCCGTTCGCACCTGCCTAAGTTTCGACGACACGTTAATCAAATTACTCATTCAGTACTAATATTGAAGCCGTCTCGTCTAAAATGCGTTAACTAGTCATGTACATTGTGTAGAAGGTTGCTGTTCCACAGTGTCTTAGCATTTAAAATACACAAAAAATAATTTATTCGTAAAATAAACTATTTAAAATTACAAATAAAAGATTGTTTAGTGATTTTTTTTAAACGTGTATTATGTTCTATAGTAGCGAACATAAATTACTTTATGATAGAATTCGAAACATTCCCCACAGTATGTGTGCTGAAACCAACTTCTAAAAACTTGCTGACACACAATTTTCACATTAAAATATACTTAAGTAGTTAGAAAGTTGTTGATAATCACAGTTTAAAGATTATATGTAGTAACGAGAAGTAAATTACTTTTGAGCCGAACTCCGTTATATAATGTTCACGATTACAATTTTTAAATGCTATGTTTTTAAATTCTGGTTTTAGATCTGATTTAATCTTCTAATTAAATATTAATATAATATCTAGAAACGTAGTAATAATGAAGTATGTTGCACTATTTTTTTAGTATGAAAATGTTATGTTGCTAGCGTATTAAACGTAAATAAAGAACATAAATTAGACGGAACCAATTAGATACGGCCACTCCCAACGTAGGTCTCCTTAAATTATTTATTGATCAGTTCTTAATACACCGATCGTCAAGATATTGATAAATATTGATTTAGAATGAGTGTGTAGATGAGCGAATGTAGTCTTTGTTTATTAGTTATTGCTCTTATAAAAAAAGAACAGTCAGTATTTATCAGCTGATCGCTTTCCAATTTGTTAAACTCTGAATGGGATTGAAGTGAGAATATTTAACTTATGAAAGGACTACGCTACCAACCTTGATAGGTTAGGTTCTCACTTCAACTGTTATTGCAATTATTTGAAACGAATCGTTATTAATAGATTTTAGTTTGTTCGAAAATCTATTAATATGTATTTTTTGAAGAGGAAGTTTTGTATTTACCAATAGCAAATATAATTGTTAAGGCATTATGTTTTTTCCTGCCTGTAAATATTTTTTAAACTTTTTTAATTTTTTTAATTTTTAAGTTTTTTTAAATTTTTTTAACCAAACAATAATTTAACAATAAAAATTTAACCACCGATAATGCGGACGAAATAATCACTCATGGATGATTTTATATGTTTCAAGAATTATTTCAGAGACAAAACGTAAACCCCATTGAAACCCAATACAGAGATCTATTACCTAAAACAATAAGTGTCCTTCTATTGTGGTTTAATTTGAAACAATAACTTCGTTTGTTTGCGATGTTAACTACCAAGTGACACCGTGACCAGCTAATCAAAGAGTTCCTGCATATTGGTGATATTAAAGTCAGTATTGGTCAACTGTTTGTTACTTCTTATGAATTATACTTTTTTTCTCTGCGTTATCTACAAACAAGTGTACAGTTTATTTTATTTTATAAAACCATAGTTGGGATATTGCAATTTTATAAATAAAAAATATTGATTAGTTACTCTTACAACATAGAAATAAATGTTGAATTTTATATTTACAAGTATTAAATCTTATATGAACATTGATTAAGTAAAGTGTTGTACATAATTATTTTAATTGTTTTATTTTTATATTTCTAATATGATCAGGAAATTGTATAATACAACAATCATAAAATTCATAATTTAAATGTATCGTCGATTACTTACCCTGTTGAATTTTTATTTTACACGAATTTCGTGTTTCGTAATTAACTATAGATATTATTTTAAATGCATTTATTAATTAATCCAGAGAGTTAATTTAAATTATTTGTAGTTGATTTTAAGCTTTTAACATTTGGAAGTGAGAGTCCTAATATTAAATAGCTTGAATAGAGGCTGGCATGGAATTTGGAAGGGTTTTAAAATTAGAAATTGAAATCTCTCTTTTTTTACTTTAAATAATTTATATAAAATTCCTGAGGAGCCCAAGAGATGCTGTAAACAATGGTAACGTAAACTAAAGTAATTAAATAACAAACTCATTAATCTATTAATTTTAAGTGTTACTCAACGAGTGAAGTACCGAATGTTGGCTCGGTTGGAAATTCGAAACCTGGACCCAGCCAGTACGACAGTGCGAAGCCTCGTTGTGTCAATTATTTCCCAATTTTTTAACCAAAATCAGTCAATGTACCTTCCCTTGAGACAGGAAAAAAAACAAATTTTTTTAACCATTACATAAGAACTAGTGGCCTTATGATGTGGTGAATTTAGCTGATTTTAATACAACTACAAGAGAAAACCGTTCGAAGTACAAATTTTTTTAAATACGTTTTTTACACATAACTGAAGAGATCAAGATGTTTATAATTTTTTTTAAATCTAAAATAATTTGCAATATTAAGGATTTATACCTTCAAAATTATAAGTATTTTTACTTTTTTATAAAAAACGTAAAAGGAATATTAATTCCTTCTGTTATGAGTAAAAAACGTAGTTATAAAAAATTAAATGTGTACTATAATAATTGTAATCATTAAATAAAACCATTATTGTTACAATAATTAAATCGTTTTTTTCCTGTAAGAAACATAGATGGGCACAACATTAAGTATTATATCCTAAAGTTTGCTCTCTTATGTAAACCAATTTAAATTGTTCAAATATTATATGTATGATTTTTTATTTAATTGCTGATAAACTATCTAACTACAAGTATCTCTCTATAAATTTGATCGTATACCGTATCGTAGAGCTACGGGTAGGCAAAACAATAATTGATCCTTTCTTTACGATGGTTCATGCCAAAATAGGATGAATTACGTTCATAAAGCCATGTTAACTACAAAAAGCTTATGTGCAGGTGTTTTAGTGGTTTTATGGTATATTTGGGTTGATCTGTTATTTTTTGCAATGATACGATCAGCTGATTATCATCACCATTATTCTTTTTGTTTCTGATCTGAAAATATCCTTTTAGTAAGTCTTTTATATCTCTAAAAACTGACTGGTTAGAATTATAAATTTAAATATCAGTAGTTTGAATGTTTAATAATTAGTTTTTAGCGTACTGATTGACAAAATGACAATTCGCATTATGTGAAAAAATGAAATAGTTAATATTCAATATGTTAGTTGTGTGTACAAAAACTTTTGAAGAGGATAGAGTTAAAACCCATGTGTGTACAACACATCGGATTCGGAAATGTTTCTAAGCACAACTAAACTGGGGTTCAGGAGAAAATACTGACCTGCGAGAATTTACCCACCCACCAATACATGTACAGTACTTGAACTGTTCAGAAACGCTATCCCTAGAATTTTATTTTTGTTAAATTATTTTCGTTGTAGTAGTAAATAATTTTAACTTTTTAAATTATTATCAATTATTTCTAGATTCAAAGATTTTTATTTACCCTTTAGTTGATTTGGATAATGCAGACTTTTTAGTATCTAAAACGAATTGTGTCTTTTTTATTTCTTTTCTTCCTTTCATAAGCAAGGTATTAGCGAAAGATCTCTGAAGGTGACCGAACGTTCAATTTATATATTTCTGTAACCAATCAAAACAAAACCAGCAATAGCAAGTACAGGTTTATAAAGCACAATTTTTGGTTCATTAAAATGTATTACGTTTGTAAATAATAAATTCCAAACATTTAAATAAATTAATGATAGTACTGTATCTTTTTAGAAATGAATATTTTGCTATGAACTTAGGGTCTGAAATAATAAAGCGATCCCATAATAAACTAACTGTTATTGTTGTTCCCACTAATTAACTAAATTGTACACTAAAAGATGTTTATAGATTTACATAACCAAATAGCCATTTTAGATTACCCATTATTATTTATAATAGCTAAAGTCACTTTTAACTGTGTTCACACAATATCTGTCACTGTTTAACCCAGTCATTTCCACTGTAGGCTGAATACTGAAGACATACTTCCACTGAGATTGGCTAACTGGTCGGCTGAGGAGTGCCTTTACATGAGGCACGGTACCAGTCTAGAGGGATCGGGAGATGTCGACATTTTTCTGAAAGGGCAATCTTGGTCATTCTAGGCACCATTTCGTGAGAGTTCTGGCTCCAACTATAGGTAAATAAACTGCCATTCTAGCACTTTCTTGAAGTAACTGGATTGACCTAGAAAAACGGATTTCCCACTCAAGGAAGAGGAAGGAACTACCTGGACGGCACTGCTGGCATTACCATGTACAGCACAGTACATGAAAAGCTTAGCGGAAAAGCTTTATTTGGGAGAGGCTTGATACTATTCGTTCAGTATTTATATCGATACTATACGAGAGAATATAACTATTTAAGAATATACTTTTCATTGGTGAATCAGTGGAAACCACACAACTAGCAATTAAAAGGGCTGGATTGTTGTTAAAATTATACTTTCTTATTTTATTGTATTTATCATAAAAATATATGGAAAATATACAATCAGAATGACCAATTGGTTTGTCCTAACTTTATTATGTAAATTTGATATGTATTCAGATTGTGTTCTCGTAGAAGTGATAGCTTGGAAACGTGACCTTTATGATCTTATGAAATATTATGAATATATTTGTAATAGCAAATATTTATATATTTATCGTTACATTCCTGTATTCGTCTATTTTCTTTAGAAAGTACAAAGATTTTACTTTAATAAAATTGAACTAATGCAATCATCATGCAATGGCATGCACGACGGTTTACGACCAGTTATTATTTTGTAATGTATTATAATATGTGGAAGTGGGTGAAGGGAAGGTAATACATTAGGCTGGGGGTCTTGTACCTATTCGTCATTGTGGACATTCTCTGGGCGATAAATACGGCCGTGTCAACCCAAACTCTATATTTTTGCCCCATTTGTAACCCCTCTAACTTACCTGCACGAGATATGAAGGTGATATAAAGGGGTTTTGGTTCATACAGTAATTGTGTTTTTCCATACGGAATTTATTTATTTATTTTAACTATAAATGGTTGTGTTGTACATTGACTAAATATTTTTCTCATTTTCATTTTTTTATATTTTCAAACAATTGTTAAACTTATAATTTTTCATGGTATTTCAATTATGATTTGTAAATATCTAACTGTTTATGATTATTTGATACCGAAATTAATTCAATTCAATTTATTTATTGACACAATAGAACATATAGAACATGAATTGACACTATAAATAGATTTTAAGATAGCAAATAACAAATGAAGTCGGGAGGGTTTCTATACCTATTAAAAATTGTTTTTATTTGTTTAATAACCTGTAATGCGGGAAAGCCTTTAAAAATTAACAATTAAACAGAGTGGAAATGTAATCTTTGTTTTCAATATCTATAAACTCAAGTTAATATATCTATTACAATAATTGTTTTAAATTAAACTTATATTTCGTTATTCCTTAGCAGTTTTTATATCTATTATGACAATTTGTTGTGGGAATGGTTTTACATTATAATTGCCAATGCAACTCACTGTAGAAGTTTCCTATTATATAGAATACTGCCTTTGATTTTGTTGAAGTTTTTACTTTTTTATATACACATACAATCTTTGTCAATGTAAAATCTGCTTAATATTACAAGATTCAAAATAATAATGCTGAATTATTATTTGTGTTAACGGATTAAGCTTCATATTCGTATTAAAAGCTCCTCTATTAGAAATTATATAAATAATCGATTTTTTACCAAAATCAACTTAGAGCCCAGTGTAAAAGATCTTTACTTGTGAAATACCATTTCAAAGTGCTTAAATATACCATTTTTATGGACCAAATCCTGGAAATTGAAAACCAATATTTTGGGGTGTTTCGTGTATGAAACAGCCCCCTTAAAATGTACTATAATATATTATTGTATTAAACATATTTTTCATGTCTATACTGTCAGTTAGGTGTTTGTAGTGTTAATAGATTAAGGGTAGGAACTCCATTAGTTGAATAGAGTTCACGCACAGACCAACAGGTCCATATGAATAGGTGAGTGAAGTTCTTTTTTTTCAACTCAAGAAAATCTAAACATAATAAAATATACTTCAGTATAATAAAGGGGAAAATAACTTTGTTAAGGAAGGAGGATGTAAAGAAGGAAATATTGGGGGAAAGCGTGTCATTTATTGGATATTGAAGCTTGTATCAAAGTAAAAGCTAGTATTTTATTGAGTTGATCTAACTAAATATTTATTAACATTGTACAGTAAATATCAAATAAATTTTTCCTGTATAAAAATAGAGGGGGAATTATTTTGAATCGTGAAAGATATTTAAATTTACATTTACTCATTGTTTTGGAAATATTAACTATAAGTACAATATTTATTAACCTTGATTTGTCTATGAAACATTAAAAAAAAAACGTAAACGATCATCAATAAGCTTCAAAAAGTAATTAAAAATAATAAAATATGTATCATTTATATTTAATGTTAGGCTTGTTAAAATTCAATAACTTATATATTTGAACCACTTATAAATAATAAATTATTTCGTACGCTTAAAATATTAGTTTCACAAAAAAACCTTTTAAATTTAGCTTGGATGGGATATTATGGGTTCATAAACTCTACTATACTTTCCACGGCTAATGGTAATAAATATTACACAGCCAACTAGATGAATAATAGCTTTAAAACAAGTGCCCGTATTTTAATTATGAAAATAAATGGACAGTAAATTTATTTTCTTCAGTTTTAGCAAACACATTATCAACTATTTTAAGATACAATCCAACAAGTTTACTATGTTTAGACTATTTTTAAAATATATATATATATATATATATATATATATATATATATATATATATATATATATTAAATTAATTTAATGTTCTCCAGAACAAATTATACAGAACTAGTAAGTGTAGACGAAATTCTGTCATCGACCTTCTTGTGATCTTCTCTTTTCCGCGTGCCTCGTTAATCTTCAGCCTATTGTGTTGGCAAATTGGAAAACGTCCTCTTTCAGTTTCCGTATACAGTCAAACTTTACATTTCATAGAAAAAGTTCCAAGAAACTAGTTTTGAGTTCAGAGTCAAACATTGTGTTTAGTTTTTGATTATTCCTTAACCACTTCTTAATTATGTCATATAATTTTGCGAAAGAATGTTGAGTTTCGATTGAGTAAAAAAAACCAAAAATGTTTTTCTTGTTAA
Organism: Stictocephala bisonia; assembly: GCA_035578905.1. Lineage (NCBI taxonomy): Eukaryota > Metazoa > Arthropoda > Insecta > Hemiptera > Membracidae > Stictocephala > Stictocephala bisonia. The sequence continues at coordinate 705,884 of JAQJVL010000268.1, forward strand.
GAGTTTTTAAAATGTTTAAAACCGATGACCTAACTTCGTATTAAGTAATACAAATGTTTTCAAAATATAGGGGAAAATATCTTCAAAAGTAATCGTTTATATAATTTACAGTTTAGAAATTACTTTGGTTTTAGTATAAATAAATGTTGTATAATATACAATAAAAATTTTTATGATACTAAAATGATAAATTCCATGTTAAATCATAGTTACGTATGATTGGAATTCTGCTTACAATACATTGTGTATGCAGTTAATGTAAACGAATTTCAGAAATGGTAATATATTTAAAAATCTCAAAAACGGTTCACTAAAACATGGCCTAGTTAATTAATATTCTCCCAGCAACTGTATATCCAAAAACGAAATAAATGTATATCTAACCTGTATATCTAAAAACCAGAATACATAGAAATGCAGGGAATTAAAAAATTGTTAATGCCCAAAATATTTTACTTTTTAAACTTCCATAAGTAGAATTTAATACAAAGTAAATTGAATTGAAAGTTGTAACGGAGCAAAATGTCATCTCAATGAGTCGCTCAAATCCTGTATAATCAAGAGTAGGTATTTTATTTAAAAAGATAGTATTTTTATTATATACTTGTGATAGCAAATATACTATACTTCAGTCATACATAATTCTCATATGTTGTGATAAATTAACTCCTCATGTCACAAAATGTAGATATGTATTTTCATATCAACACTGGTCAGTATTTTCGCTCTAATTATAATAGGTGCTTTATTTTGTTTAGGGATCTCGGAGGGGTGTTTCAGTGCGATGAAGAGATATCACTTTGGTTTTACGGTGATGGGGATTTACATTCGGTTGTCAATACCACTGAACGTGTATGGTTGGGCGGGTTGGTCAATACCACTGTACGAGTATGGGTGTATAGGTGGGTTAATACCACTGTACGAGCATGGGTGGGTGGGTTGGTCAATACTACTGTACTGTATGGGTGGGCGGATGGGTCAATACCACTGTATTGTATGGGTGGGTGGGTTGGTCAATACCACTGTACGAATATAGGTGGGTGGGTTGGTCAATACTACTGTACTGTATGGGTGGGTGGGTTGGTCAATACCACTGTACGAGTATGGGTGTATAGGTGGGTCAATACCACTGTACGAGCATGGGTGGGTGGGTTGGTCAATACTACTGTACTGTATGGGTGGGCGGATGGGTCAATACCACTGTATTGTATGGGTGGGTGGGTTGGTCAATACCACTGTACGAGTATGGGTGTATAGGTGGGTCAATACCACTGTACGAGCATGGGTGGGTGGGTTTGTCAATACTACTGTACTGTATGGGTGGGCGGATGGGTCAATACCACTGTATTGTATGGGTGGGTGGGTTGGTCAATACTACTGTACTGTATGGGTGAGTGGGTTGGTCAATACCACTGTACGAGTATGGGTGTATAGGTGGGTCAATACCACTGTACGAGCATGGGTGGGTGGGTTGGTCAATACTACTGTACTGTATGGGTGGGCGGATGGGTCAATACCACTGTATTGTATGGGTGGGTGGGTTGGTCAATACCACTGTACGAGTATGGGTGTATAGGTGGGTCAATACCACTGTACGAGCATGGGTGGGTGGGTTGGTCAATACTACTGTACTGTATGGGTAGGGGGATGGGTCAATACCACTGTATTGTATGGGTGGGTGGGTTGGTCAATACTACTGTACTGTATGGGTGGGCGGATGGGTCAATACCACTGTATTGTATGGGTGGGTGGGTTGATCAATACCACTGTACGAATATAGGTGGGTGGGTTGGTCAATACTACTGTACTGTATGGGTGGGTGGGTTGGTCAATACCACTGTACGAGTATGGGTGTATAGGTGGGTCAATACCACTGTACGAGCATGGGTGGGTGGGTTGGTCAATACTACTGTACTGTATGGGTGGGCGGATGGGTCAATACCACTGTATTGTATGGGTGTGTGGGTTGGTCAATACCACTGTATTGTATGGGTGGGTGGGTTGGTCAATACCACTGTACTGTATGGGTGGGTGGGTTGGTCAATACCAATGTAAGTCTGTTTTCAACTTGTCCTCTCTGTCTAGAGTCGTCTACTGATGAAGAAAGATAAACACACACTTTATTTTGGTTTACTACTTCATTGGGCAGAGTTTGGCAACCAACATTTACTATTGTAAAACTCCATGTTTAACTGGGTGAATGTACTTTGTAGATACAAACATTTTGCATATATTTTGCTTCATATAAAACACGAAAAAAATATTATACATACCTTTATTTATTACATTGTGAAATATAAACATACATGGCAAACATTGATTTAAATAATGTAAAAAAAAATATAAATTGAGGTATCCTTTTCAGTTTCAATTATGAAACTTCTTTATGTCAATCAGTAAACATAAATAAACACAACCATATTCTGAAACACAAACTTATTGCATTAGCTATCCAAATGAGTGTTTTTTTTTAATTAGAAGATGAAAGTGACATCAACATGAAAGAATGCACTATTTACAATACATAATCATGTATAATTTATCCATTGGTATATTAAACTATGTTTCGTAAACGTCCACCAAAATCAATAAAAAATTAATGATAGGGGCAAGATTATGAGTTGGTTCAGTTTAGCAAATATTATTTTTAATAATTAATAATGTATCTAGATCATGATTCAAACGGTCTAATACAGCGTTTTTAGTTCATGTTGTTACATCCAATGCTCTTACAATAGCGTGTAACAGCCCAATCAGCTCGTTTGATTGTTGAACAGATAACTGTGTACTTGGATCCCCTCAGAGCAAAGGTCGTTAGTAATTGCTAGTTTATTGACGGGTTAATAACACTGAAAGCGGTTGTGAATTTACAGCTTTCCAATCTGGTGTTTAACATTAATTTATTGTCGTGCGCATTAGTGGATTGATCTGTTGAAAATTGTAGTTATTTGTTGTTTACTTAGAGTTAACGTTCATGATATAGACAAATTAGTTTTACTTATGGTAACACATAAATAGATACATATAGTGAGTCCTTTTTTGTCATGGGAATATGTATATGTAAGAGTAAGTAATTTATATTTTATGATTTAAGGTAGAAAGCCGTAAATGACGTGAGGTTAGTTATAAGGGAAAAAAGTCAAATGAATGTAGGCAAAAGGTTTTTAACATAGCACGATTGTAGTTAGGAAGCCGTACATAGCGTAAGTTTAGTTAAGAGGCTAATAATGTTAAATGAGTATAGGCAAAAGGTTTTTAACTTATCACGACTGTAGTTAGGAAGCCGTAAATAGCGTAAGTTTAGTTGGGAGGCTAATAATGTTAAATGAGTGTGGGCAATAGGTTTTTAACATATCACGATTGTAGTTAGGAAGCCGTACATAGCGTAAGTTTAGTTGGGAGGCTAATAATGTTAAATGGGTGTGGGCAATAGGTTTTTAACATATCACAACTGTAATTAGGAAGCCGTACATAGCGTAAGTTTAGTTGGGAGGCTAATAATGTTAAATGAGTGTGGGCAATAGGTTTTTAACATAGCACGATTGTAGTTAGGAAGCCGTACATAGCGTAAGTTTAGTTGGGAGGCTAATAATGTTAAATGAGTGTAGGCAATAGGTTTTTAACATATCATGACTTTAGTTAGGAAGCCGTAAATAGCGTTAAGTTTAGTTGGGAGGCTAATAATGTTAAATGAGTGTGGGCAAAAAGTGTTTAACATAACACGACTTTAGTTAGGAAGCCGTAAATAGTGTAAGTTTAGTTGGGAGGCTAATAATGTTAAATGAGTGTAGGTAATAGGTTTTTAACATATCACGACTGTAGTTAGGAAGCCGTAAATAGCGTAACTTTAGTTAAGAGGCTAATAATGTTAAATGAGTGTAGGCAAAAGGTTTTTAACATAACACGACTTTATTTAGGAAGCCGTAAATAGTGTAAGTTTAGTTGGGAGGCTAATAATGTTAAATGAGTGTAGGTAATAGGTTTTTAACATATCACGACTGTAGTTAGGAAGCCGTAAATAGCGTAACTTTAGTCAAGAGGCTAATAATGTTAAATGAGTGTAGGCAAAAGGTTTTTAACATAGCACGACTGTAGTTAGGAAGCCGTAAATAGCGTAAGTTTAGTTGGGAGGCTAATAATGTTAAATGAGTGTAGGCAAAAGGTGTTTAACATAGCACGACTGTAGTTAGGAAGCCGTAAATAGCGTAACTTTAGTTAAGAGGCTAATAATGTTAAATGAGTGTAGGCAAAAGGTTTTTAACATAGCACGACTTTAGTTAGGAAGCCGTAAATAGCGTAACTTTAGTTAAGAGGCTAATAATGTTAAATGAGTGTAGGCAAAAGGTTTTTAACATAGCACGACTTTAGTTAGGAAGCCGTAAATAGCGTAACTTTAGTTAAGAGGCTAATAATGTTAAATGAGTGTAGGCAAAAGGTTTTTAACATAGCACGACTTTAGTTAGGAAGCCGTAAATAGCGTAACTTTAGTTAATAGGCTAATAATGTTAAATGAGTGTAGGCAAAAGGTTTTTAACATAGCACGACTTTAGTTAGGAAGCCGTAAATAGCGTAAGTTTAGTTGGGAGGCTAATAATGTTAAATGAGTGTGGGCAAAAGGTGTTTAACATAGCACGACTGTAGTTCGGAAGCCGTAAATAGCGTAAGTTTAGTTGGGAGGCTAATAATGTTAAATGAGTGTGGGCAAAAGGTGTTTAACATAGCACGACTGTAGTTAGGAAGCCGTAAATAGCGTAAGTTTAGTTGGGAGGCTAATAATGTTAAATGAGTGTGGGCAAAAGGTGTTTAACATAGTACGACTGTAGTTAGGAAGCCGTACATAGTGCAAGGTTAGTTGTGAGGCTAATAATATTAAATTATTGTAGGCAAAAGGTGTTCAACATAGCACGACTGTAGTTAGGAAGCCGTACATAGCGTAAGTTTAGTTAGGAGGCTAAAAATGTTAAATGAGTGTAGGCAAATAATAATAATAATAATAATAGTCTTTATTGCCATAAACACAATACATAGTTGTATAGCATGCGTCACAATTAAGTAAAGTTAAACAAATAAATAGGTTAAAACAAATATATATATATATATGTAATAGCCTACACAGGAGTCGTTGAAATGTTTGATTTTTAGTGCGCAGTCATCTCCAAAAACTCCGATACGCTATAGAAAGCTGCATTGACGAAGAAACGCCGCAATTTCCCCTCAAACAGTGTTCCGTTGGATTCGCCTCTTATATCTTCCGGTAACGCGTTGATCAGCTTGGCCCCTACTTCGGACGGCAGTGCTTCGTAAGCCTGGAGCCTATGCTGTCCGGTTCTGAGCATGTTCCTCCCCCTGGTGTTGTGATCATGCACGTCCCTTCCCCTTGTTAGTGTATATTTATTTTTACAGTATCGAACTGTTTCAAACATATAAAGGGACGGAAGTGTTAGCATGTTTAACATTTTAAAACTATTTCTGCAAGAATCTCTTAATCCCAATTTTGCAATAATTCTCACAGCCTTTTTTTGTAAAATAAAACATCTCAAAAAATTAAATCTTCTACAACGTAAATAATAGCGTAACTTTAGTTAAGAGGCTAATAATGTTAAATGAGTGTAGGAAAAAGGTTTTTAACATATCACGACTGTAGTTAGGAAGCCGTACATAGCGTAAGTTTAGTTAAGAGGCTAATAATGTTAAATGAGTGTAGGCAAAAGGTTTTTAACATATCACGACTGTAGTTAGGAAGCCGTAAATAGCGTAAGTTTAGTTAAGAGGCTAATAATGTTAAATGAGTGTAGGCAAAAGGTTTTTAACATAGCACGATTGTAGTTAGGAAGCCGTACATAGCGTAAGTTTAGTTAGGAGGCTAATAATGTTAAATGAGTGTAGGCAAAAGGTTTTTAACATAGCACGATTGTAGTTAGGAAGCCGTACATAGCGTAAGTTTAGTTAAGAGGCTAATAATGTTAAATGAGTGTAGGCAAAAGGTTTTTAACATAGCACGATTGTAGTTAGGAAGCCGTAAATAGCGTAACTTTAGTTAAGAGGCTAATAATGTTAAATGAGTGTAGGCAAAAGGTTTTTAACATAGCACGATTGTAGTTAGGAAGCCGTACATAGCGTAAGTTTAGTTAAGAGGCTAATAATGTTAAATGAGTGTAGGCAAAAGGTTTTTAACATAGCACGACTGTAGTTAGGAAGCCGTACATAGCGTAAGGTTAGTTAGGAGGCTAATAATGTTAAATGAGTGTAGGCAAAAGGTTTTTAACATAGCACGACTGTAGTTAGGAAGCCGTACATAGCGTAAGGTTAGTTAGGAGGCTAATAATGTTAAATGAGTGTAGGCAAAAGGTTTTTAACATAGCACGACTGTAGTTAGGAAGCCGTACATAGCGTAAGTTTAGTTAAGAGGCTAATAATGTTAAATGAGTGTAGGCAAAAGGCCATTAACGTGTACGACTGTATGTACGTAAATTACGTAAGATTAATTAATTAATTAGAAGACAATAATATCAAATGACTGTACTAAAAACCATTAAAGTACATAACAGGCCCCACGTAATACAACCACATGCAGTAAGTTTGTTAATACCCACCCATTTCGTAGGGGGGGGGGGTTATGTTCTATAATATATAGGAAGCGACTAACTTTATAATAATTAACAAACTTATGTCATTACTTGCAACTTAAATCATGATTTCGTTTAATATTACTGATTTTTTAAATTAAAAGTTACTTTTTAATGTTGATCAAATTGACAACTATGGTATGTTGTTCGTCGGTCATTTAAACATACTGAGTAATTACATATTTACTGCACTGTCTTTGTTAAGTGTTTGGATCTTGTTTTTTTAATTCGCTTATTATATTTAGCGTATTTTACTGAGAATAGCATCTACCAATAATCATCGCTAAATATTGATAGTTTTCACACCAGTCAAGATATCAACAGTTTATGCCATGTTATGTATGTATAGTTGAGATTAATTACAAAGGACATGACAACAATGAAGATTTATTACATAGCCACCAAAAGAAATGCTTGTCTGGCAATTGTGATAGAAAAAAAGAAAGAATGTCATATAATTAAGTTAGGAGTCTTATATCTAGTACATTTTAGCTGTCAAATACCTCTGGCCAAAGAAGTAGTAGACCAAGGTAAAGTGTTTCTCTTACTTCTTCATCAGTAAACGAGTTAAGACAGAGAGAGCAGAGTCGATGAAAGACTTACCGCTGTAAACACAGGAGTGTAAAGCAAGCACTGACAAACCAAATCGTACGTCTTCATCAGGCTGGAAACCCCCTTAGACACCACGAGGGTAGCGTGTGCCACTCACCAAAATTGGAACGGAAGTATACTTCCGAGGCTGGTTTTTGTTAAAATAAATCCAATTTCTAAATTTCATGACGCAACACATTGTTTTGTAATGTATGTAGGCCTACTAGGAATTTGAACGTAGTTTCGACAGTGTACGTTCTTTGAGAAAGCCGATTAGACTAATTATAGGTCTATTAATAAGGCTAATATTTGTTTATTTTAATAAACAGCTGATTTTTTTAATTCTTATTTGGATATAACAATTTAAATTAAAAGACAACGTAACAATCCAGTACATTACAATTTAAGTTAAAAAATGTCTTGAAACCTTTTTGAAAGTAAAAAAAAAAAAACGTATCTTGGAACCTTGTTACTGAAAGGTCTACATTTTTTTTTTACATTTACTAGAGAGTTGAGTCTTTTCATATACTTATCTGATGTTATTATTATTTATTTGCTTTGTTTTCTATTGCTTCATTTTAATAACTACTACTTGTGATGTTCAATAGTTAAGTGATATAAACGAAATTCATGTGTTGTTTATTCTAAGTTTTTTAATTAAAATAATGTTTTTTGTTGATAAAATTCTTATATTACAAACTTTTACAAGTGCAATGTTTATTTATTACTGTTATTTTGATACAGTTGAATAGTAAAGAAACAAACGCCCGAACTCATTTTTATAATTGTTTTAGAACAATAATTGACTTATATAATGTACCATGACTAGAGCTGAACTTGAGTCAAATTTTATAGTTATTCCCTTTCCTCCATAACGAGATATGCTCCCATGGAAAGTCCTTAAGTACTGGAATATTTCATCCTGCAATCCTAAGGAAGCCCTCAGCTCGGAAACGCACTTAAGTAGTTTTTTAAATGAATAGCATGATTTATATCAAACGACTTTTTAACTATTTCCCTTAGTAAAATTACAAATTCAGTTTGTATATATAAATTAATTAAAATTATATGACGTTTTCAAATAAATTTTCCAATTTTGTTTTAAATAAATAGTAATTTCAAAATCTGTTGGCTGTACTATACTGCATGAATCTAAAAAACTAGAAAATTAGGTAAAAATGAACGAAATAGTTCGATAAAGTTTTAGATGGAAGTGTTAATTTTGTAAGTGAAAGTAAGTAATGAAAATTATATAATTGTATGCTTCATATCACCAATACTTGTAAAATAATAAAATAGTTTTATTACGTTTCCTAATTAATAATACTATGATATCTTAGGGTCCACACAATTAAACTTTATCCTTTGGTAAAACTACTTTAAAGATTTTTTTTTATTTAATCATAAGACGCCGATCGTCAAGATATGGGCGAATATGGATTTCGAATGAGTGTGATGAGTGTAGATGAGCAAATGTAGTCATTGTTACAAACTAAGGCCGACTATCCCTTAGAAAGTGTTAATTAATAGCCCAATGACAAATGAACATAAACACAAAATAATACAAACATAACAAAAGATAATGCTATAGCCCTAATAAATATGTAAATTATAGAGGATGACTGTTAGACAAATATAACCATGCTTTTTTTAATAATATTATCTGCCATTGCGTGTAACAGCCCATTTAGCATGATAGACCGTTGATCTGATAAGTTAGTACCTGGATAAACCCCAAATTACGGGTCGTTAGAAGTTAGCGGTTTATGGACGGACTAATAATACTGTAAACAGCGGTGATTCACACCTTTCTATTCCAGAGTTTGAGAATAATTGTTTGTCGATTGATGTTATTGTTGTAAATTGATCAAAACTTCTGGATTTAGTCGTTATTAGATATAGATACGAGTACAATTTTGTACTAGAGTCTATACAAATAACTTTCATAAGGTTGTGTGGATTTTCAGCATTCCAGCATGTTCAGAAACGTCGTAAATGTGTAGTTATCAAGCTATTAATGCTGTAAACTGTACTTAGGAGTTAACGTTCTACGACAGTATAGTAGGTCGTTAAGATTATATAAGTTTATGTAACGGTTCTTTTACCTCGTACGAGTGTAACTTGTAAGGTAGGAAAGAATTAAGGTCAAAAATATTTAGTTTTTAGACCTAATTTACATTGATATTGTTATTGCAATCTTATTGCACTAGATACCACTGTAGAATATGGACTAGGTTTACATAAAATAATACTTATAATGACCTGTGGTAATTGTTTAGCATAAAATATGAAGCCATAAATATATTTTTATAGAAGTAAAGCCAAGGAAAAACAATGACAACAACAGATATACTAATTACTAGGAAACTATTTGTTACAGCCAAACAGGTATGAATTAGTTAATCGAAGGTCATTTTTATATAAAGTGAGTTATATTGGTGGCAATATTCACCTAACATGGTTGCGTTAGGTTACGTATTGACTCTGATACCAGATCGAACTAAAGAGTTAAAAAAAAAAAAAAAAAAAAAAACAGATGTCACTTTCTTATGGATGCCGCAAACATCTCAGTGGCAGTTACTTTATATTTTAGATCATAAGTCATGTACATATTTATTCATCTGTAATAATAACTGCTACATGTATCTACTAAGATGTAGGGGAAATTAGGGAGGAGCCGACTGTTAAGATATATGAAATATCATATCACTTATTAAATGTTACTCTATACACTTCAACTCAATTTAATTATTATTTTCAACCAGCTGATGTTTTTATTTAAATATATTTTTAGGAAAATTGTTGTAACAAAGAAGTTGTAATTTATTATGAGAATAAACAGATATGTCAACTTTCATTAATAACTTATGTTTAGTGTTTTAAACATATCTTTTACTTTAACACCGACAACGTGCTGGCCCTGGCATGGCAAACTGAAGAAATAACTACTCGATACACTAGTTCGACACATATTTGGACACTATTGGATGTGACCTCTGTTTCTTTCTTTCTCTGTGGTCATACACATACTATTGAACGAACTTTGTGGTAAATGCGTTCAAACATTCCCAAAACTGTTACCAGACACACCTTCTTCACAAACACAGCAGAATTCCTATTCAACGTCAATAGAGTCACTAAAAAACTAGATTACTCGGTATTGTTAACTAATATAGCTGATTATAACGTTACATACCTGCAATAAACCTTTAGTATCAGCAATGATTTAGGTACTTCCATTACAGATCCATAAATCAATTATTAAGGAATTTTAGATTACTGACCTCTTGAAATACACTTATTATATTTATGTTAGGTCAAGGTACATTGTACTGTCAGAAAAAATAGGGCCTGAATTAGTGTTACTAAACAATTTCAAACATTTTTAATTCACGTTTATACATGTTATTTATTAATATGATAATAGTTTACGATCCCCAAATCAACAATTAATTGATTAAGGGGTTTTCAGCATTAAATAGTGATTTTCATTCTGCAGTAAATTGTAGTTGGCAAACAACGCGCACTGAGAATGTACTAAACCAAAATAAAGAGTTTGTATCTCTTTCTTTGCCTGGAGTCGTGTATAAACACAGAGAAACAAGTCGGTGACAGATTTACTGCAGCAAACAGAGAACGTAATGTCCGAATACTTACAAACCAAGCCTATAAATCTTCATCAGGTGGAAAGGCCTCTGAGAACATGGGAGAAAACATTGCGTCTACTACATTCTGATCTGGACTACTTTGGTGATTTTCGTTGGGGTAATTCTAATCTCTTAACTTTGGGACGTCATGGAATCATTTGAGGAATTATATTTATATCGTGCTTTAGTATGAATTAGAAGACACTAATTGTTCTTTGTGGAAGCCAATTACATTAGTAGAGTCAACAAATTAAACAAGACGTTATCACGATGTTGTCTAAAACAACGGATCTTTTTACAGTCGTTAGTTACAAATTAATATCAGGGTTACAAAACATATTTAATACCGTAATATGTTTGATTATCAGTTGATGAAGACTAACATCTTTTTTGTAAAAACTCATATAGGAATGTAACTAGTCATGGTAGAGTTGTTAAGCCCCTAATGATTTATGGTTATTCAGTAAACTTTTCCAAAAATTCATTTTAATCTATAAAAAAATAATAAAAAAAGGTATTTAAATATGTTAATCAGGTATTTACAAAATAATAATTTAATGTAGTGAAAATTGGTTGAAAATGTAAAAAAAAGTGAAAAATGGTTTTCCAGTTATTTATCTATTTAACATTGTGAATCTATTTATTTATTTTTCAGTTAAGAGTAAACATTTTATGAAGCCTCATAATGGTTCACCATTGAAATTCGTCAGTCAGTAAACTTTGTGTGGCTTCACAACTTTCTTATGTAGATTTCAAACTGGCAATAATTAGGTATCTACATAAGAAGGGTATTAAGCATGACTGTGATATTTACAGACCCATATTCCTCATTTCATCGCTTTCAAAATGCGATGAGAGACTCTTGAAATTTATTAATGAATATTATCTCTCGTTGTCAGTTTGGTTTTTAAGAAAGGGAAATGTACGGTAGACACTAGCAACTGTCCCTTCGATTTATTTATTCGAAATTTCCCTTAGACGTCTCATGGATCTAGACAAAATCAAGTCTTCATTGGGAATACTTTTTGACCTAACTAAAGCTTTTGACGTGATAGACAATTCTGTTTTACTGTATATCAGAGGACGGGCTGATTCATGTAGTTTCTATTATTTGGTCTTTAGGAAACAGGCAGTATACAGATACCTTACATCAATAAGGATGGTTTTAGAGTAAGTGCTCAGTCTTCCATAAATGATTTGGCTGGGAGTGTTCCTCAGGGCTAGGCTCTAGGTCCTGTTTATTCCTATTATATATAAATATATCTTATTCAATAACTATAGGTAACAATTGTTTATTTGCTGATTACGCTTCTCTCTCTGTCTCGGCAAATATCTTAAAGTGGAGGCATTTATGAATGGAAACTCAGTGTGCCAATGGTTTGAAGAACATAAATTACAAGTAAAAACAGTAAAACTTTGTGTAATTGAGTTGTCGATTAGGAGTTACCACATGAGAGAAAGTCATTTTCGGTATAACAATAAAGTATTTTAGGTGTTCACATTGATAGTAGTTTAAATTTTGAAAAAAAACACTTTCTCAGTCTGTAAAATAGCTGCTGGTATTTATGCAATAAGACATCTATCTTGGTTTATGGAAAAATAATTATGGTTTCATATATCCAATTTTGCGTTATGTAGTTGAAATTAGAGGTTATAAATACATAAAGACAAGATTTATTTTTAAATTCCAAAATAAGGCATTAATAAGCATGTTTGAAAAACGAAAATCTTTTCCTTACAAGCAACGTTTGACCCATAACCTTAACCTACCTCCTCATAATAACGTGTGTTTTTTTTTTATATATTTACAGTTAAAAGGCCCTAGACTCTTCAACGCACTTTCAAACTCATTAAAAAGTGAAGGTGTTAAGTTTACTGGAAAATCTAAAGCTTACCATTTGTCTCATGCCTTCTACGTTGTTGACGAATATTTTCTTAAGTTAAGTACCAATTAAATTAGAGGTTTTTAATTGTACTTTGTTTTAAAGACTCTTACATTAAATTATAAATTAATGCATAATTAATGACGCTGTTACACAGTGTACAAAACTTTGTAAAAAATAATTAATTTTGATTTATTATCTTAACTTTAGTCAATTTGCAGTTGTTTTTACGTGTTTTTTTCCTTATTTTGAGTTACAAACGTATATATGTAACTCAAGTACCATGAATGGTTACTGTACATCATTGCCCTGAAACGTAATGATACAGTGGAATGTTCAATATTGCATTATCTCTAGGTTAAGCTCTTCATTGATTGCAGCTACAACCAATAAAATCACTCTATGTTCATTAAATTACAATCACTTACAAATGAAGCTTCATTAAACAATACCTGTTGATGGTTTCCGGTTACTGTTGTGAACGAATTGTTTTTTTATTTGTTTATTTTTTTCATCACATTAGTACGTAAATTTGGTACTTTCATATCACCTACTGCAAGTAATTTTGTTCAGGCATTCTAATATGAATACTGAAAATATTTATTTAACTAATCTTTGACAAATAATCTTGTTAAATCTACTGAGATCTTTTTAAAAATCTTGTTAAAAAATATGAGAATATTTTTTAACAAGATTTTTAAAAAGATCTCAGTAGATTTAACAAGACTTCTCATATTTTTTAACAAGATTTTTAAAAAGATCTCAGTAGATTTAACAAGATTATTTGTCAAAAATTAGTTAAATAAATATTTTCAGTATTCATATTGGAATATCTAAACAAAAGTACAAAAGGCTTTATGAAAAGTTCTTTATTTTCAGAGTATTTCAGAGGTAAACGATCTCTGTATGAACCATTTTTAACAAAAAATTATATTCTTCGTACACAAAATATTCTTAGTGGTTACGGTATCCTTTACTTTGTGAATCTGTCTGCTCTGAAGATGATATACGTGGTTCCCGAAATCGACCACCCCTAGATGTATTGAACACTAGTATATCCATTTGCATCGGAAATATTAATGTCATTTTTTGCAATTTACTATTAATAATTTGTTTCCTTGTATTAATAAATTGTATTTACTTATTTATCTTTATTAATACTATTGCACCAAATTTTGTAATTAGTGTAAAGCATTTGATAATTCGTATATGTAATGAAATTGGAATTGCCTTTAAAAATAAATAGCTCACTTATAGTAAAAATAGGTGGTCGTATATAAAAATACAACAATAATCATTTAATAAACTGAAAAATATTAAAATGTTTTCGAGCTTTTGGGATCTACATTAAACTTTTTGAATTTTAAATGTTAGATTTTAAGTCAATTATTATCTTTAAGCCCTTTTTAAAGTTATTTACTGCATTAAAACTAGTTTTAAAATATTGGGGTGCAAATAATGCTAAAACTGTATAATTTGATGTCTCCATTTTAATAATTCGGTAGTTATTTTATTTTAAACTAAAAATAAATAGTAAAAAAGTGATATGTACGAGAGTATGTAACCAACCAACAAACTAGTGATATGTATCAATGTAACTTTTAATTGGAATTGGTCTATGTACTAAGCTAGATTGGTCGTTAGTTTTGGGACACCCTTTATTGGGAATATAGATTGAATATAAATATTATTTTTAGTCTAACAATGTACACGTGTAATTCATTAAGGTCATACGTAGTCACTTATTTAAAACCAATTTACAGTACAATTTTTATTGCAAACTCACAATAAGAACTTATGCCATATGACGTTTAAAATACTGACAGCTTTAACGCAGGCCAATATTTATTTTAAAATGTAATTTCTATTTAAATTATGTATTTAGGTTATAAACAATTTCAAAAAGTTAGTAAATAATCGAATATGATGTCATAATATTATGACCTAAAAAAGAAAAGACACGTACAAAAACAATTTGTAAACGAAAAGAAGAAATAAAGTTGTCTAGTAAAATAAGGAGTTTTACACTGTGGAAAATTGTAGTTGCCAAATTCTTCTGACCATGGAACTAGTAAACTAGGATGAAGTGTTTCAGTAACTTCGTCAGTAGACGAGTCGAGACAGAGAGGGCAAAGTCAACGACAGACTTATCGCAGTAAACAGCAATATAATGCTCGAAAATTCAAACACCAAGGCCATATATATTTTCCAGACTACAAAGAAAACGTAGCGCTTATCTAAATTTGAACCAAGTAAATTTGGTGTGTAGGCTGATTTTTGTTGAAATTTAGGTGATATTATGGCTTGTTTTGCAGGATTAAGTTGTAACTTGAGTTGGTCTACTATGAATTAGCTGACTGTGAACTTTCTATTAAAGTACATCACATGATAATTATACTAACAAATTACATATGTTTTCTTATTTTTGATTAAATTAGATAGTCTTATACTGTGTAATATTTATCCCTCATTCATTTCTTTCTACAGTCAGCATTAAAACAATATTCTACGCTAAATGTATACTATTGTTTTCAATTAAAAACATAAATATATCAAAATATTCAATATAATTAATAAATAAAAAACATTATAATATTCCATTAAACTTGTGGAATATTTAGAACAGTGAATAATTACTTCAAAATAATTATATTAATTAATGTTGTTCGTTGTATCAAAAATTTAGTAATACATTTGTTACGCATAAAATTTATTGATTTATTTACACATGAACTTAAATTACGATATGGTTAAATAACAAAAAAATCTATAACCTTACATTAAATAAAGACTTTAGTAAAAGTATATTTATTACCACTTATTGAAGTGATCTTAAATACGACACTGAATTCAATAGCATATAAATACAGTTAAACACACCACAGAATGTTGTCATAGACATTTTTTATTCTAAAATATTTAATAGAGAGCTGTCAGACACACGCACACACGCGCACAATCTTCAACACTTGTTTATAATATATGGAAAAACGTTTCCAAACATTTTAAGTGTATAGTATCAATCTTGCTTGAATGTTGAATAAAATATAGTTTTAAGCAATTATTGATAATAGTGAAGATTAGCACGGCTTACACGAAGTATTTTATTTAAAAAAGGGATCAAATCAAAACAATGCCATACATTTTAGATCATAGTATTGCAGTATACAGACGTAAGGTAAAAATATGAACAAGAAAAGAAGTTTACCTATAATTTATTGCTTCAAGTTGCTATGAAATAAATACAACCTTTTATACACTGTGCCAACTAAACAGACGTTATTTTATAAAACACTTAATTCGGTTAAATACCTTTTTGTTACACCCAGAAGTCAGAGTCAAATAAGATACTTTAAAAACATTAAATCGGAATATAGTTATCAATCGCCAAATTGTATAATACAACTATTACTTTCGACGTATATTATATCAAACATAGTGTCTGAGTTATCCAAATACTGAATAACACTTTTTCATCCTTTTGTACAAATCTAAATCTTTCAATATTGTTAAGAAACTTGGAAGTGGATTCTGAAAAAGGATTCTTTCATTTTACTGACGTTAGGTAAATACAGAATTTGATATCAAAGTAGCTCGGGAGAGGTGTTGGAGTTTATTGTGAGATAAAAATATGAATTCTGATATTTTTAAATAACGAAAATAGTTGAATTGAAAATGAATTCCAACATTGATCTGAAAATATGAATTAAATTTACTTAGAAAATATTAAAACAAGATTAACTACATTGAAAGAATTTAGACGTATGTTTGAAAAATAAAATAAATGTACATAACTATTATCTTTATTTTGAACCAGATTATCAATTGTTTGAGAAATATTTAATCTCGCAGTTAATAAACCCAATATTTATCACAAAAGCTTTTTACCTGGATTGAAAATTTACAACATTCATTGAACCATTACAACATTCAACAACTGAATGTTGAACAATTGGATCATTACAACATTCAATTGTTCATTCAGTTGTTCAAGTTGTACAAAGTTCAACTTTGTACAAAGTTGTTCATTTGTAACAAACTAGTTACATTCCTTGGGTTGAAAAATCTCTAGAGAACAAAAAATAGATTTACAAAATAACGACAATCTGCACCATACTTATTTTATTTTATTTTTAAAATCTTATAATCATTTTGCAAAAATAGTTACATCTATTTTATATTACAGTGACCACATGAGAGTTAAACATTTTTTAATTGACAAACGAACTGTTTAAACAATTTCTATAATATTTAGCATGCATTTAGGCAGAAAATAACTCATATCACATTATCAATATAGAAATTCAGTGTTTATCAATAGACATAGTAGGCTTATGTGTGTGGTTGTGATGATGCAGCGCTAGTGACTCCAACAGGGAACAGAGAGACCTCAAGATAACTCAAGAGACAAAACTATATCAGTCTGTGGTCTCAGAACAGAACTTGGAAGAGCAACTGAGCAACAGCAGACTGAGCAACCATTTTATAAGTGATATGACGTAGTGCGACAGATATCCATAGGATATTTACTGATAACTGGATAGAGTTCATCTAACGAACCATTAGTGTTATACTCGCAGAATTCAGTGCAGATTTGTTGATTGAGATGAACATATTCATGAATATATTTTTATATTATTCATTATAAAATAAGAACTATTTCACCTAATTATGTTTGCTTGACTTCAAGAGTCATAAATCTATTTAAATAAATACTTGGGAATATGTGAGTTATTTTTAAAAGGAAAATAATAATTAGAATATACTTGTAAAAAATATACATACAAAAGTTTTCTTTGAAAATTAATAGGGTTGATAAAGAAAGAATCATGAAAATAATTAAAAAATTTACTATGTAGTTTTCAACAACTATAGGACTATTTATAAGTGTTACTCATGGAATGAAACATGTAATAATTTATTTTGACATAAAATATATATGTAAAAGACATGTACTGTAGTGTGGTAGTAAAATAGTTTTATTGATTGGAAAATTCACTCTTCTCACCTTTCCTTTCTACTAAAGTGTTTAATAGCTGTATTCATTACTTTATCTAATAAAAAGTAAAAATTCAATTGTTCAGTATATTTCCTTTAGTAAATTTCTGAAATTTTGTATAGTATATAACAATAGTCTTACTTATACTAGTATTTACCCTTTTAGAAGTATACTTTGTAATGAGCTCAAGAAAAGAACTCTAATGATATGACGAGAATGTGTTGGTCATTATAATGTGAACAAAACAAATACATTGTGCTCAAATTATCACAATTATATTTAAATAAGTCCCTCTATTATATATTTTGACAAGGTAGATTAAACTAAACAATTCTATGGCTTTTTTGGATTGAAAGAAAAAAATAATGGCTTACATATTTAATTATTAACATTAATGAAAAGTCATGTTTATTAACAAAATAAATAAAAATAAAGTACTACTTTGAATTATTTTAAATATTTTAATAGTAATGGCCAAAAATTAGGTAAACTAAGTGAACTGTATAGTTTTAAACTTGTTAGTATTAAGTTTTGTGGAGGTTGTAGGCGATAGGTTATATTATCGGTTCTCTTATTACGACAAGGCGTCCGCTCAATGGTTGCCATCGACGTGGACATTACTAGAGAAGTTTGGGATGTCCATGTTTGGTAGCAGTGAAGGTATAGATGTTTTGTAGGGAGGAGAAGTGAGAATAAAGCTTGTCAAATAGCTTAAATTCAGACAAATACTACGTGGTCCGGATTCCACGTAAAGCTGTCGGTCCCTTAGTCGGCCCCCTTCTTAGTCGGCCTGGCTCTCGGGCTATTAATAAAGGGATATGGTCCTTTCTGAGGTAAGTCGAACTCAGATAGAAACAATGACTACACTCGTTCATCTACACTCATCACACTCATTCACTCCTCATATTAGCCCATATCTCTAAGACGTCTTAGTTATCTTTTGACAAATAATAATGTCAAAATAATCTCATAGATTAACTTTACATTTCTCATTTTATTAACTCGCCAATCATTCACCCTACACACACCAAGTCCCACCAAATCACTAAACCCACCAATGTCTGTATATATTTAAAAACTAAAACATGTACTATATATAATACAGCACGTTATAATATCAAAGATAAGAAGTGAAAGCATCGGAAAGGAATAAATCATACCAGGGAAATTCAAGCCGATTTAGATATTAAATGATGTGTAAAAAATGTTATTGCCATTATTCTTAGATTATATTGAACATAGATTTTTTTCTCAAAATTTAGCATAGCATTTGTCATTTTATTATTAATAAAATATGAAATAAAAAACTTATGAAAATTGCCCAACCTAAAACACATGTCAGTGTAAAATAGACAGTAATTAAAAAAATTCTGACCGGCAGTTGAGTGCGACATATAATAATTTTGTGTTTGTTGTACTCTTAAATTAATCTTTAAATTTTTATAATAAAACCACATTTTGGAAACAATTACAAGTGACAAGTACAAAATCGTTAACATCAAATAACAATATTGTATTATAAAAACAAGATTTATACACAACGTGAACATATTGAACGTCATCAAGAAATAATTTATGACGTATATCTCTTTATGGCTTTTAGTAGCATTACTTGTAATAAAATAGTTGATGTCAACATGTTGCTCATCTCGTTGAAAGCCTAGAGAGGAGAAGCTAGTTTAGTTGCGTCAGCTGGAAATGTTTATTGCTAATCTCAAATGAGCATTCTCCCATGTTTTTTGCAAACGTTTCTGATCATTTGGCCTTCACGATATCAAATATCTTGTCATTTGGAAAGCGAAACTGATTTATTAAATGTCTCCAGCATTACGCGAATATAGGGTTTTACATTAACGATAAAAAAGGCTCATAAGAATTTAAATGGTGCCCGCAAATACATTTGGTTAGGATAGAAAAATGTTCACTAATGCTAAATTATTTTCTATACTTAAATCATCCAGAATAAAAACACAATAACAGTTAAAGGAAATACCGTTTTAAATGCAATGAATTATAAGCCCTCTCTAACTAATTGCTTAAGAATTATCACCAAAACACTGTTAGTAACTGAGCAGGCAGCTGCGAGCAAGGACGCGATCGCTATAGCCACGTTTGACGTCGCTTGACGATGTTATCTTTTGATAACAGTGTCACAATCCTCCGGCCATGGCCACTGGCAAAATATGATAATTGTGAAAATATTCTAGCAATTTACTGAATGTAAAAAATGAGATAAGTTTATTTTTTTATCTTAGGCTTATACGGCAGAGTCATTTTGTAATTTTAAGTCATACTAACGTTGTTAAGGGACAACGGTCCAAAACCATCAAGAAAATGTTAAGTGGACCTCCCGAGATTTGAACTCGTGACCCTCTGCATATGAAGTAGATGTACTAACCATTAGAATAGCAAGAGGCCTAAATCAAGTGATTGCATTAAGTGATTAATGGATAAATGTAATTTATAAACAGGAATTAGGCACTTTTTCAACTAATGTTTGTAACTATAAAATATTTTGTGGATTCATTTTCATTTGTAATTTATGGTCTTGATTGTTTTCGTTTTTTTAGTTAATCTAGGGCATAACAGTTTTGTGATTGTGATCTTGTCACAATTGTTTTGTATGGTTCCCCTGTAAAATATAATTAAATTATTTATTCACGATAAACGATTGTGATATGAAGAATAAACCTATGTCTAGTGTCACGTTCAGTAGCAAAACCCTCACAATGTTCTATTAGATACTAAATTGGAATGCAAACAGTTTGAGCGTAAAACGTTCTTCCTTTATTGTATTTCTTGATCAAAATAAAGTGGACATTGCCTGTGTTACAGAGACACATTTGATATCAACCGAAAAATTCGTCATTCCTGGTTACGTTATATACAGAGCTGACAGAGATTCACCAATTGGTCGGTAGCGTAGTTGGTTCAATGCCAGCTTCATGTGCTAAAGGATCTCAGTTCGATCCCAATCAGAGTCAATACATTTTGAGAAGGATCAGCTGATAATCACCGGCTGTTCATTTGTCAATGGGCTATTAATTAATGACACTTTCTAAGGAATAGTCAGCCTTAGTTTGTAACAATGACTACATTCGCTCATCACACTCATTCGAAATCCATATTCGGCCATATCTTGACGATCGGCGTCTTATGAATAAATAAAAAAAATAAAAAAAAGAGATAATTCTAATAGATAATTATGATTTAGTGAGCCAATGTACCTAAAATAAAATAAATTTAAAATTTAATAATTATTTATTTTCATATATTGATCATAAATCTTAATTAGGTTAATGGTTAGTTATGTGTATAGTAATATGAATGTTTCAAGCTGTTAAACAATATTAAATATTTATTTTGTGTTATTTTGATTCTATTGTAAGGAAATATTGCATTAATATTTCTCTCCAATTAATATTTCAAACCATACACTTTTATATACTATAATTATAACTTAAATAGTATGCATTGGCTTTCCTATTATTACAAACTGCTTTATATTTCTCTTCTTCAGAATTAAAATAAAGATATAAAACGTTACACATATTTTGTGAAATAAATATTTTCTTAATTAAATATTGTTCTTTTTTATTTAAAATGTTCACATAAGTAACTGTCCAAACACGTATTATAAATGTTGTTACAACTACCACTGTGACGGCACATATCTAGATTAGGATTTCAAGTGAAGAAATCTCTTTTCGTACGTTTCTTCAATTAATTTTTAAGAAGGTTTGTGTTTTATCTTTAGTGAAAGAATTTGTTGTATTTAAAGCTTGTAGTAATAAACAGTTTAATTCCTTTGAAACCTATTTAATAAATGTATACGCGCAACACTGACATGTATAATCTGCACTGTCACTAACATAGATGTTTTATCTAAGTCAGCTGGGCGTTAACAGATTGCATATGTCAGTCAACAGAGGCCTAATGTGGTTTTACAACAGTAGATTGATGACTGTAGGCCTATAAAATGCCAGCACTGGCTTAAGTAGGGTTATATTTCAGATCTTGTGTATTTTTACAACCAGTAGACAGGCTTTTACAGCGTGAGTATAACTGTCATGTGGTTGTGTTGTTGGTTAAATTTTACAGAATAGTTCAGAAACAGCCTCGGAAGTCAACTTGACCATGACACAAAAAAAAAAAAAAAACAACAACAAGACGACAGCTTTGACGACAGCGGAGAGATATTTTTACGACTGAAGAAGAGCTTCTTTATGTTTCGTTTTTAGAGTCAAAGCATCACGTGATAAAAGCTCTTTTAAGCCTCAAATACGACTGTTTGTCTTGCACAACGACCAGTCTTTACAGGTGGAAGTGGCTATGAACAAGCCTGCTTATCACGCTGATAAAAGATAAAAAAATTGTTATTAAAATAATTAAATCTCTCAAGATCGTAAAAGTAAAAGGGAATATATTGAACGAATTAAGAAGTGATTTATTATTTATGTTCCTTTGCAGATTTCAGTGGTATTACGTGTGAAAATATTTTATGGCAACATATTGCTCGTCTAGTTGAAAGCCTAGAGAAGAGATGTAGAGTGTCCGAGATAGAGAAAGGGCTATACCAAATCAGTTCATTTTGTTTATTTTAATGGTTCTGTTCAATGCTGCTAACTGTGGACCACAATATTAACTCATTGGAAGTGAGGCATAACTCGTTTTCTGTCTAAAATGCCACCGAATTTCCGGAAGTTCTATCATTATCACTTTCTTATATTTGTTTGTGTTATACTTATTGTAATAAGGCCTTCACTTTATGAAATATTTGATTTTGTGGAATAACCCTTTTTTTGATCAGATACTTAATGAGTAAATAGTATATTGGAAAAATTGAAAACTGCTAAAGCTTCTTCTATTTTAAATGTCGTTGTTTTGTTAAACAATTTAAAACAAAATAGCTCGAAGAATCAACATTATATCTTGTACAGAGATCAACATTATCATGATAACAATTTCCAAATACATTTAAACGCCTTGTAAATAGGCTACACAGTACATAAACTGTATATATGTTTCTTTTTCCTTAAAAATGTTTCTCTTTCAAACATTTATAAGGATTATATTTTCTAAAGTAATATAATGATTTTAAATAAAACAAAAACCCAACATTTTGAAAAGATTTCTGTAAGATGGTACTCCTGTTATTGTCATTGAAGAAATTGAACGAAAAATGACTTCATTAGGTGGAGTTAGGACTAGTAAGTACTTTCTTACGATCAATCTTAAATCAAAGCATACATTATTTAGTATAAGATGGTCAGTCAAGAGAATCTACTAATACTTTCTACAAGCAAAATAAATAAACAAATATGTAACATTTTGCTGTGATCATAATGGCTATATAACATTACTGATATTAAATGATCACTTACATAATAATAATATTAAAAAGATAAAATAAGTATTCTTCCCCACACATATATAAATCACTCTTGAACTCCCACCCAACAAGCAAGCAGCCTACGGGGGGTGGGCAGCCCTCCACGATATTATCAAGGAGCAAAAATGTCATAAGCGACAAGCAGAATTAGTAAAATAGTTTTATACAGGCCTGAACGAATTTTTACTGATAACTATCTCTTAATACATATTTTCATTTATTAATGTTTATTTTTCCCTCGATACTTGACAGACATTTTTCAATACAGATTTAGTTTTCATCCGCACTTGGTAAAAACATTATAAGTTGACAAGAGGAATCAGTTTAGCACAGAATAGGACTATATTTGATTTTAGAAATAACCTTAGGCTTTGATAAAAGTCACTACTATTGAATAAATAAAAAAATCCCGAAATATTCCCATACAATACATTATTTTTTATAGATAATTGTAGAACGTTAATTACAACACGTTTTGAAGAGTAGTGCTTGTTGAATGACAAAATTTAATCACTATAATGTATATTAATTGTAAAATATTTTGTAAATAACAACCTCAGTCAAAATTATTTGTATATTAGATTATCCCAAAATATTTACAGGAAATTTTTAACACTATGATACATTCAGTGTTAATAAAATTATGTATAAGTTTTTTTATCAGCATATTACTTTTTGGTAGTTCCTTCGGTAAATCTACCTGGTCTGAGGATGGTTAATGTGGCTCAACGAATTTGATTTGTACAATTTGTACTTGTAGTACATTTTTCTCGTAGTTTTCACTTGTTTTGTGATGTTCTTAGTTAACACACCTATTTTCTTAAATAATAGTAAATATATTTCTTTACGTACACTATAAAACGTCTTCGCAATGCTGCAAAGTTTATTATTTGGTGTATTATTAAATAGTTTATCTTCCATTGAACAAAGTAGGCCCGGCTAACAGACACAGGTGTCAGTCTGAGAACTCGCACTGATTATATTTATAGATAAAGTGGCGGCCGCAGATACAAATAGCTCAGCTGGCCGAGAGCCGGGTTAGAGGTGCCCATCACAAGCGAGAACCACTTCTTGACGTACCTTGTTGCATTTTTTAAAACAAAAACTAATTATGTTTCTATCTTCCAAGGGTAGAATTACTTGGAAAAAATAAATTATTATCCATACTTAGATGTTTCTTGATTACTGTAAACTATAGTTAACCATTGCTAAATGCACTATTATAATAACAAGTAAAAAATACAAGAAATAATGATCATAAGGACTTATATGAGCAAGTTGTACATGCATACTTTTACGAAAAAAGAAAGAAGAAAATCAATTTATTTCCCTTTTTAAGTTTACATATGTTCAACCATTTCTTCTTTGAATTCTTTATTGGAAATTGTAAAAAATTTAAGAAATTCTCAAAAATTTTATTGGAATTTTTGAGAATTTCTTAAATTATTTACATATGTTCAAGTTTGGTATTTAATATAGTAGAAACAATATTTACATAGGCATTTTGCCTGTGCATAAAACTAATAAAATAAAAATTATATTATGATTTAAGCAGAGATAAACTTAAAAAAGGTACCTAACATATAAATGTGTAAAATAATTATTATAATAAGATAAAAGAAATATATATCATATACTAAATGAAAAACCCATTTAAGAAGAATACATAATCTTATAACAGAGGAAAATAAAAATAAATTATTAAAATAAAGAAAGTAAGTGAATACCATGAGTTTGTCATTTAAAAAAATATGTATTAGTTACATATTTAGATAAGGGTCTGATTTATTGGATAGAGTCAAGTAGGAACGTGTACTTTTCAATTAGATCAAAAACTAAGAATTACAACAAATTCCAAAAATGGTTTTTGGAGGAGGCTAATCACCATCTTTAATGAAATTAAAATATAATCTGTTATCTTTAAACTGATGTATTTAAAAGGAAATTACATACATCTGTTCTTTATGTGATAGAATAACACAATATAAATGTTTGCATATTAAATGTATATCATTTTATTGATATTTTAAAGATACTGATTTAAAACTTTCTACTTGTTTGTAGTTGAAAATGTGATGTCTTATAAATCCAAAAATAGATCAACATCTTATCCATTGTGAGCTATCACTCGTACATTCTATACACATATAAAGTCTGGATGCTTCCCGTCTACTTATATTGTATGACTATACATATAGTAGATAAATTATCATTGGTTTGTGATATCGACACATATTTTCCCTCCGTTTTAGATGATATAAACGTATTGACCTAAAAGGGTTGCAACATAAATGTAAATTGGTAATCAATTATGTGAGGCAAGCGGACAAATAGAACGATGAATGTCACCGTAAATTGTTTGCTATAGCGTCAATTCGCAATAAAACGTGTTTGGATAATTTTAACTCCATCGTAAATGTCACGAGATGAAAAACTATTATTTTAAGCCTCCAAAATTACTATTTTTGGTTTTTGTTGTGAAACCTTTTTAGATATTAGTGGACGTTTCGCCCATTAAGTATGTTCCAAACATAACCGATATACCAGTTAGTTTATTGGTAAAATAACATAAATGGAGTTTCGTTTACATTTTTAGAAATGTCATACTATATCTTTTTGTTTTGAGCTATATTCCAAGAACTCTATTCCATCGCGTGTACCCTTTCATAAATATCTAAATATTGAAACGTACAGATGTGACCGTGACCTTTGTTTAGAGGTATACTAACAACAATATGACTTCCCGTGTTAGGAAAGTCGAGTTATTGTCTCGACGATTGTCGAGTTAATCGTTATTTTTATCTTAGCTGAGAATATAATGTGATAGGATAGTATTTATTTAAATTGGGATCATATTTTAGTTTTATTTAAACAGGTTTGTAGATGTGAAATTTAGGTTTTAATCAAAGTTTTACTATACCAAAATATTAAAAGCAGAACTTAGTATTTCATAAAATTTCTCATTACCGAACTCAAATCATCAATCGGCTGTTGTGTACTTTCAATTAAATAGATTCAGCTGTATTGTTAATAGTTTTAGGAATACTTTGTTTTCCCGAACCCGCATTCCTCATCTCAACTATCAAGCGGTAACTCTAAAGCTATACTCTTCCACCAAAAGCACTTATTACAATAGCTTTCCTCATTGTTTATCCTAATTTTAGTTAGAGAACATTCGAAATATTTAATTAAGATTATATTAATTAATTTTAAACTAAAGTGAACTATAATCGTATTCATGTATAAATGTGAATTGTATGGATATTTGACTTATCAATGTTATTTATTTTCATTTTACAAATAACAGATACGAATTTTAGTTCAAACATTTCAAGGAACATTCATCTTATGCCCCTGAAATCTATATTTCAAATATAATACCAATAACAGTCAATAAATTTGGAGTTTTAGGATTTCCTTAACACCCATACCAATTCTCTCTATATTTTAAAACACAAAACAGTTCGACAGTTACTCTTTGCAGTAGAAATTGAATTTAGTAAAATGTGTTTATAAGTATTGAATTAAGTAATATTCCTAAAAAAAATACGAAGACGTGTCTTTAAATAAAAGTATATTAACTTAAATAAAATATATACCCTTGGCTGAGCCCTCAAATCCTGTTTGCAGTTTTCCAATTTGGAAAATTTTTAATTCTAGATGAATGAAATTGCACGTCAAAACTATTATAATATGGATTTATATGTTGGCCATTTAACAGAGACATAAATTATTTTTCGTCAAAAACTAACAGAAAATAATAAACAACAAAAGGGCTATAAGATAAGTTATGATGGTATATAAAGAGATTACAAAATACAAAAAATAGTGATTGGATACAGTTATATAGAATATTAAAATTAGCCATTGTAAATTAACATTATTTGTGTATTAACATTTTTGAAGATGAATAATTTACAGTTTTTAATTTTGCTCACTTGTAGTTCTCAACCTCAGGCGTGTTTACAATGAGTTGTTCTATTGTAATATTTGAATTTTCATTCTAGATCCCACATCATTGACGTTTGACAATCCGCATAATTTGTTTTCCATGACTCAATGTTTTTAATGATCAATTGTTGTAATGATCAATCAATATACAACAAACTTAGAAAGAGGCCTACAGCATGTACTGGAGCGAAACAGGTGTACCAAGTGGTGTAAGCGAGGTATAAAACTACGCTTTCCCCATGTGACATTCCATTTAAAAATTGTCATGGCAACTAGGATGACGTTAGGCCGCATGCTGGAGGCGCAATAGCAAGCCCCACCCATTACGTCATCAGCATGAGTGACCATTACTTAGTTTGATTACCCCTAACGATTCAAGATTAGATAGATTAATCAAAACACTATTTAGTAGTCAATTAATATTTATAATAACAATAACACAATTAATAACAGTGCAAACAATAAATACCAATTAAAACAACTTGTTCCACACAATTGTTTTTTTCAAGTTGAACACTTCAAGGCGGAAGTTAGTTACGACCACGATGTTCGGAAACAGAGTGGTGGAAATATTCCCCTCCGCTGCTGTAATCCCTCTATGTGCTAAATATGACACGCAAAACTACTTTCTGTCCGGCCTAGTTGTATTGCGTAAATTTTGTGTTAAATAAACATTTTATAGGAGAATGGGGGAGTAGATGTTGAGGGGTTATAATGAATCTCTCGTGTTCGTTTTTATTACGTTATATTCTTGGAATTAGATAGTTTATAACTTGTTATTAACTATAAAATATTTAAATATTTTATTATTGCTATTTCAAAACTACTATTTTCAAAGTAAAAGGTTAAAACTCAAAATTATTCATCAGACAATAAACGATGATAGGTTTTCGAGCTTAAGTTTTAGTGGACAGTTAGTTTGAATGCCACTCATCTAGGGAAAGTTCTTTATCGAATAGCTCCATTCTACTACAGCTGCACTTCGACAATATGAACGGCAACTTGCCTGTAAATTGATAACTTCTGAAAATATTCTTTGTTTATAGTGGTTACAGTGTTACATAATTAAAACTATGGCAATATAATTTGTTTCTGAGGGTTTAATATTTTTTATGCTTTCTTAAGGCTAAGCAAATGTTAAAAGATATTTTAACTCGCCAATTTTTGAAATTTAATGAAATATTCTCAGTATTTTTAATATCTTTTCAACTTCATTTTCAATAGGCCCTGCAACTGACTATAAGGGCTTTATACTACAAATCAATGAAATTAGAAGTAAATTAACAAAAATATTTAAATTAACAAGAGTTTTATTTCTATTATTTCTTTTTATTAATGATTATATGTGTATAATCATAACTTATAGCCCTAAAGTTATAGCATTAGTCAATGAACTTAAATACCAATATAAAGAATTTAAACTAATTGCATAATATGTTTACATGTATTCAACATGTATTGTATATATTGGAGGTGTTGCAAAATGTATAGAAAAAAACAGTTTTAAGTATACACCCCTCAAAATTCGAGTGAAAAAGATTTTGAAGTAGCAGCTATAAAGCTGCTTACAGAGATCGAAAACGTTATTATTATTGGCTTATACAGGTCTCCTAGTGGAATTAATGAATTTTTTTCTAAATTAGAAACGCTACTCACAACGTTAAGACTCGTAATCAATCACATTTAATTATTACGGGAGATCTCAATATGTTGATGTTGATGTACTCTTGATGTTGAAGATCCCTCCACAAAACGATACTTTAAAATCATTTGGCCTTCAGAGGCTAGTGAACTCTCCCACAAGGGTTATAATCGCATCTCAGTCGGCGCAGTTGATAACGTAATCACTGGCATACCAAACACCATAGTTACAGTGGTCAAATAGTTTTTTAATTAGCTTAGTACGTGTTGGTACATATAAACACAGGTAACGTCACACAACACAAATATATTATAATACAAGTACAAAATGCACAGATATTATAGTGATGGATTTCGGTGAATCACGCTCATCTTCCTCAGACCAGAGTTATTTGCATAAGAATGGAAAATGGTGTTCAACAGCTCAATTTACAAGCTCAATTTACAATTTATGATCCTGTGACCCCATTGGCTGGAATCGTCAAAATGGCGGCTACTGTGATATTATTGGTTAATCCATATTGGATGTTACTTCTGTTCTTTTAGTCACTGAAAATACATTATATGCAAGTCGTTTTGTGAAGGAATCTTTAATATCAAAGTATCGATATTGAGATCTCCCGTAATAATAAAATGCGATTGATTACGAGTCGTAACGTTTGTGAGTAGCGTCTCTAATTTAGAAAAAATCCATTTATATTGCCTCTAAGAGACCTGTATAACCCAATAATAATAACGTTTTTGATCTCTGTAAGCAGCTTTATATCTATTGCTTCAAAATCTTTTTCAGTCGAATTTTGAAGGGTGTATACTTGTAACTGTATTTTTTTTAATTTTGCAACACCTCCAATATATAAAATACATGTAAACAATTGTATTCAACATGTTTTTTTTAATTTTGGTAAAATTTGGTAAAAAAAGGTATTTAAAGCTATGCAATTAGCTTAAATACCTTATATTGGTATTTCAGTTCACTGACTAATTCTGTAAAAAATGTCATACATAATCATTAATATATGTACCAACACGTACTATGGTAATTAAAAAACTATCTGTAAGTTTATAGCACTCTGAATTTGCTTGACGTGACCATTCTGGAGCTGCTCGTCCTTTTGTAAACAATTTTGCCACGTCCACGGGTAATCATCAATGTTCAAGTAAATGTTCAACTTCAAATGTTCAAGTAAAATAAAGTTAAAAACTATTAAGTAGTAAATTGCTCAGAACATAATTACATTTAGCAATGTAAACTAAAAATGTGTACACGTTGATAAAATACGTATAAAACTACAGTCCACTACTTTAAAGTTATTTAAATAATTAATTTTTAAATCAGATTATGATAATATTTACTTGCAACAAAAAGCCGTAGTAAAAATATAGACATTTATGTTTTTTATGATGTTTGTTGATAACCTTTCTCTGATAATTACTTGTGTGGCCAAAATTACGTAACCGACCTTGTTAATGAACAGAACTCATACTCACTTGTTGTGTGGTGTTGTAAGTATAAACATGGTAAACTGGCATTGTATGTATGTATGTTTCTTATACGCACAGTTGAAAATTAATATTTATTTTTCCTAAGTATTATTTTAAGGAAATTTAAGGATGGTTATTTTTTCATTTGCAGATCTTTTTTAGTAATAAAACGTAGTAATAAATACATAATAATGATAGTATTAAATATCATTATTATGTATTTAAAGGCCATCATATTATTATTATTTTATTAATGAAGTACTTGTCTGTACAAAAAGGTTTAGCCACATGTTCTATGAATGAAAGAAATCTCAGAACTCTCTTCCGGCTCTCGCCTGTTACACTATAATAGTTAGTTACTGCCACTGACAGATGTCACTATCACCTCTTGCAGTATACTCTTCACAACTTAGTATTAACTTAGTTTAAACACAACTTAGTTTTAAAATAATAACATGTCATATATTTTCTTTTGTAAAACATCCGAATCTGTATAAAACTGTTTTAAATACGATTCTGATACCTGGTGGCAAAGGAACGTACCGACCCACCCATATACCTACGGTGGTATCGACCCACCCACCCATACACCTACAGTGCTATCGACCCACCCACCCATATACCTATATATACTGGGTGTTTAAAAAGCCCGAAACCCTATTATTTATTATATTAATAAACACAGAACAATTAAACAGTTAAAATTGTACCAAAAAGTCAGTAACTTCAGTGAGAAGTGGACTTTTGGTCATTTTAACTGTCCTTTTTCGCTTTGGGCGGACGTACTGTATAGCAAGTCTAAAAAAAATCTAAATTTTAAGCTCGATTTTAAGCATAGGTCAAGTTATACGTCATTTTAAATGTCATTGTTAGATGACCATATTAATGTAACCACGACTGAAAAACAGTAATTCTTTTGGAAATAAGCAGTCTCTCAAAGTTTGGCCTCATTTGAACTTTGAGAGGCTATTTTTTAGCTACATATTGTTTTCAGCTTTTATTTTTTTTAATATATTTTTAATAATTGTGTTGTTCTTACACACGGGAGCTTTATGTTACAATCAGGCCTCTTGCTAGCATTTGTGGTTAATCTTCTGTTCCATATACAGACAGGCAACGGGTTCTAATTTCGGGAGGTCCCCTAAAAATATGCTTGGCGGGTTTAGACCGTTCTCTCATAGCAACGTTTGTAAAAAAAAACTTTTAAAATTCCTCTGGCGTAAATAGAGAAAACTAATTGCTTCAAAGTAGTCCATGTGTGTTTTCAAAAATATAAACAATCTCGAACCTTTTCTTTTCTTTAATTTTCATACTTTAACGCACTGTAAGTAAATGTATTTACATAGTAAATATTATAATGTTTCAAGGATCAAAAGTAAATATATTCATAACTTCTCCTAACTTCAGCTCTCCCAATTTTTTAATTACAAAACATTAAACGGTTTATCATTTATTTATTATAATACATGGTTGAAATTACTAGTAATAGCTCGTTTAAGGGCACATTTACATTTTACTAGGTACAAGTGAAGAACGAATATGAAATACGTAGTACGTAGTGCTTTTATGTTTTTTCGGAGTTTTCTTACTGAGAAAAAATTATTCAAACAAATGAATTTTGAAATGAAAATAAACCTACTTTTGTTAAATAAATATATTAGTAGCCTGAAATAGAACCTGTGATCGTAAATCATAAAATCAATTATTTAAATTACAAATTAAATTTGAAAAAGTATATTTTTCACACACAAATGTAATATACTTCATTATTGAATTGTTTATTTATCATGAGTAGTTAGTTGGATTAGTTGTCTACTAAATTTAATGTCTATTTGTTGAACTGTCTATTAATAAACAAAATGAACTGCAATTGCTTTTCCTGTAAATAGTAATAGTCAAATGTAATTGAAGTTGTTTTGACTTTAAAATAAAAGTCAATTGCTGGATTTTAGGTATTTTATTATAAATGTATTTTCCTTTTAAGTTTACATAATTTCAAATTAACAATTTAATATAGCGGAAAAAGTGTTTTACAAAGTCTTTTTGCCTGTGCGTAAACTAATCAAATAAACATTACATTATAATTTTATCTGACAGATAAACTTAAAAAAGGTACTTACCTATAAGTATGTAAAATAATTAATTGTTAGAATAAAAATAACAAAAATGTATATCCTTTACTAACAAAAAAAATCGTTATATAATGACTATTACATAGAAAAAGTCATTAGAAAAAGAAGACATATTCCTATAACAGTGGAAAATAAAAATAGATCAATGAAATAAAGAAATTAAGCGAGTATCTTTAGTTTTTAATTTTAAAATATATATTAGATACTTGTGAGGGTTTGATGCTACTGGATAGAGTCAAGTAAGACGGTATTAGGTATGGAAGTAAAGCATAGAAGTAATAAAGTCAAAGTAAAGTAATAAGTCAAGTAATCGTGTTGTCAGGTGTGGATTGACTTGAGGAGGTCCTCCGCGTAATCACAGTTGGTCCCTAACAGCCAGGCAGAGACACGCTTTTTGTACACACTGTGACTGACGGTGTCAAGTAGATCCCTTATTTACCTCGGTATGTTGCGATATAAAACATTTGCAAGGTAGAAGGAATTCGTATTGTTTACAGGTTTAACTCTTCTAAGGTCTGGACACCAACATTCAAGGCAATTCTTGTTCTGAAATTGTGAGAAATAGAGGAAGCTATTAAATCGGAATGATGAAAAATTACATTTAGAAGATTTTTTATGAATATGGTCTGAGGGTAAGAACTCCTGTTTCTTGAAAAAGTAAATCGGTTTAAAACATTTTTATCTTACAGAAGCCTGTCTTCAAAATATTTTTTTGTATAACAGATAACGGTTCTATTATAGATTTTAAAGCACTTCCCTAAGAAATAATACCATATTCTAAAATTAATTAAACGTAACTTATGCAAAATATACAGTTTTAATTTCATGAGTTTTTAAAAATGTACTCAATTGTTTTAAAAAAGTATATGAACTTTCTTAGTTTATACTTTAACAAGTCTAAATGTTTTTCCCACCGTAGCTGGTTATCAATAATGACACCCAGGTACTTGTAGTGGTCGTCTCTCTCTACGACTTGACAGTCACAGTGTTCTTTAGCGGGGTCATCGCAAGAGTGCACCACCACTCTCAACTCCGCGGCAGGTTCTGACCCTTTACGAAGAGCTATAGGTAAACATTTTGTTTTCTTAATATTCATTGTAAGAAAATTTGGTAAAACCACTGATTAATTATTAGGTTAGGTCTTGTGACGCAATATTAGGCTCAGGTTTCAGCATGGAACAGCACAGCTCTATCGTCCGCAAACGAAAACAGATATCCAGAAATATTTATGTTATCTATATAATTTATGTAAACTAAAAATAACAATGGACTGAGTTGCTTCCCTGAACTACTCCGTAGTCGTAATTCTTAGTGTCACTTTTCACTTCACATTTTGGCAACGGTCACTTAAATAACTTTTAAACCAATTCAAAGGTAATTCAATTATTCCCAGCTCAGTCATTTTTGGAAACATTTTTTTCCGGTCGATCGAATCAAAAGCCTTGGCTAAATCAATAAAGGCAAGCAAAATCTTTCCACCCTTATTAATGTTATTCATTATGATTTTATGTAACATAAATAAAGCGTCCGCAGAGTTCTTACTACTTCCAAAGCCATATTGTCGACTTGAAAGTAAATGTTTTGACTCCAGGTACGCTTGTAATTGTTTTTTACACACTTCTCCAACACTTTGGACAGTTTACTGAGCAACGAGATGGCCCTAAAATTACAATATGTTGATTTTTCGCCATATTTATAAAGTGGAATGACTTTAGGAATTTAAATGAATTTGGAAACACCGGAAGTTAAACTAATATTGATTATGTGGGTTAATGGTGTGATTATATGTTTTATATAATTTTTCAAAACTGTGGGAGAGAATTCATCGATTCCTGGGGCAGAGTTACCGCGCATCTCGGTGACATACCACTCCACCTGGCTCTCGGTGACCGGCTCCAATGTGAATACATGCCTAGCTCTGTAAGGGAGGCAGCGCGCTAGCTAACTGGTCTACAACACTCATGAAGTAATCGTTAAATGAGTTGGCTATAACTCTCGCACCGACCGCTCGGCGATGTCTTCGTCCGGCAAAAAATACTTAATTGTAAAAGGAGACTTCCTCGACTAAACACCATTGAATCCATTTATTATCATCCAGAACTCTTTAGAATTACATTGACAGTTATACATTTTATCTCTAAAATACATGGGTTTGACTCTTTTTATTACAGCGTTTAGATAGTTTTGATAATGGATAAACTGTAATCTAGCAGTCAAATCAAAAGAGTGTTTTATCATAATTTTGCTCAATTTATCCTTCTGTCTGATAAATTTTATTAAATTAACAGTAATCCAAGGTTTAAGTTTTTCTAAACAAGAGGTTTTACTTTTTTGTTTCGTGGCTGACTTTTTTATTGTTTCAAAAGTACGTAAGAACTCAGTGCAATTGTCGTTAACATCTTACAGAGCCAGGACAAGATCCCACGACTGAGCCTCAATAAGTCTCCCCAACACCTCGTAGTAAATAAGTAGGGCTGTTGTCTGGGTTGGCGTCCGTCATTTTAGTGTCTAGTTTAATGTTCAACACCACAGGAAAATGGTCAGTTATTGATATCTGCAGCACCACTGAGGTGACGGCAGTAGCCTCCCAGTGGTCAGTGAAAATATGATCAAGGCATATTTTAGAGTTTGCCGCCACCCGAGTGGGCTTATCAACACAGCTAACAAAACCTACACTGTATATTAAATTTAAGTACATTTCTTTTACCGGATCGTTGTAGTTTTCTGGTAATGTATCAATGTTCGTATCTCCTATGAACACTCGAGTCGTATGTCTAGTGATGTTACTGTTGTTGTAGTAGTCAGTAAGGTCAGATAGGAAAAGATTATAGTTCATTGAGGGACTTCTGTAGACCACCAGAATACTATAGTGGTGTCCGTTAAGTGTAATGTTAAGTTCCAGTCCAGTATTGTCACCCATCTTTACTTCCCTGACAATTGCCCCTTAGCTATTTTTAAAGTAGATAATAAAGTCGCCGTTTCTATTCCCAGTATTATTTGTACAGTAAATATCGTAACCGTCCACTTCAGTCAAAGTCTTGTGTCTATCCGTCCATGTCTCGCTCAAAACAATAACATCAACATCCACACGTAAATATTCAAGTAATATTAACAAAGAAGCAACATGTTAATAGTAACAACGAGTACTGATATGCATAATTTTCAAACTCACGTTATTATCGTTAGTTGAAAACCGTCCCGTAAGTTTAGTAGAACAGTCAATAGTTTCACAGGTGATAGTTTTATCATCAGTATGGTTCAAAGCATGTTAACCAGTACCATAAATATAAAATAGAAACCCCCCCCTCCCACTGCGTTTAGGTTCTTTGGAATAGTTAAACAGACTTGGTAGTGAAAAGAAAAACTTGTTATTAAAAATAAAATAAAAATTATATATACAATCCAAGATAATAAAGCTGACATCTTAATGCTAATTATCTAAAGCTATGCATACATACAAAAAATTTATAAAAATTACACTTAAATTTGAGAAAAAAGGAGTTTAAGAATTTAAATCGAGTTGTTCAAATTATATTGGTAATTAAATGTTATTAAGAATTTTTCTTGAACATTCTTTTAAACTGTACGTTAAATGTTCATGAAATTAGATTAATATAACCAAAAATAAAACAAAAGTGTTACGTGTAATTAAATTAATAACAGTAATGATTTTAAATAAAAAGTAAATGCTTAAAAAAATTATTAAATTCAATTGAGGTATTTACTAAATAATTTAACTTACTAAATAATTATAATATTGTCATATTAATATTGTTGTTATAATCACAAATTAATCAAAATATAAATACTCATTTTTTTAACTCAAGGCGTTCAATTTAATATTATTTTTAAACGTGTATTAGGATTAAAATAAGAAAAGAGTAAAACTAAAAAGTGTTAAGTGTTATTCAATTAATAACATTATGATTGTAAATAAACAGAAAATGCTTAAATAGTCTCAAAATAAAATTGAGGTATATACAAAATATTTCATCTTACTAAAGCATTAATATATTGAGTGTTTTGTTTTAAACATATATTAATAAAACAATAAGTTCTGGTTTCTTTTTTGTTTTACTCCAATCAGGAAACTGAATGTATTATTGTTTGGAAAAAATGTATTGAGATTAATGTGAAAAAGAGTAAAACTATAAAGTTTTATTTGTAATTAAATTAATAACATTAATGATTGTAAGTGAAAAGAAAATACATAAACAAGCTTAAAGTATTTACTAAATATTAAAGCCTAATAAAGCTATATATTGTCATATTCAGCTTGCTGTTTTAATCATAATTTATCAACAGATAGCAATTCATTTATTTATGTTTTATTTTTCATTTGAGACTTTTGATAGAATATTACAAACGCCCTTTTTATGTCGAATGTTAAGACTTAAACGGCATTGTTACTTAATAATAGAGGTTATCTATTAAAAATGTTATGTTCAATGACATAATGCCTGTTGACAAATTGTGATATTTTGGCTCACATTCGTTTAAAATTAGGGCAACCTGCGCTTTATTTTTCAACGACCCTTGGTGGCCAGTTTGTTGCCAACAAAGTGACAATTTCTCATATATATAGCCTCTGGTTCTGTGTCCTTTCCCTGATGTAGGCTGTTT
Organism: Stictocephala bisonia; assembly: GCA_035578905.1. Taxonomy (NCBI): domain Eukaryota; kingdom Metazoa; phylum Arthropoda; class Insecta; order Hemiptera; family Membracidae; genus Stictocephala; species Stictocephala bisonia. Next base: position 742,851 of record JAQJVL010000268.1, read on the forward strand.
AGTTTAGAATGTACACGATATTCAATTCCATTTGTTGAATTTCCCTTAACAGGTAATCTGTTTATTGGTAACTAAAAATGTTTTATGGGAAAATGAACTACGACCCAAATACCCTACAATAATAATATTTGTTAATTTGATTTATTTTGCTATTCATTACTTTTCGTTTACTTTATAAGAATGAAAAGTAACCTTTGGTCCAGAAACTATAAGGCTTTGCCATTTGAATATACATTAGACATTCAAACAGAAAAGTCGGTAATTATGGACTTTCTAGCCACTTCGTTCTATGAAAATTTGATTTCTTGTTGAAAAAGTGGTACAATAAGATTTGTTATCTTTTTAGGGAGTTTTTTTCAACCACGTAAAACTTGGCTTTTACAGAAAAATCAAAAAGCTAGTTTTTACCCAAAATTTTCATTGTTATTTTCAATATTTAGTTTTTGATTATACTTTTTTTATTCTAAATACAAATTCGTAATTGGTTCTTCAATAAAGTTATTTTTTTGGTTGAAAATGTGCTCTTTTCATTTACCTATCCAAATATAACCTAACTTGTCCTAATTGTCTATTTACTAAGAAAAATCATAACTTGCGTTATCAGGTGGCCTTACGGCCGTCCCTCCAGGTGGCCTTACGGCCGTTCCTCCAGGTGGCCTTACGGCCGTCCCTCCAGGTGGCCTTACGGCCGTCCCTCCAGGTGGCCTTACGGCCATCCCTCCAGGTGGCCTTACGGCCGTCCCTCCACCAGTGTTTATGGTTAACAGTTGGTTTTTATACTGACCTTGTTATGGCCACTAATTGCGATTCGTCGCGAAAGTAGTTTTTGCTTCATATCTAGAGAAGAAGAATGTGTACAGGCCAAAATAGTTTTTAAAGTCGTTTCAGTGAAAATTTAAAAATATATGATTAACATAACATTGAAATCAACGGAAATATGTCATAAATGCAAAAGGTTGTATCAATCATTGTTTTTAATTTTTGTTGTTTTTGTTAAATGCATGATTACCGCAGAAAGAAAAAGGCGTATCTCGTGAACTTACATCCAGTTCTAGACCAATGCCAGATGTTTAACAGTGCCACCACTGGGATCATGTAACCTATAAGGCCGACAACTAATTTTAAATGCGGAACATTTTCTTGTTTTTGGAGAGTATTTCAAAAATATGTAGGTAATATTAATCTAAATGGTTGCAATTTTCTAACTTGATTATCACCAATGGAACACACAATATTGGATAGTAGTTTTGGATAGTACAAAATAAGACTTTTTTATGTTTTTTGTTTGTTTTTTTACCAAGCCGTATACGAGTAAGTTGAGCGAAAATGTTATTATAATATATTTATGTTATAGGAATTCTAGTATACTAATATTACCATTGTTAATTATAGCCATGCCATTATTGGAACATAAACCAATTACTAACCTATCAACCTTCAGTCCGTCAACAATTACTGTTTATTTTGCCAAACACTCGCCATTATCTAACGTAATAATGGTTTTTATTGATTTTGAGAGTTTTTGCTATAGATTTTACAAATACTGAAACACTATACATTGTTGAAGTGTATTTTCTTAGTAACAGAAATTTTAGAACAGCAACTATTGCATAGCAAGACATCTTAATAGACATGTGCCATAAAGTAGGCATTTGAAAATAACAATTAATCATTAAAATGTGTTTCATTTGTTAATGAAAGATAATTGACACAGTGAACAGTATTTTTTTAGAGCTCATATGCTGGTAATTGTTTATGTTGTAACAATAGCATGATTAATTAACAGCTGGCATAATTAATCGTGGTCTACTAGCCCACTTATAACAGGTAGCCAAGGCCTACGTGTGCTATGTTAAACATTTGGCTCTATGTAACTTGTATAGAGTTGGGTATATCAAGAACTACCCTAGTCTGAAAAATTCTTAATATTATATTTAGTGTACGAAGCCACCATACAATATTGGGCGTTCTATTAGAAAAAATAGGATGGAAATGTGTGACAATGTAGAAAATGTCACTGATATATTCTTACTCCTCTCCAAAAACAGAAGATGTTCTCCATGGAAAGCTTGTTGTTAGCCTTACGGTGTACATAATCTAAATGGTGGTAGAGTTAAAAAAACACCCTCACTGGTAGAGTTATTAACGGCATAGTTTATAGATCACTGATTTTGTGTAGAAGATCTGTACCACAATACATTTTTGATAAAGCTGCAACATTTTTAATTATATTAGTGACAAACTTACTGAAACAAAGAGAAATGTTCTACAAAAAAGTACCTGTACTTTTGGTTATTGTCTTAGTAATCATACATATGTTTTTAAATATTATTCATGAATTTGCGTAGTAAAAACAATTGTTCAAAGGATAAGAGAAATTTAAGCAATGACACTAAAACATGTATTGAATGTTTAATAAAGTTAAAGAACTACATTTACATAGTTTGTGTGTTAAATATTTCTACGTATTCCAAAGGAACAAACTTTCCAATAACACTAATTTAATACACTAAAAGTTAACAATATTACAGTGGTTGATTTCGGTAATTTTTTTTGTCATCTTCAAGACCACAATGACTCACAAAAAGAGACTAATAGTCCTTAGTATCTTCTGGTCTAAGAATAATAACATGGTTTACCGAAATTGACCACTATTAAATTGTAACTGTTTTTGTGGTTAGGTAAAAGTACCACTATTTACCTTAGGTACTTTGAAACATTAATTTGAACATTTGAAACATCGTTCTTTTGTAATTAAATAATAAAAGATGCCTAGTGTTCTAAAATCCAGAAAACGTTTTAGGTCAGATTTATTTGTATAAAGTAGCGGTTGCAATATACTAGTTTATGCTATCTATAATCTGGCTCTAGCCAATGCATAAATTTAATGTTTAAAAGGCAATCAAGAACGGTATTATTTGACTGAGCGTGTTCTAAAGACAGTGGAACGTTTCTTAAATTGAAATGATAACTATTGTACTATAAATGATTTTAAAATAATGTTTACGAATGTAATAATTGGTTCCAAAGAATGGTTCAAACGTTCCTGCATATTAAAAACTAACAAATCAAATTTTGATAATTAACGGTTTGGTTGCCCAATATTTTCTTTTGCTATAACTCAAAAACTAGTCAAGTTAGAGACATGCAGTTTTTACTACAGTATTTTAAATCATAATTCACATTTTTCTGAACATGTATTAAAAGATATTAGAGCCAATGTTAGAGCCGTTTTGAAAATATTCCATTTTTTATATGTTTTGTCTATTAAAAAACCAAAAAAGTGGAAAAATAGTCTGGAGATATTGGCTAAATACACATACATGCCAAATTTCATAAACATTGGTCCGTCCGTTTCGTCTCCAGTGAAGTGCACATACACACAAACAGATACACATACGGACAGACATAAAATTAAAAAAAAAAAAAAAAAAACAACAAAACAAAACACACACACACATACACACAACCTTTTTTGCGTTCAGGGGACTCTAAAATGGATTTTTAGACCATATTGTAAAAAAGGTTTTTTGGACGATCAAAATACTTTCTCTACGCTAACGCATATGGGAGAAAGTAAAATTAGTGGATAGAAAAATTACGATCAACAAGAGTGGCAAGTGTGTCACGGAACGCCTGTGCGGTGATCTAGAGAGAACCTCGCCGCCCTAATTAGACTGAAGTGTGTCACAGCTTTGCTGTGATAAATGCCTATATGGAAAATATAACTACTCAAGGTCTCTTGGTCTTTGGCTTCTCTCCATTCTACTTAAATAAAAGCATATTCTTTGACTCAAATTATTTTGAAATTCAACTAAAAAAAAGTGTATTTTAATCTTCAGTTTTAAAACTTACTGATTTGTTATTAAACGTTGTGTTTTTAACTTTTATTTTTAAAACTTTTTCAGTAAATGTTTCACTTATATTAAGAAGTTATGTACTCTAAACACATACTGATGTTAACTTTTAATCACTACTTTCACTGGCAATAATTAAATAATAATTACATAATAATACTTATTAAAAATAATAATTAATAATAAGACATTGATCAACCTATGACAACATTTTTTTTTTCAGTAATAAGAGCAATTGTTTGTAGGAGACATAGATCTTATCTTCTCCACGCATAAGATTATTATTATTATAAATTAAAATATATTGTAGTTCAACGTTACATTTCACTTTATGCAAGTTACTCATTCTATGGACTTCGTGTCCTTCGATTAAATAAATGATTGTTGTAAACAAATTTTAATGTTTATTACATAAATAGATATTAAATACATTTTTAAATAAGAAATAGATAGTCTTTATCATAAAAGAAATATTTACAATTCAATCATGTAACCAATATTTATTTCCATATTAACAACATGTGGCCAAGGCTCAACCCCCTCCTTTGTTAAAGGTAGAAGAAAATATTACAATCATATTAAAATATGATTTAGAATAATCATAATATTAAAAGTTATAATTTAAATGCAATTCAATAATAAATAATATAAATGTTAAATGTGTACATTATATTTTCATACAATTTCGTTAGTACGTGGCCTATATTTCTACATGAGGTGTCAAATGTCAGCTCCTTATTTCAGCAGATCAAAATACTAGTAGTATTTCATATAGGTTTTTCAATAGTGATGCTTTTATTGAATGAAAAATATGAAAGAGCAGAGAGCTCCAGGGAAATTTATTCACTGGGTATAACTTACAAGTCTCATGCATGTGTAGAAAATGTAGGCGTACTTCTTACAATTGTTCACAGGCCTTCAAGCTTAGCTTAAACATTTACACTGTAGGAGAGAGAAAGAGATAAGCATCGTTATCACCCAGTGTACCACTTGTGTAACAGTTGACCTGGTAAATATGGCCTGATAACAGTCAGCAAAGTATTATTCCATTCAAAACTAATCAAGCCTCTAAAGGTGTACATATAAGTATTTTTCGCATTAAAACTTCCGGACAACCCCTGTGTCACTACGGGATGGTTCTCTACATTTGCCCTTTCCTCCGTGTTTCAATCTAAACATCACAGTAATGTAAAAACTCAGCCTGCTGCTGATAAAACTCTCCTAGATTACACAATTTTATAGTCTAGAAACACCTTTAAATCCACTTTGGAGTGATTCAAAGAGGAGCAATAATGCCTTCAAAGAGTTAGTAGAATTGACCTTTAAAATTTCACAACGAAAACCAAATTAGCGAAGCTTATGTGTCATGTTTATATATATTTTTTTAACAGCTGTGTAAAATAAATCATGAAATGAAATTAATACCAATTTTACTCTTAAGTAAAACAGAAATATTGAGGGGATTTTTCCACCCCTTAGGAATTGAATTTCGATAGATTCTTTTTAATCGGGTCATTAGGATACATAAGCAAACTTCCCTCCAAGTTTCTACCAAATCTGTTTAGTAGTTCTCTATATTTTATGATGAGTGAGTATACAAGTTTTTGGTTTCTATACAGGCTGGAAAAAATATGGAAACGCTTTCATAACAACATTATTTTTCCATGGATAAATTTATAATTTAATTTTTTTTAATAATTGTGTTCCATAAAGAGTATATTTGATCAGAATAACTTACTTGATACCTTTAAATTGCAGAGAAATAATATTGTTCAAATTAGTTACTTTTAAATTCAAATAGCCAACTACTCTGGAAAGGATAAAAACCTTTCGAAGTCCGGTTCGCAACAGTTAATTTCTCTTGAATAGACCTTTAATTTGATACCAAACTCGATCTAGGCTTGCATCGAAAATTTTCTTTAAACTCCTCTCGGGCCGTCCCCCTGAAAATATCAAACGTCGCTGATGGCGTCAAAAAGTATATTTTTTGTAACCATGATCATGTATAAGATTTCACTCTTACAAGTGATGTCATTTAAAAGTTGTGAAAGCGTTTACATATTTTGCTTCCACCCTGTATATTGATATTTTTATTGAATTTTTAAATTGTGTATTTATATTAATATTAATAATTTATATTGTGTATTTATATTGAATTTTATATTAAGTGTATAAACTTAATGGCTAGAAATGTTATCAAGTTGGAGTGAATAGGAAGTAGACGTTTATGGGTGTATGTATATGTTTATAGAGAGGTGTCTACTCAAAATTATTTCAACTTCATTTGAAAATAAGTCTAATAATATACTGATCTGGTTATGTAATAGCATTTCAAGCAAAATTGATAACATGTAAATAAGTATTAGGTATCAACCTTATTCATTGACATCAAAAGTAGTTTTCGACATCTGTTTTCCTAATCAAACAATCAAAAGTTTTGTGACTTCGTGGATTTTGGAGTGATTGAAGTTGACAGAAAGGTTTATAATAAATTACAAAAAAAGCTATAAAACTACACAAACGCTAATTCTGTACTAGTATGTTTAAAACTTTCTCTTCTTAATTTTTCTAAAAGTCCTGATGTTAGTTTTATTCGTTTAGTAAATAAATTAACAAAACGTTCAATTTGTTTTAATAAGGTTGAAAACTTAAGTATCAACTTAAGATCATTCAATTCAATTCGTCTGCGGGACTTTGTATTAAACTAAATTTTTACTGGAGCCTTAAAGTAGTTGTAAACTTTCCAAACTCACTGAAAGCATCATGTAGCCAATGCATGGATCCCCAATACTGCCAATACCAGAAGTACTGCTCAGACTTGTTGTCTGGGTAGTGCTCGAAGGTAAGTGCCCAGGTGAAGACGAGCGAGAGCACGTCTGACACAGCGAGAGCGGTCAGGTACGTGTTGGTGGAGGAGGACATGCGAGGACGTGTCAGCACGGCGATGGTCACTAGGTTCCCGATCATCCCCATCGCACAGAAGACCGGCTGGACGAACCTGTGCACCCAGATCCGACAGCCGTCCCGGAACAGAAACGCCGGTGTGTCGATGAACACTTCTGTATCGTTGTGTCCGCAGTCCATGGCGCCGCGGCGAGCACTGAAAACGGTGTTGCCCCCCTCTACTCCACTCCCACGATGCTCTATTGCCCACCCCTCCACTCATAAACAAGTACAATCAGCTGCTTCATTGTTGGCAAAAATAACTTGTTGCTTTTCCTAACAACTGTCAGGACACTAGACATTTTTTCGTCGTTGGTTCAAAAACACGCAAACTAGGCATCGTTCTTAATTTTATACTTAAAACCTAAAATATTGATATTTTACTTATTTGAGTCTTATTCTTTATTCATTTCTAAGGCGCCGATCGTAGAGATATGGGCGAATATAAGGGGTGAATGTGTGTGATGAGTGTAGATGAATGAGTGTAGTCGTTGTTACTATATGATTTCGACTTAGCTCAGAAAGAACTATTTATTAATAGCCCAATAGCCAGGGCAATAATGGGACCTACAGATTTATGTGGAATCCGAACCACGCAGTGTTGATCTGATTTTCAGCTAACTGACAAGTCTGACACTCAGTTCTCATCACTATACAACATCTGAACCTTGACTACCAATATGGACACCCCAGACTTCTTTGATAGTGTCCACGTCGATGGTAACCATTGAGCAAATCTAATAACAATGTTGCTTTGAGGTTTTATTTTTATGTCACGAAATAGCCGATGTTCTTATAATACATTCTTATAATCTTATTGTTTTAAGATTACTATGCCACTGTCTTCCGAATTTATTGATTACTATACATATCTACACTGTTCGTCACTGTAGTTCAGTCAGTGTGGAAATTATCTGTGCTGTTTAGTTATTGGTATATTTAGAGTTTAACAAATTAATAAAACCATAGTTAGTTACTTTCGGTTCTAAAAAAATACTATTAAAACCCGGCCACGGTTTTATGATATTAACTATTATGAATATAATTTTGTTCTTTAGTAGCTATAAAAATAAAGGTTGACTTTTTTACATGCTCTTATCTGTAATAAAGTGATTTACAGTTGTTTTAGTAAATAAGAAACCCTCTGACACACTAGTTTGTTTATAATGTGCACATAAATCAGCTGGTCACAATAGCAGTTTTTCAGCACTGACATTTATTTTCATTGGTGAAATATAGGTTTACGAGAAATGCTTGAATTTGCATTTTTCTGTTTAAAGTTTTTTTAAACTAAATATATAAAAAGACTCTTGAATCTAAATACAATGTTGATTGAAAATTTAAAGTGAATACAATATTTCAATTTCGAGTTTTGTATACACAAGCATAAAAAGGTTGATTTATATATGTGTAAATTTTGGATTGTTATTGAATCATGTTTACAATATTCCATGCATTTTGGTCCATGATCAGTCCTTAAAGGCTTTTGAAAGTGTATTTCTTCTTTTCCAAGTCTTCATAAGTTTGATATGTAGCAAAATCATTCCTAAAGTGAGTCTATCTATTTCACCCCAACTTACTGTCATACGGTAGTATCCATATATCGTGTGCGACCTATCTTGCCAGGTGGCCACGCTTAACCTGGCAGCCATTGACTAAGTTTAGCTCATGGACACACTGACGGGACTTCGTGCTTTGTGTGCTGTTTACGTTGAGGATTATTAATTATCCATATGTGCAGCTAAGTGTGAATAGGGCGTTTACGAAATGTAACTTTCAAGAGACACAATCTGTTTCGTTCAGATTTTATCGGACACACTGATGTGTAGAAATGATTCATGAGGAGGTGGGCCTGTTGAACTTTACTCTAAGTCATTAGTAGGCCTATATGTTGATTTAAAAACCAACTGAACTTCAGTGGTACAGATTTCATTTAAGCACAAAAAAGGCAAAATAGTACGAATATGGCTTAGATTTGGACAAACCATGTTTACCAATCTCAGACCGGACGAAACATAGTTTGATTGCACCCATGCATTAAAATATAATCATATGTTATGTTATAAAAATCCTTAGTAATGAAATTTACTGTTTCCTTTCTCAAATAAACAAACTTTAACTTTAGTATTAATTACTGTACATTATGCTATATAACTATTATATATTGCTACACGAGGCTAGATATTTCCTACTCTAGTTTTAGATAACTACGTAAGCACGTACATTTTCATAATACTCAAAATTGAATTGTAGATATAATTTTTATTTTTCAGGTATCATTTATCATGTAGAATAAACTTCAGAGATTTGAAGGGGTACGTTTTTGGACAAATTTAAAATATCTTTACATTTATCGTTGTTTACTTAACACAAAGTAACATATCAGAGTAAGTTTACGTTTCATGCAAAAATATGAGCTTTAAAAGACAATCTTAATCCAAAGTGGACATAAATATCCCAGCATGCCTTGTTATCAACCCCTCCTCAGACCAGTGGCGTGCCGAGAGCCTCTTACTTTTACCTCTATTTACTGTAGTGTTTATGGGTTTTTCATTTCTACCATATTGATTGAGTTACTCTAATTGGAAATCATCTGCTATTGGATGTATGGTTTCTAATTAATACGTTATTTAGTTTACGGTTTTAAAGTAGTAAAAAATTAAAAAATTAATTTACTCAGAATCTAAACCCAATTATTTATTTTTAAAACCTACTCTGCTGATAATTGCATTAATAATACATCTAAGAATAATGTCCAAATGTATTTTAGTCTTGTCATATTATTACAATAAAAAAAACAACAACAAAACAGTATTTCATTCTGTTCAGAATATAGCCGACTTCATATAAATAAAAAATTTTCAAGATGTTGCAAGAGTGAGTAGAGCAGACCACAAATCAACTATAAAAGCGATAAAACACTTAAATATTATAAAATAAAAAGCAACAACAATAAGGCAACTAAAATAATTAAAGTGTATAAAATGAAATTAAAATCGACCTTATTAGGGGTGAAGTTTTTATAAGGTCATCTCTTCTACTTATCCCAACATATGGAAGAAAAATAATTTACAATAGCATTTTAAACGAATGGTAGACAAATCAGCCATTAGTTGTCTAAATAACTTTAAGTGATCGTTAGACCAACGTTTAGCAGGATGTGTTTTATGATAGAGTAAATTTATAAATGACAACAACCAGTCATAACATTCTAAACAACTTTGAAATATTGTCAGACCAACTAAACAACCAGCCATAAAATTCTAAACAACTTTGAAATATTGTCAGACCAACAGATGATAGTGTGTATTTCATGAGGACGTAAATTTGTAAATGACAACAACCAGCCATAAAATTCGAAACAATTAAAAATATTGTCAAAATACTAGTTGATAGTACTTGTTTGGTAAGAATGTAATTAAGGGACAATAACCAGCTATAATATTCTAAATATCTTTGAAAGAGTATAATACCAACAGTTGATAATATGTGTTTTATAAGATTGGAAATATATTTATGACAACAACCAGTCATACAATTTTAAACAACTTTGGAAGTGTGTAAGACCAACAGTTGTTAGAAAATGTTCTATAAGAATATAAACGTATTAATGACAACAACCAGCATGATTCTAAATAACGTTAAATGATTGCCAGATTAACTGTTGCTAGTACGTGTTTTATAACAATTGAAAGTTATAATTGATAACAATCTGCCATAAGTGTGATAAAATATTGTGATGATTTGGCAAGCAAAAAAATTGTCATTAACTTCTCTAAACAATCTTGAGATTGATAATCAGTATTGACAAACTTAAAACTGCAATTTTAGAGTGGCAAAGGAGTTCCAAAATATTTGGAAATATCGTGAACAACAGTCAGCCATAGTAATGTTTTATGATTGTCATAGGACAGCAGTTGACACCGATAATGGAAGAAAACTTCTTGTATGGTTAACTAATTACTATGATTTTCCGGAGTGACCCAAAATTAACTAATGTAAAACTAAAATCTTAGATGACATGGCTTGAGAAATATTCAAATAAATCTGGTAAAACAAGATTATTTGTTTTGAAACTATGATCAGTGTACATGATTGTTCTAAATTAGGCTTGTTATGGGTCCAAATTACACATATATTTAGCTACTGTTTCAAGTAAGCTCATAATACACTTTTCGAGTTGGCTAAGTTGTGAAATAGGAATACAATCCAACCTATTTAGTCATTTGCAACATAATAATCTTTTTATAATTGATTGAATAGTGATTATAACGAAATTCACATAATTTTAATTGAAATTTAAAATAGTATCTTTTTCTTTTAAAGGTCAATAAAATTGTTTTATTACGACAGGGCTTGAGAAAGATATTTGGTTGCCTGAATGTGGTAAAACATGGTTATTTGTTTTACAATTACGAGCAATGTACACGACTGTTCTAAATTAGGTATATTTTCGACTAAATTACACATAGCTGATATCTTAAATTACTGCATACAAATAATTTTATTACATAATAATTCAAGTTATTACAGTATGAGAAATTTAGTAATACCAGACGAGTTGAACTAAAATTACAGTAATTATATTGCCCATAAAGAAATGATCTAAATTAAGTTTATGAAAGGTCGAAGTTACACATCTGTTTAGATGTTATCTGAAATAAGACTTCAATACATTATTTATTGAGTTGGTGACAATTTAAAACATAAAATTACCGTCGCAACTCTTTAATTATTTACGTGTGCAGAAAAATATTAATAATATATATTATAATTAATTGAGTATTTAAAGTGTGAATTTAGTAAAAAATATACTTTATTACCGTTATAAATAGTATATTTTAATAGTAAATAGCTTCTTAAAAAGATTGTTTTATATTTTACTGATTCAATGCCCCAACAGATGTTTAATAGTCTATAGGGGTTGGTTATTGGTGACTCAGTGAAAAGGCCTCTTATGGCGGAGGGCTGGTTCCAAGGTTCGAATCCCTAACTGATTTAACGGTTGGAACTTCACTCGTTAATCAAAGTTCTCGCAATACCCTTTAAGACCAATTAAACTGCCGAGTGTCGTTTAGTTTTCAAAATAAAAATGAGAAATAAAACATGTTGAATAAAATATATGAAACAATATTTAGACGAATTTTACAATAGGAACTATTGCATGTTTTGGTGACAACAAGATCGAAAATATATTATGTTAATGTAATTATCGTTCACGTTGTTTTACATATGGCATGCCAGCTGTGTTCATAATGAAGGTCATGTGTGTATTACATGTATTCTGACGGTTCAGTGAAATTGTAAAGCAGTATAAAACACTTTCAAAAAGTAAAAAGTTTGCATTTTTTTATCTACAGGTAATAATGTTAAGAACTATTAAATAAGATAAATTGCCACATCAAATAGCAATCAGAAATACGCCTGTAAAAGTCTTAAGTTTGTCTGTATTCAATCTGTATTTATTGTCTTACAGAGTTTTTACTACCAAATAATACACCTTTTTATTATTATATTTGTTAATGTGAAAGTGTTATTACTCAATTGAAATCCATATTCGCCCATATCTTGACGATCGGCGTCTTATGAATAAATAAATAAAAAAAAAAAAAAAACTGACTTACAGATCGAATCATGCAAATTCTATAAGTGGTAGAGGCAGACAACGTCACATAGTAAACTGGTTTATAGTCTCATACAATTGTAGGTATAAATTAAATGATAAATATAATAAAGTACCCTTTTATTAATTTTTATAAAAATATATTACCGGTTTTGGCTCTTAGGCCATCTTCAGATAGTAAATAATATAACCTAAAATAAATTAACAAATTATAAAAATAAAACAGATGAAAATAACATAACATATGATTAATTTAGTTTGTGGGTAAGTTGAATTTTACTTTTTGATTCTAATGTTTTTTAACTTCTCTTATTTTTTCGTATATAGGATTGTTCATGTTAATTTGTGTATTTAATATGTTCTTTGGTTCATTATAATTGTTTGTGTATATGTGTAAATTTTCTTTTGTATTCATTTTTTCTCCTTTCTTCTCGTATTCTAAAACTGTAACATTTTCATTTATATTTTGATAACTGTAATTTGACTGGAGAATATGTTCTGCAAAGTTAGATTTATTTGATGTTGAATTGTTGTTTTTTATGGCTTGTATGTGTTCTTTGTAACGTAAATTAAATGTTCTTCCAGTTTGTCCTATGTAAAAAGAATTGCATTCTGAGCATTTTATTTTATATATTCCAGATTTGTCATATTTGTTATTATTATTTTCTTTGTTGGATAATTTGTTAGTTAAAGTAAAAGTATTGTTCTTTGTTTTGAAACTGAGTGTCTATTTACTGTGGTGAAATGTCTTTCTAATAGCTTTATTCATTTTTGTATTGTAAGGAACACTGATAAATAAATAAAAAAATAATCTATTGGTTTCGTTATGTTGATGATGTAATATATCTTTTCCAAGGAAATGAAAAAGAAAGTGACGAATTACTAGAATACTTAAATTCATTAAATGACAAGATAACATTTACAAAAGAAAATGAAACAAAAGAAATAAACTATTTAGATCTAACAATCACAAATATTAGAAATAAACACTCTTTCAAAATGTTTAGAAAATCAACCCAAAGTGACCTACTAATTCCATATAATTCTAACCACCCATGGAAATACAAATTATCTAGTTTTATATCAATGATAAACAGAATGTTAAACGTCCCAATGCAAAAATATGATTATGAAGAAGAAAAAAGAACAATAAAATACTTAGCTTCGAAAAATGGTTACAATCCGACAATTGTTGACAAATTAATAAAAAGAATAAAAAGAAACAAGAATAAGAAAATGGAAGAAAAAGAAAAGAAAAAATGTATCAGTGTTCCTTACAATACAAAAATGAATAAAGCTATTAGAAAGACATTTCACCACAGTAAATATACACTCAATTTCAAAACAAAGAACAATACTTTTACTTTAACTAACAAATTATCCAACAAAGAAAATAATAATAACAAATATGACAAATCTGGACTATATAAAATAAAATGCTCAGAATGCAATTCTTTTTACATAGGACAAACTGGAAGAACATTTAATTTACGTTACAAAGAACACATACAAGCCATAAAAAACAACAATTCAACATCAAATAAATCTAACTTTGCAGAACATATTCTCCAGTCAAATTACAGTTATCAAAATATAAATGAAAATGTTACAGTTTTAGAATACGAGAAGAAAGGAGAAAAAATGAATACAAAAGAAAATTTACACATATACATAAACAATTATAATGAACCAAAGGACATATTAAATACACAAATTAACATGAACAATCCTATATACGAAAAAATAAGAGAAGTTAAAAAACATTAGAATCAAAAAGTAAAATTCAACTTACCCACAAACTAAATTAATCATATGTTATGTTATTTTCATCTGTTTTATTTTTATAATTTGTTAATTTATTTTAGGTTATATTATTTACTATCTGAAGATGGCCTAAGAGCCAAAACCAGTAATATATTTTTATAAAAATTAATAAAAGGGTACTTTATTATATTTATCATTTAATTTATTAAAATAGTAGCCCTAACGTGAACTAGTTTATACATATATAATTGTAAGTATATTTGTTAATCTGACCCACACTCTTTGAAGTGTATTGACAGTGGTGAAGCGTTAAAACTTGTAGAATTCTACATAGTTGTAGCATTTAATAAAAACTATATACCTACACATAATATGCCATTTATGAAGAATATGGACGTGGTTTTCAAAATACGTATCCATAAACCAACCACTTTCATATTACGTTAAAATTATATACGTGGTTATTAGTCGAAAGATATACGTTTTACAAAAGTTTACTAATTAAAGTAATATTTATTTTAAATAAAACTTGATGGATAGTATTAAAGGATATTAACGAGATCATAGCTACTTTCAAAAGGTTCATGGACAATAGCATCCAATGTTGAACCCAATATCACTGTAGGCGTATAGGTGAGTGGGCAAATACCACTATTACTAAATTAATATTGTAAGCCTAATGAGAATATAGGAGCATGAAAAAGATTTGTTAACAAAAGAAATATGTTTAATTTCAGGGTGTTTCTATAAATTCCAAAAACTATTTACATCAGTATGGTACTAATTGCACCCGAGTTAAAATGTAGTTAGAGTTTGTTAATATATAAGAGAAATTCAGCTCTAACTCTCCTTCATGGTCTGTTAGGCATAATTTGTAATTTGATTGAGGTGTGTTTCAGATAAAGTGTTTGTGTCTGAAAGTGTCTGATTCCAAAATGCGTTGAGTTATGATCAAAAACAGTCTGATACACGATGTTCTAGTCATCAAGTTGGCCTTTTATCTCTTTGAAACTTTCAACTTTGATGGTGTTTGGTGTATGTAGCTTGGGAGAAGTTCCTAGATCGTTCCTCGTTTCTACAACTGGATGAACATTACAACGATTTACATCATCTTCTTACATTACCAACAAATAGTACACGAGATAGTTTATACTGTATCGGTAGTTTTTTTTTTTTTTTTTTTCTAAATTAAATTCATTGGATGTGTGATTTTTTTTTCCAAAAATTAAATCCTAGAGTTAATATGCCTTAATAGATGAAAAATACTAAATGATTTCTACTTGCAGTTTTTAACGTGTAATGAACTTAATAAAAAAGTACAAACTAAGTATTCTTGAAGTTGAAAAAGAAATAAAAACAATACTTGACAAACTAATTTATTAACTAATGTTAAATGTAAAAAATTTTAGAAAGATAAAAATGTAGGTTGAATATATGAAAGGACAATGTTTACCCTAACATCACATTACTAAAGAAGTATTAATATTACATTAACATTAACTAAGTATGGTATTTAATACATTTATTAATATGTTTAGTATAATATTGGTGTGAGTAATAGTATATTTCATAACAAGAGTGGAAAATGGGATTTTGCATGTTCGAGACCATATGTTTGAAGTGCGAGACTTGTCGAGCACTTCAATTGGTCGAGAACATGCAAAACATTTTCACTTGAGTTTTGAACGATATTTTTCACAACACTACTGAATGAAAAATTTTGGAATGTTAAATTTTTATTTAACTAGGAACATTTTATAAAATATAATGATTTTTTAAATCAGCTCTACTATTTTAAATGTATAGATAACAAGAATGTTTTTAAAAGCTTTTGAAGGTTATTAAGTTGTTGACTGTGGAAAATTTTCGGTTGTAAACAATGTTACTTTCGGTAGTAAACAATAGACAGCTGTTGAAAATATGATGTTTCACAGGTTGTAAACACATAACGAAAACAGCTGAACTCATAGTAGTGTAGTGAAAAATTATATTAATTTTAGTACAAGATGAATGAATGTTAAATAAACACTATGGCATAAGTATAGATAGACATGTGCATGCTAACTAAAACATTAAAAAAAAAAAACTTCTTGAATTTTTTAACTGATACTTTAAAACGAATCAGTTCTATTTACCTATCTAGGAAGAAGTATGTGATATTTTTTTATATGCCAGGTCTTACAAAGCATAACATTTCTTATGCCTTGTTAATAATCATAAGTAGCATAACAATTTATGCACCAGCAAGCATTGACCTTAAATCACGCAACTCAAGTAGTTATAAAAGGGTGAGGGTGTGTAAAAGGGTGAGGGTGTGTAAAAGGGTGAGGGTGTGTAAAAGAAGTAAGCTGAATGATATTTAGTTCTGTGTGAAATAATTTGCAAACTGAAGGCCAGTCAGAAGAATGATTGATTTTTCATAATATATTATACTTCCGTTAGGGTTTAATTACAGACAACTTAATAGTCTACTAAAATACTTTTTAAGATCTTAATATATTCTTGATTTTTAGATAAAAAGGGGTAGAATATGAGTGATATTTAACAAGCTAAGAACTTGATAACAAAGTGACCTTCGTCGTAATAATTAACAAAGTCGCAGTTCTTAATGACTTGGTGCATTTTATCACCTAACAATTATTTACCTCCTACAACGGGATAAACGTATAAACAGTAACGATTTATTTTACTAAGATCAAATATTAAAATTCAATATGCACAATTTAGCCTATTTCAAAAATATTTGTTTCATTTGATATTGTTTGGCACCTGATGATCAATTAAATACAAAAATACTAGCCCTCATATGGGAACAAAACCATGATTAAAACCATCCTGAGACAATACATATCTTGCCAACATATGAAGATTGGACGAGAGGTCAAGTAATACATAATGGACAAACAGCCAACATATATATATATGGTTTTATAGACTACATTATATGTTGGGGATGGGAATATCTGTCCAGGAAGTAAACTATTTTGTAGGAATGCCGAATTAAAAGGGAAGCGAAAGACTCATGTTTGTTGGGTGAGTGCTTGTCTCATTGGCATTGGGGGGAGGGGGGAAGGTAGGGGCAGTGTTATTTATTATCTTATTAATCTATAAATATATATATATTAATCTATTAATATATATATTTACAGATTAATAAGATAATAAATAACACTGCCGCTACCCTCAACCCCCCCTCCCCCCCCCCCCAACATGCCAATGAGACAAGCGCTCGCCCAACAAACATGAGTCTTTCGCTTCCCTTTTAATTCGGCATTCCTACAAAATAATCTACTTCCTGGACAGATATTCCCATCCCCAACATATAATGTAGTACCTTTGAAAGATCACCGAGCAGACTATTTTTTTTACATTCTTGAAGGAGTCTGGAATTTAATTGGCCTTAATTTTTACAAAGTAACATTTTGTAGATAACTCCTCACTGAGTGGAATGTTTCGATCAATCAAAACTTCACTATTTAAAAACTAGTTACAGCACTATACAATAGCGTTCACGTAATGTCAACACAATTAAAGCCTCATGTAATAAAATAATTCAATGTACTGACACTCCAATTTAGAACTGAAAAAGGAATTAGAAGAATTGCTCCCTTATTGAATGTCAGCCGCACACATCTGAAGTAAAGATCAGTGATTGTCTTCCTCGATTTAATATTGGAATATTGAGATGACATCTGCATTGTTGGATTGAAAAAAAAACGAAACCAATACCTAATGAAAAATGAATAGATTTTAAAATATGAATAAAATATTTACACATCTATTTAATTTAATCATTAATTTTCTAAATAAATTATTTAGTGATTTGTTTTAGAAATGTTTAAAGAGTGTATTAACTCCCATTATTCAATTAGTAATTAAATTTAACCAAAAATACTTTTCATTTATCATTTATCAAATATATTTCTCTATTTATAATTAAGATAGTAATTGTTCAAATAGTAAGGAACATGGGAGATAGATAGTATCAAAGAGTGTAATCTTTAGTATTAGATTTAAATGCTCCGTAAAAAGGGGCGATTTTATGAGAATCAATAGTTTAGACAACTAAGGGTCTTACAGGTTATGTCAAATTTCAAACAAATATTGTTTTGATCTCGCCTAACCACAAACCTCATACATGGTTATTTCCACTGGAACAACTCTGGCCATTCGAACTCTGGCCAATACCATAAATAGGCACTTCAGACGTTTATAGCAAAGATTTACTTTGCGGAGATTTTCGTGACCTAACAATATTTAATTTCTACTAAAGAGTTGGTTAAAATGAAAATGTCAAATGAACATTTCTAATTTGAATGTAGGTTTTTTAACCTGTCAAGTTATGTCATGATTTATAACAAAAGTTAACTTAAACGTACTTCTAGAATGTCCTTGAATCTTCAAACTTAGTGGCTCTTAAGGAAACATAATAGTGTGTAATTTAATACTGCTCCTAAGTAGGTAAGTCGCTAACAGTAACTAAGTCTTTGCTGTCGTTCATGTGCCTGGCTCAGCCGCCAATTGATGGTTTGTCCCATATTGCCCAGCCATTGAACAAGTTCTAAGACTCCAATCACTAATATAGTAAATTTGTACTCAGTTAACATCAATTGCTTTGTTTTGCGTTAACTATTATCATCAATTTTATCCAATTTGACCTCATTAATTCTTTAGACCCATGATTTCAAAAAATTTACCGCATTTTTATTTACATTGAATTCGTTTTTAAACAAGCGATCAAGTACGTCTTTAAACTAGTGATCAAGGCATACATTTTGTAACAATAGCTGTGTTTAAAAATAACAGAATATTATTCTTCAACTTCTTCCAATTAAATACCTCAAACTTGAAATGTTACCAAATGAAATGTAAAAATCAAACTATATATATAGCAGATGATAATCAATACTTTTACAGAGAAAATAGTAAAGCACACTTAGCAACGTCAATTCTTTTGTAAGGTGCTGAAATATCGTCATTTTATTATTACCTTTCAATTGGAATTAATATTCAAAATCATATTTGGTTTGTTTATCCTGATAACTCACTTAAATGTGACAGGAATAATCACAAACAAAAACTATTACGTTTCGTAAAGTATAATTAACAAGATCCTTCAGACCAGTGCGTTAAGTTTATTCGCCGTGCTTGAGAGATAAGTACAAAGCCATGGCATGAACCCAGAATGTTTGTAATGGAGGTTTATTAGAGAACTTTATATGTACCATGAGGGAGAATGATATTGTTGGCAGCCAATAGACCATTAAGAAATATTTACAGTTTACTTGTGTAACATCAATGTTATTGGGTGCTTGCGTGTGTTTTGTAAACTGTTGGGGAAGTTATTTATATGGCTGACGAAATCATTTCCTCTCTAACTATCCAATCTGAGTAACATTTAAACCCAAATCACTTAAACAAAACATTGTTATATTGGTTGTAACTAAGAGATAACTACCTTCATTTATTAAACTAGCTATCATTTTGATTAGTATGTGTAGCTGCCATGGCTGGGAGAACACAGATTCGAAAGTTCAAATGTCAGATTTGCTGCTCGTTCACCTACCCAAAGGTACTACAGCTTTGAAGATTTGCTTTCGACGTGATCAACTTATATGAACGAAATAAGATCCTGTTTATCGATCTACCAATACCTGTAGGTGGGATGCACCTCCCTTGTAGGGAATGGACACTGTTAATACGTCTCCAAACTGGACAAGTGTACCTACAGGAAATTTGAATGGGCACTAGATCAGTCTCGTGATTGAAGAGAGTCTATCCAAACAATGGATCACATAGTTAAAGAGTGCCCCTTGCGCTCTTTTACGGAGGAATTAGCCGGAATTAGCAGAATCAGTGGGGAAGGTCTTAAATACTTTATGGATTGGATTTAGGTTTGAGAAAATATATCACCTTAGTTTTTCTATTAACGAATAACGAGACGTTTGGTGTTTTAGTTTAGTTAATATACAAGACCTCCGGACGTGTATGAGTTGGTAGTTGGGTTGCAGTAAACTAATAAATTGTAGCTGATAGCAAACCACTCGCTATATATTTATCGAGAGTCTGTTATTTACTTACTAAACGCATCATGAAGCCAGATGATGTACCCCCAGTGAAACCAATACCAGCTGTACTCCACTGTCTTGTTGTCCGGGTAATGCTCGAACGCCAATGCCCAGGTGAGAATGAGATAAAGTGCGTCAGAAGCGGCCAGAGCTGTCAGGTAAGTGTTGGTGGAGGATCGCATGCCGGGTCTCGTCAGCACCACGACGGTCAGCAAGTTACCGATAAGTCCCACGACACAGAACGCGGGCTGCACGACACGATGAATCCACACCCGACCCGCGTCCCGGAAGACGAACGGTGCGCTGTCGTACAAAACGTCAGTCCCATTCGAGTCGCACTCCATCGCTTGTTGTGGCGTACTGAGACGCAGACCCGGCTCCCACTCTGTTGGTGACGTCATCTCCCTCCAATCGTCGTCGTCATCAGCTGTTTTGATTGTTGGCAAACATCTACGCCTGGTTTGGCACCCTAAATCTAAAATAGGTTATCATGTCTTTTAACGATTTTGTTATAGTTCACTGAGAGTCGTTTGTTATTTTCTGGTGTGCTCAGAAGTGAATTTGAATGGAGGTTAGTTATTATTTTTAACTAAATCATGGTTATATTTTATAAAGAAGTCTAACTTAGAAATGGATATATGTGTTGAAAGTATGTTCTTTAAATAATATGAGCTCAATTCTTAATAAAAAAAAAAAAAAAAAAAAAAAACAAGTATTTTAATCTATTCCAGGCAAAAATGTGTCAACGATCTTCAAGGTTTTGCCTATAAGGGAAACTAAATCCTAAACTAACATTTGAAATATTTTACTATGCAGTCTATCTGCATCAAATGAATCAATAAAAATCAGGTTGAATTTGAGGTTTATTGTTTTTATTTGTAATTTTTTTTGTAACTGTGTTTTTTAGTTTTTTAAATTATATTTAAAAATAAAGATTTATTTCATATATTTTTGATTTTTTTACTAGTGGAAATGTAGTGGATGATTGCTCATCCTAGCAGGCAATACAAAATGAATGTTTTATTTTCATTTTCGAATTGGTATCCAAAAATCAATGATTTGAGAACCAATTTTGTTCTTATTCGTTTAAGCAATAAATAATAGCCTTAAAGTGTTAATTCTTTGAAAACTGTAACAAATATATTTATAAATCTGTAAATAAGTATTTTAAAACGTATTTTATGTATTGAAGCTTTATGAACTAGTTAATTCGCTTATTGTTAACTGTACAAAAAACAAGTTAACTGTATGTAAGAATTTCGTTTTCTGAAAAATTGTACGCAAACTGAAATATGTAATTTAAGAGATATTTTCAACAAAAAAGAATACTATTTAAAAAGTCAAAGATTTAGATGAAAGTAATGTAATGCCTGCACTAATATATATCCCCAAAAGGTGAGCTCGACCTATTCTTTAGCTGTGATGAATGGTCAAAGTTGGACGTGAAAATGCGTTATTTTATGTTTTATTGGTGCTAAGGGATTAAAACATGGCTGGGTAACGAATTAACTAATGATAAATGTAATGAAAGGATCAATGACTGGCATCGACGTGAACACTACTGAAGAATTCTGGAGTGTCCGTGTTGGATGAAAGTCAAGGTTCAGATTTCGTGTAGGGAAGATAGCTTAATGACAGGTTTGTCAGTTAGCTGAAAATCGTACTAATACCTCGTGGTTCGGATTCCACGTAAAACTGTAGATCCATTAGTAGCCCCGGCTATTGGCCTATTAAGAAATAACTCTTTCTAAGTAACAGTCGACTTAATAACTATTACTTTTTAACTAATTATATTTACTGAATGTAAAAGTAATCTAGCCTAAAATATTAAAAATTAAAAAAAAAACATATGAGGACATCAAAATAAGCCTTAAAATCATTTGAATGCAATAAAATATTGGGAGCGAATCGTTATCTATTTTGCTTTTAATTCTTGCTAGAGGACAATTAATACAAGATGGAAAAAAATATGGAAACGCTTTCACGACTTGTGTATGACTGCTCTTGAAAAAGTTAAATCTTGTATATCATCATGGTTACAAAGAACATACTTCCTGACGCCGTTTCATATTTTTAGGTGAACGGCCTACAAGGAGTTGAAGGAAATTCTACAACGTAAGATCATCTCGAAGTATCAAATGAAAGGCCTATTCGAGAGGAATTAATTGACGTAAATAGAACTTCGAAAGGTTTATCCTTTCCAGAGTAGCGGTATTTTTAATTTCAAGGTAACTACTGTAAATTGAGCAAAATTATTTCTCCGCTATTTGGTGGGTTGAAGTAAATTATTCTGATCAAAAATTATTCTTTATGAAACTCAATTATTCCAAAAAATTAAACTATCAAATTGTCTATCGAAAAAAATATCGTTGTTGTAAAAGCTTTTCCATATCTTTCCCCTGAACGGTTATCTAGTCGTATTGATATGTAGAAAAACAGTTAGTCTAGTATTAAAATAATACAAATTTATTCCAAGTGAAATATAATAATCCAAAAGCATGTATTGTACAATTCATTCTCCAACCCTACGCAACAGATACCAGGACGCGTGCACTCGCACACACACACAACGAAACACATCTAGTTACTATGGGATTTATTAGTTATTTCGTCATCTAAATCATGAACCCACATAGGTTCGCTGATGATACCTTGATAGTTATCATCGAAATAATTTGGATAATTAATGGCTTGCCACATCCATGTTGTGTCTATCCAGCACGTAGTTAATTGTCGGATCTATCCACTCATAGGTTTGTGTATCCCCAGACAGTAACGTTTGCCAGCAGGTTGGTCCAATGCCAGAGACCTCTGACCAATAGACTGACGAAGCCTTTATTTAATCACCGGAAACACACGTATTTAGCTTGCCTCAAGGCGAGTTGAGTTTTGTTTCTCTTGTCATTAGAAAAAACACCAGATAACCCAAGTTTAGAGTTTATTCAAGTAAAATGTGATATTTAATAATGTTATGCATAAAAATAAACAATGTCTAGTTATAATTTATTTTTATTTAGTAGCCCCACTTCAACCTATACCATCTTACATAAGATACATAATGTTGATGTTAAATAAACTTTCAGAACATTATTTGACCACAAACCTACGGAGATTTTTAAGCGATTTATACTTATTTAAACTTGTGTGTGTTTCTTTTATTCCAAAATTACTAATTAGTTTTTTCTTGGGGACTATGACATTTAGGCTTTAAAATTATATTTTTCTTTTAATAAAACTTTAGAATTACTTTTTTACACACCTTTGTGTATGTAGCGTTACGGGATTTCAAGTCGTGAAGTTCCTACTGGTTCAAATTAACAAGCCTTTATTAAAAAATAACTGCAAACTAACATATATTAATCAAGGTAACATACTTTTTTAAATACAAGAAAATACATACTGTTTTAGTTCATTGTTTTTATTTAATTAGAATTTTCCTAATTATTTTCTTAATTATTTCAGTATCGTTTAACTCACATTGTACGACTAGGAAAGCTTCAGTCGTTCTGAAATTCATAAAATAAAATAGCCCTAAGAAGTATCGATATCGATTTAAATTACTGTTATACTTTAAACCTAAAGAAGTTTTCAATGGTTTAAAAGGTTATGTAATTTAACATAATTTGTGAATTACTTTTTCTTGAGATAGTTATTTTTACTTATTAACTGCTTATTTAAAACCGTTAAAATGTTTGATCACTTTTTCTAGAAAATAATTATTAAAGGATCACTTTAAATAAAAAAAATAAAAAATAACACTTTAAATAAAAATAAAAACTTAAAGATAAGAAAGCTTTGTAGCTCATTTTATATGCGGTGACGTATTCCTTGTGGCGTGCAGTTGTCAACTGCCTTACTAAACTCAATCCAATCAACATCTGACTGAAAACAGGTAACCTGTCAACTGACAGAGAACAGCTGTTCATATTTACTTCAACTTACGTAATGGGGAGATGATTGAGGTTAAGTTTCGGTTTATAAGTTGTGATGTAATGACAAGTAATCTTATCAAATATTCCCAGCGTAGTTATGAAATATATTTGTATAAGGATTAATTTGAAAAAAATTATTTTGATTTATTCCATTTTCAAATTTTCTTTTATGGTTATTATTAAGTCGTTATTACCCTATAAATATTCAAGGAAAGAGATTTAGAACACATTATTTCGCTATTTATCATTATAATTACTTATAAATTCATTTTTTTTTTTTTTTTATCAGCGAGAATTTGGAAGTATTGTATAGTAAAAGTGCTTCAGTTTTATAATATTAATAATTCTTTAAAAATAAAATATTAACGATATTATTGTTATAGTTCAAATTAAATTCATGATTATTCTTTCCTACATTAAGAGCAAAGTTACATAGTTTTTATCATATTCATTGTTGCTATCCACACATACTTAACCAGCAAAAGTAAATTTTGTTTGGTAGGCTACTCCCACCCACTAAACGCACGTTTGGTTTAACTCAACCATGTTTTTTGACGTTGTATTATATTTTTCTCTTATGGAAAAGCATATCTTTACCTGCCAAAGATAATGAATCTACAAAATATAAATCTTACACATAACCATACGCCTGTGTTTTACTGGAAATCTTTTTTCAGAATACCAAAACAGAATGTTAAAAACCCTATACAACAATAGCTCTAAGAGAAACATGTTACGTTAATTTTTGTATGCATTACAAAGGACATACAATTCAGTAACACTATTTAAACATTCTGCTATACCATTTTAACCAAAAAAAAAAAAAAAAAAACTAAATTAATGTCCTTAAACCAAGATTAAGGCTATTCATATTTATTTTAAAGCTGAATCGTTAGATTTTAGCCAATTTGTAATTACATAATATCAATAAATGTGTTATGAACTGAATCATTTATTTTTCAGTTTAATCATTATGTAAGGTGTGTCCAATTTAATTTATGCTTAGAACTGTACATCTATTTATTTACTAAGCACATTTTTAAAATATGGTTTGTTATGATATTTCAATGTAATTTTGAAACTCAATATAGTCATGAATTTTTATATTACATTTCTTATTGAAAATTAATGTGAAGATTGGCTCGCTGTCGTGTTTGAAAAACAGTACTTTTTCAATTTTCA
This sequence comes from Stictocephala bisonia, assembly GCA_035578905.1. Classification (NCBI taxonomy): domain Eukaryota; kingdom Metazoa; phylum Arthropoda; class Insecta; order Hemiptera; family Membracidae; genus Stictocephala; species Stictocephala bisonia. Next base: position 768,220 of record JAQJVL010000268.1, read on the forward strand.
TAAATCTTACCCATTAAGACAAGATACTAAGACAATTGACCAACAGAAAATAGTTCACACAGTTAGTTTTTCAACGTAATTTAAATATTTAAGTAGGTCCAGTAACAAAAAACTGCAACCTAACATTATTGCTCTTTTTACTACTAATTCTCTTATATATTTAAATGTATTGAGTTCCAATTTTCAATTATGAATGATATAATATTCTATTTGCATATAAACCATTTTCATTGTAAATCTGACAAAGTTTACAAACCATCTACCGTAGATTTATCCCGGTGTCTGTTGCACCTCCTTTTTTACTAATATAATGAATTTTAATGCGCAAAACAGCATTCTCTGAACACAATATGTTTTATAGGTTATTGCCCTTTTAGGTTTTTATTCATCTCCTATAATTCATATGGATTTTTTTGTCCATTCCACCAATGTAATTAATAGGTTCTGATACCAGAAAATTGTCAAATGTATCTCAGGTTAACGACCTAGTGGTTATTTGGTGTAAATTAATTTGAAATAAATTTACTACAAAATAAAAGAGGTAGTCTTTTAGAGGTAGTCACCCAGAATGTTGTAGAATATCATGCAAGATGGGAAGTTTTGAAGTAGATAATATCTTATTAAATGTAGACACTATTCTTATTTTCTATCTTATTTAGTTGGACACTATTCAGCAAGATATTCAAATATGTTTGTTTACTAATTTATGTTTTCTTATACTTAACTTTATACGTGTTAAATAATTCATTTATGTAATTAATTTCATCCAAAAACTATTTTATCGTTAATTTCAATTTCAGTTTTATCCAAACCTCCTTGAATTTAGCACCACTTAATACCTTTAATTATTATTTTTAGGATTTTAAATGGTGTTAAATTGCATATTTACTAAAAATTGGTAAAGTTAAAGTGGTAGTATTTGGGATTAAAAATGTATTTAATTAATGATTACTGTCCTCATTTTAAAGTAAAAAAAGGTCAAAAAGAAAAGGATCGTCAATTAAATGGTTTTCATTTCAAAATTTGAACACGATGATCTAGGAGTTAGTAGAATCCAGTATATTTTTTATGGTATTGGATTATTACATGAATAATTTTCTTTGGTAATGGACCAATACCTTTAGACTGAAATACTTAATACGCCTTATTAATAAAAAAAATAGTGATTTCCTTTAATAACATAAACTACATAGTGGAGTTTCTTTGAGGTTGTGTACTATTTGTTTAATAATATACATTCCATATAGAATGAATTTTATATAACATTTCAAATAAATATGTAAACGAGAGATAAGTATATTCTATGACATTTTAAAGAAATTAATATACTTTTTTTTAAACAAATTTATATATGTACAATTAGGTTGAAGCTGAATAGGCAGAGTGAAATAATTTTGTAGCAAACATTAAATAGTTTGTATGTAGTTTTAATGTTCTATCTGGTATTCTTAACAAAAATAAAAGGAAAAAAATCATTTAATACAGTAAAAGAAGATCCATGTACATGGTAATACTTAAACACAGGATAATCCAGGATAGTGAAAACAAAACCAACCTAACAGTGGTTTGAATTACGTAATTGTAGCTGAGTGTCATGAATGGCCACAGTGATAATAGACATTTGTGTTTAGACCTTACAAAATACAGGCTTTACTACTGACCATTACAACGTTTAACGTAATTGTGGCTGGAATGTCATGGATGGCCACAGTGATAAAAGGGGGAATTAGTGAGGACAATGGGCCCACAATCTCAACGGTGGCATTTGTGTTTAGACCTTACAGAATACAGGCTTTACCACTGGCCGTTACAACGTTTAACGTAATTGTGGCTTGAATGTCATTTATGACAACAGTGATAAGAGGTGCAATTAGTGAGGACAATGGGCCCACAATCTCAACGGTGGCATTTGTGTTTAGACCTCACAGAATACAGGCTTTACCACTGACCGTTACAACGTTTAACGTAATTGTGGCTGGAATGTCATTTATGACAACAGTGATAAGAGGTGCAATTAGTGAGGACAATGGGCTCACAATCTCAACGGTGGTATTTGTGTTTAGACCTCACAGAATACAGGCTTTACCACTGACCGTTAAAACGTTTAACGTAATTGTGGCTGGAATGTCATGGATGGCCACAGTGATAAGAGGGGCAATTAGTGAGGACAATAAGCCCACAATCTCAACGGTGGCATTTGTGTTTAGACCTCACAGAATACAGGCTTTACCACTGACCGTTACAACGTTTAACGTAATTGTGGCTGGAATGTCATTTATGACAACAGTGATAAGAGGTGCAATTAGTGAGGACAATGGGCTCACAATCTCAACGGTGGCATTTGTGTATAGACCTCACAGAATACAGGCTTTACCACTGGCCGTTACAACGTTTAACGTAATTGTAGCTAAACGTCATGAATGCACACAATGATAATAGGGGGAATTAGAGAGGACAATGGGCCGACAATATCAACTGAGTCATTCGTGTTTCAATCTCAAAGAATAGAGGCTTTATTACCATTTTGTACAATATATTTATTAAGTAAAATTACATATCTCAGGACAATAATACTGGGCGTTTTCATTAATAAATAAGCACTGCAGTGCAATTGAACTCCTGTAACAAATAAATTTTCTATTTTTATACTTTATATAGTTTACCTACTAACATTTGTAGTAAAAAATCACTGGCCAAGAACAATAACCGAAGTATATGAGTATAGTGATCGATGGAGCTGGTACGCCCCATCGTTCTTATATATGATTAAATACCTTTAAATATACATGGTTTGGTTGCCAGTAACAGTTACCACTTGTTGAAGGAAATGAAACGTAAATAGCCACTTAATTAATTATTTATGCAACACTGTGACAATGTGGGTCAGACTGTGTTAGACTGTGTGAATTATTCAATGTAGTTTCTAACTTACAATAAATGTATAGGTAGTCTGGTTTTATATCTTATATTTAGTTATTTTTCTGCCATACAGATTAAAAATATTTTATGTACATTATAATCTATACATATTTCAGTGCAACGAATGGAAAATTGTTTTATAATATTTTTACCAAACCAAACCTTTATTAATGTCTTTCAATCAAGATCGAGGCTATTACTATTTAAGTTAAGGCAACATTTTTATGTTTTTGGTAATTGTTTTGTTAAAATATTATATAGAATTACTTAACTGATAAAGAATCTGAAGAAGGACTCTCTATCATCTTTCCAAAACATTTTCTTTTATTTTAAAAAACCTTCCCTATTAAGTAATACAAAGTAAATTAATTGATTTAAAAAATGTAAATTTTAAATAGTTTTAATAACCAAGCATTTTGTTTAGTATTGTTGCTCTTTTCACTTCTAAATCTGTTATATGCTGCTATTAATTGAGTTCCAGTTTTCATTCACGAATGACATATAGACTTTTTATTGCAACCTTCACAAAGCATCTACTATATGAGTATGGAAAAATAAACACAATCTGTTTCGTATATCAGCTACCAAAATAAAGGAGGAAACGTGAAAACCCCCACACGAAACATTTATAATCAAATAGTAAAATCTACATCACAAAGTTTACTGATAATTGCTTCAAAAGTAAAATAATTGCTTCCTATCACAGATGTCAAACCGAATTACAGGAAAATTCAGCATCTGCTTCCTCAATTAATGAAAAACAGCTAATCACCTCTGAAAAGTTCGCAATAAACAATCATTAACTATGGTGTCCATAGTTTGAGTTGACTCTCTTTAATCACATGCCTGGTCATTTACCATTCCCAACTTATACTTAAGTATATTCCCCACACCTCTGTGAAAAACACTCAACATATCTTATATATACGTTATATACTTTTTCTTCATAGATGAAGAACAATGCATATTGTTGTACAGCTGACACAAATGGAGACAAGTACATTCAATGAAGTTTTACTGAAGAAAAAAATACACTTATTTCAGTAAGAAAGATTTATAATTAATAAAATTGGATTCATCTATAGGGCAATACTTCTTCACAGATTGTCAAGGATAGGAATAGCAAAACCGACTTAACAGTGGTTTGATATGCGTAATTTTAGCTGGAATTTCATGAATGGCCACAGGGATAAGAGGGGCTATTAGTGAACACAATAGGCCCAGAATATCAATGATGGAATTTGTGTTTGGACCTCACTGAAATGAGGCTTTACCACTTACCACTACTACGGTATTGTTAACAGCAATTTGTAAGAAAACTTAAAGAATAATTATACTTCAATCATGTGACAAAAAATATTGTATAAAACAAAAACATACTAGTATACATATAAGTATATACGAAAGTATATAAGTATGTTGGTCTATTATGCATTACTACACCGTTCACCCGATTGTCAAGAAACTTTATAAAGTAATGCATTTTTTATCATGGAATATTTTAATCATGGTTTTATTTGCATCTTACAGTAGGGCTTCACTCCACTGGCCTTTGAAGTTTCAATTTCAATGAATAAAAAATTCGTATATAAAACAAATGAAATAAAACTTTTGAATGTAATAATAAATTAATATTATTAGGCACTACAGTGCAAGTGCACTATACTGTAAAAATGTACGTATTATGTTTGTACTTGATATGGTTTACCTACTAATGTTTTTAGTTAAAGTCACTGACCGAGGTGAACGATGGGGCTGGCACGCGTAGCGTGCAGGAGAGTCCATTAGTTTTAATTTACTCTTAAATATCTAAACAGATACAATTCCTGTTTTTTTTTCTCTCTCTTTATTTAGAATAGTATATATGATTACATACCTGTAAACCTACATTGGTCTTGTTAGCAATATCAGTTTCCACTTGTTGAAGTTAATGAAACGTAAACAGCCCCTTATTTGTTTATTCATTCCGCACCAAGTCTGACTTGTGAATCATTCACTGAGTTTCCAAACTTACAATAAACGTATAGCTAGTCTTTCTTTACATTTTACTTTGACCGATTTTGCTCTCGTGTACAGATGTATTTGTTTCGAATTCATAAATGTGTACGACTCCAGCTTACGTTACACTGAACACTGTAAACTTCTTTTGAATGATAATACACCTGACTTGAACCGTACGTTTAGACATATAACTACTCCATCTTTGTAACTGCTACATTCATCAGGATAACTTTCTGACATTCAAAATTTAACTCAAAACCGTAAAATGTCTTGCAATGTGCGCATTTCTTATCCTATAACAATAAAACACTTAAATTTATTAATTAAAATATATACCATCTATTTCTACGACTAAAGATATAAATACACTTTTACTGTCTAACAATACAGTATGTAAAACAGCACTGTCTTGTACTAGTGTAAGTACAGTACCTTAACAGCAAATGTACTTAATAACTTAAATTCAGTTAAGATTTATTCCAATTTTTATCATATTAAGTTCCTTATGAAGTGGAGGGCTGGACAGCAGCAATCTGAATTATAAGTACAGAATTTGTTTCCTCAAACGAAACTTGTGAACAGTCTATGTATATTCTGTCTATATTAAAACCAACTGTTAGATGCAGGTAAAGGAATTAACTATTCATGAGTATATTTTTTATTTAAAAACTTATTTAAAACGACATTTTGTATTCTTTATAAGTTTATTTATGATACCAAGCTACGTGTATTATATCAGTTATATTATAAAATAAATGGTATTATCTACCAAAAATATATCAAGCCCTTCATTTTAGAATTTCAGAGAATGTAAAAAATTATAAATAGATTTTCAAACAAAAGACGTTAACAAATCTTTTTCAAGTTTTACATTATCGTTAATGAACTATATTTTTTTCATCAAACAGTGGTTTCAGATAATTAGATAATAAGTGTACTTGTGTGATAACAAAATTAAATTATTCTCTTTCTTTCTTCCGTCAAATATTAGCGATGAAATATACTCAGTAAATATTCACGTTAGTCTGAAATTTAGACGATCACAATTGGTATCGACTACATAAACAAACAGACAGAACAATGTAATTTATTTTCTGTATACGCGCACCTGTGCTGCTGTCTAACGGTGAATGGTATCAAATAAGCTTTCGGTCGTCTGTTTTGCGTATTATTGCTTTGAGCCAGTGGTTTGAGAGAGCCATTGGCCAAACGGTCTGAGCAGTCAGGACTTTGTACCTAAACTATAGATAGCGCAAATGCGAATCCTATCCTTGACTTGTTTTGATCAGTAATATTCACCTTGTACAGAACTGGTTTTCTCCTTACTCTATCTGATACGTTTCCTATACAAATTAATAGTTAGTTATATGGAATAGTTATAGTAAGGCTGGATAGAAGATCGACCTTTCTTTTTTTTTTTTTTTTTTTTTTTTTTTTTTTTTTTTTTTTTTGAAAATAACATTACTTTAGTTATTAGTCACCTTAGCGTGTGCTGGAGAAACACAGATAGATATGTATGGAAAGAGGAGTTATAGTGAAGAAGAACACTGACGCTACCTGTGAAAAAAGATCAGAACTAATTTATCTCCACCTCAACGGGGCCCATAAAAGCGGACAGTATTCTTGTTTCTATAATCAGTGCTATTATGGCAGATAGGATAGTCACTCGTCTGCACAAATGAATATAAATGGTATCCCTAAGATCAGTTTTTACATTAAACCTATAAAAAATATCCTAGGTAATAAAAGAATGAGCTGAGGTGCCTTAAGGAAGCCATAACACTGACCATTAAAGACTAGCCGAGCCGTTAGTCGTTTTACTGCCATATCGTCTCTGTTTTCAACTGTAAGACAATGATTGGGAGAGAAAATAATTTTTAGACTTGCTAAAAACGATTTTAAGTTTATAGTGGTATTAACTATAAATATGTTATTCTTGCTAAAATCGTATTGGGAAATATATATGTATTTCATAAACATATATATATATTTTAATAAACTTACATCGACAGGTTGGAAGAGTTGGTGGCCAAGCGGTCTGAGACGTCGGGACTAGTTAGTGCTGGTTCCAACCCTGGGCTTGACTGTTAGTTTTCATAAGTAATATCCTTTCTGCACTGTATTGATTTCCCCCCTTAATCTGTTTGATACGTTTCTCGCACAAATCTATCAGCTGTGAGCGGAATTCCGTTGTCCTTATTGCCGGCTAACCACTTTAAATAAAAAAATAGTGTACGTATTTTGTAAGGATATTTAATGGAAACATATGTTATAGTTTACCTTTTAATGTTACACAGATTGCAAGTAGGTTACATTAAGCTATAAACTATTGTTAATTTTCGTTAGTGAAAATATTTTATTTATTATTTTACTCTGAAAACAAATACAAGAATGGTTCTAAAAAAATACTGTAGCCAAAGATTGGAAATGTTCCCTCTTTGTGGTTCGAAGCCAGAAAATGTTTACTTTCAAGTCCGTACTTTATTGAATGCCAGAAGCATGCAATCACAGAGGGTAGGATAATATTTAAACTTCACTACATACAGATGAGACGGGTAGCAATTTGTAAGTTTTACATTTATGCAATGTAAATCTGTGATAAGTATATAACATGTTAGTATCACCGAAACACTACAAGCCTCTTCTGTGACTATTTCAAGTTTTAATATGCATACCGTGGTCTATTCAAATCGATGTCCATAATTCTCTATTGACTTAGCTGGTGTTTAAAATTTTTAAAGTTCAAATTAGCAAAGAAAACTATTCAGTGCTTCTTTTTTTCAACAAATATAATGTGGTAAAGCGAAACCGACTAGACTCTATTTTACTACCAAACTAGCCTAAAATACCTAAAAACAAGCCAACCTACTCATTAAATAAAGTAATGCAAAACCAATAACATAACGTTCATTCAATTTCAGAATGTACTTGATTTACGTGAAAATAGAATATGGATGTGGTCTACAGATCACTGTAATAGCATTTTTTAGGAGGAGCCGATCTCATTTTTAACCTTACTCTAACCATTTTCCTATAGACTATTGATCTATGTAAGGATCTTACCTGACAGACGTGTATGTACAGTACAAGTCTGTTGGTTCTGTACGTCAATGTATCAGCGTACATGTATGAGTTGGTGGGTGGGTCAATACCCTTGTACTTATATGGATGGTTGGGTGGGACAATACCTCTGTATATGTATGGCCGAGTAAGTAAGATTTTTTTATCAAAAACGGTCAAGGTCAGAATTCTGAATTTTCTTAAACTCAGGTCACTTTCCCCTTGTTTTTCTAGACCTCGGCACATCCAGTCACATCCCATGAAAGTAACAAAGCCAAAAATTGTTTGTACTTCTTTTTAGGACCTATTCTTGTTCGCCAGTGGCCTTCAAGGAAACGGTATTTTTATGTTTTATTGTGATTAAAACAATTGAAATATCATATTTTTTATAAATATAAATCGCGCTGAAATTTTCTTTCTATTTCCTCTTCATTTTTGAAGTAGGTAAAAAATGGACTATTCTTAAAGTCTTTTAACTTATTTGTGCCTTTTATAAATATTCATTAACCGTTAGTAAGGCCTAAGCTACTTAACCATAAATAAAATTATAATATTGTATTGTTATTTCATTTTAGTTTGGAGTTTTGTTTGTCTAATTTCCATGAATAAACCTACATCCTCATTATTTGATCCTGAACAATGTATGTCTAAAAGGATGTTCTGACTCTTTTTCTTCTTATTACGTAAACATCTTCTTGGGTTGTATTTAAATAAAGGCGTTATAAATACTCGATGTAAAGTGCTTGGGCTGAAATGTAGTTAAAAACACGTGGTAGTTGTTTGTGTTTGTTATGGAACATTTATTTTATTAGTTTACATGGGTTTAACATTAACATAAATTAAAAAGTATTTAGTGAGGTTGATTTGATCAAACTGTCAATATATACAGGATCACTTACCAGTGCTGTTCACAGTTTCTAGTATTACATTATTCCATTCCCACCCCTTAATTAAGAGAGAAAGAGATATGTCCACTTAAACACGCGGTCAAATTAAATTGGGCTTTCCGTTATGTTACGATGCATACTTTTCTCCCTCACAATTTCAATGTGCTTTCTAAGGCTGTACTATGCACAACTATATATCATGTTTGTGTATATAAGTATTCGTGATTTTTTTAGAATATATATTAATCTATTAAAACACGTAGATAATAAAGTTAATTTATACCTACTTGAGTTTAATTCTTATGGATTATTTTCACTATTTTTACCTACAAAATCACTTATCCTAAGTGAAATAGTATCCTAGTGGAGTCTGACTGCCGGATAGGAGTGTGTGTGTGTGTGTGTGGGTGCGCTCGCGCACAAATATATATATAAATATTGCCGGCGTATATATATATAATATATGAAATATATATATAAATATATAAAATGGCTCAGTGGCTAAGGCTTCGGACTGCGGAGGGCAAGGTCCAAGGTTCGAATCCCCACTGAGCCAACGACCGGTACTTCACTCGTTGAATAAAGTTGACGCACAGGCCTGTAGGCCCATGTCAACTGGCGAGTGAAGTTAAAAAAAAAAAAAATTAAGTTTGTAAAATGATTCATATTTTACAAACTTATACATAGAATTTTACATAAACAGTATACTGGAAAGATTTATTTTAGTTAGATTTTTAAAATGAAGTTTTAGAAAGGGCCATGAGGCCCTAACTTCGCTCTTTTTATAATTATTATTTTTACAAATAAAGAAATGCTCTATTCTATTCTATCCTACCCAACTTTAGGCTATATGAAATTAAATTTAGGAGTGTATGTACATATTTAAGTATGTACTACCATTGATTTTATAAGCAAATAGATTTCCCATCCAATGTTAAATTTTGAGTCTCAAAATATCAGCTGTTTTTGTGGTCCATTGTGGAGCGCTAGTGTAGTCCCATGTAAATGTAATGCAGTTTAAACCAGCTGTGGTTGCGGGCCACACAAACTAACAAAATTACTGCCACAAATATTCCTATTAGATGGTTTATCTATTGTAGATTTATATAATCAATGGTACTACTTACATAATTAGGTGTGTTCCGGCATCTTTATTCTTTATTTTCAACGGCATAACCATTACATAAATATCATAAATATACATGAGGTTATTATAAATTAATCTAGAATGCTTTATAATATAGTAATATGTAGTGTATAATAGTAATGTAATCTAATATATATATATATATATATATATATATATATATATATATAATGATTATCGACATATTGTATAAATATATTACAACAAAATTACAAACAAAATATAAATATATTTGTACAATTTATTGATAATCTGTTAAAATTTGGTGGAATTTTTAAATACGTTTAATTCAAAACTATCAAAATTCCACTAAGAACCGAATGAAAAACTGCCTATGTATATTATTATTACACCTTTCAAGTCCCATTTGTGTTCCTTTATATAAATATTGTTTATTAATTTATTTTAAATGATTAATTTTGAAAAAAATTAATATATATTCGTATGAAACTCATTCTCTACTAACCATAATTATATATCTTACTGTGTAGAAATGGTTACTGACCCTAAATGCAGTAGTCATATTCCTTCCCATTGTCGAACGTACTGTGTAAAAATGGTTATGGTACCCTAACATTCTTAAATGTCACCCACCTACAACCATAAATACCACTGTGTAAAACTTTAAACTGAACTCCGTAAGAAATTAATAATTTAATAAACAATTCACCAATTAATATTCAGTTTTGGGGTTAAGCATCCTCATCTTTCAATAAAAATAACGAAATCAATACATTGTGAAAGCACAAAAACTGTTTCGAAAAAAAGGGATCGGAATGTCCCATAAATCTCAGTACCAAATAGTTATTGGGGCCAGTTAATGGGAAGGCCTAGAATATATGGAAAGGGACATTTGATGTAAACACCCATGTCCCCCCAACAGGCCACGGTATTGTAAATCCTGTTAAATGGAGCCACAGATGGGCCAATATATAAAAGGACTTCATTTCGGTCACGTGATTACAATGGTTCGGACTCACAGGCGTCATTTGACTTGTAAACTACGGTATAACGAAATGTATTATAACAAAAAAACAGTGACTTAAGGTTGACATTGTTACCAGAGCGTCATAATAGACTAGTTATCTATACATCATAATGACAAAATTAGGTTAAAGTCCTAACTTAAAACACAGGATTAAAGGCCTATTATTGAAAGCGTAACATTCACAAGAATATTTTTCACCATTTGAAGAAAAACAATTCATTAAAAGGTTCCTATCCATGAAAGGAAATTAAGAAGGAAAGGTTTTAAGTGTTTTCAAGTAGATAAATTTTGTAACAAGTTTGTTATAAACATAATTAAATTTCACCTAATCCTAATCAATTTGACATCAAACTATTTAATTAGGATTATAAAACAAATCAAGTGTTTTGCACAAGTAGATGTTCATTATTCATTATTCATCTCTAAGACGCCTATCGTAGAGATATGGGCGAATATGAGGAATGAATGAGTGTGATGAGTGTAGATGAACGAGTGTACTCATTGTTACTATCTGAGTTCGACTTAGCTCAGAAAGGACTATTTATTAATAGCCCAGTAGCCAGGGCAACTATGGGACCTACAGCTTTACGTGGAATCCGAACCACGTAGTGTTGGTCTGATTTTCAGCTAACTGACAAGTCTGACACTCAGTTCTCTTCCCTACACAACATCCGAACCTAACTACCAATCAACCCGGACACTCCAGACTTCTCTAGTAGTGTGTACGTTGATGACAACCATTGAGCGGATGCCGCGTCGGTATTAAGAGAACATAGCATGGAACCTATCGCCTACAATCTCCCAAACACTTTGTCCCCAAGTGGCTGGGCTACAGCACTGCGCCACCAGTGTTTAAAATTATCCCAAGGTTGAGGGTGAATCCTATCATGTACTGAATGACTACGTAACTAAACTGACTTTATTACCTTTAATTCCTTTTAATATTCATAAATTTTCTTTCCTAATTACTTAAATTTGTCCGTATAACTAAATAATGTACATAATTCATATCTATGTCCGTATGTTTTACTGTTCTCCTAGTATTAGCGGTAATATTGAACTGGATATAACGAAAACTTTTATTTATCATTATTGTGAAGCTAACTAAAAATGCAACATTGGTACAGCCTCCTAAAATAATGAAAATTAAAATCAAATCCGAAAAAAATATGTAGCCTAACTCAAATTTTTGTTGCACCAAAAACCAAAGAAAGTAAATCTGTTTTACTCTCGTACATTCAATTATTTTACCAGCACTGTTTTTAACTAACATATAACCTATGCAGACTATCAACCTAAATTTATAGCTAGAGTATTTATGTTTTATCTGTTTTTTCGATTTTTTTTACTAAACAGCAGGAATGACCATATGGTGTCAACGCCCTATAATTATTTTCCTGTCTCTCATTATGTTCCATAGGAAACCAAGCTATTACAATCTATATTACATATTTTAATAAGAATTTTAAACGTATGGTATCTGAGTTTTAAAACTTATGAATGTTAACATACATATAATGATCTTAGAATTTAGGCTTAAGCGGCCGGTGTCATAACTAGAATCTACATTTTCCGGTGACAACCGCGTCAAGGTACTATCTACAATATTTACAAGATGATCAAACGTTTCGCCCATACTGTGATGGTGTTAAGTTTCAGCCCAGAATAAAACTCAATACCACTGTAGGTGTATGGGTGGGTGGGTGGGTCAATACCACTGTTAGTGTATAAGATAGCGAGTGGGTCAATACCTCTGTATGTGAATGGGTGGGTCAATACCATTGTAGGTGTATGAGTGGCGGGTGGGTCTCAGAGAAACCACTGAGGATGCCACATCGGGGGTGCCACATATGCCACATATGGGCGAGACATCTGGTCATCTTGTAAATATTGTAGATAGTACCTTGACGCAGTTATCAACGGAAAATGTAGATTCTAGTTATACATATAATGATTTTACAGTGAATTAATTTTGTTTACTTCGTATTTTAGAAAAGCACCAACTGAGAGCGTTATTTATTTGGTTTTGTCTATAACAATATAAAATATTCTAATAGTGTTTACATCATTAAAACAAATAAATGACAAATTACAGCTAATCTGCCATTACTCTAACATACATTAAAACATTAAATCTTTGTCTGAGAATAAAAATAAATAAAATGTTTCATTATCTTATTCTTCAGCAACTTTCTAGTTAAAAGTTGAATCCATAGTATGTTAATACTATCGTGTATTATTTTATGTAAAACGAATTATAAACTTAATAATGATTCAATTTAGCAAACATAAGGCAAATTTTGTTGGTTTAGTTCATATAAAACATTTGTAATACTTCAAACGTGACTAAGCATAAAATAGTTACATGAATAGTTAATTCCTTACAAAATATCTCAAGATACAACATAGAAATCCCAAGTGAATAATAAAGAATTCTTAAATAGTTCATCATCATTCTTAAATGCACAACAGTTTTTAATTTCTGCAATATCCTGTCTTATTTCTATCCCGTTTATTGCAGCTTCTGTTTATTCAATGCCTGGAATCTATTTACCCTACGAACCCCTCAAACTTCCATCTTCAGTCTTTGTTTATCTATAAATTTGATCAAATTTAAAAGCAATATGTTCAGGAATATATTAATTTCCTCAACAAGCTCCTATTGGTTGTAAATACTGTGCCGTTGCACAGTTTCGTACGTCTCAGGGTTAGCCTGCTCTCTTCCTGTATGTAGATGTTCGTTTTCGTTTGTGTGTCGAAGTCTGGTTCGTGACGATCTTTATTTTTCGTTCGTCTTACGTGACGTCATTTTCTTTCCGGCTCTCATTACAAACCAAATTTGCTACAAAAACAATCAAGCTGTCAAATTTATTTTAGCAAGATTTCAATGTTTGCTAAAAGATTTCGCATTTGCCTAAGTCCACATTTTCTGTAAATTTCTTCATTTATTGGTGCAAAGATAATTAATTAAAGACTAATCAAAATGTTCCCATTTAATTCACGTTTAATGATTTTCACAAATATATTTGGCCGTTTAGTGTTTATTTGTTTTATTTGTTTATTCATAAGATGCCGATCGTCAAGATATGGACGAATATGGATTTCGAATGAGTGTGATGAGTGTAGATGAGCGAATGTAGTCATTGTTACAAACTAAGGCCGACTATTCCTTAGAAAGTGTCATTAATTAATAGCCCAATGACAAATGAACAGCCGGTGATTATCAGCTGATCCTTCTCAAAATGTATTGACTCTGATTGGGATTGAACTGAGAACCTTTAGCTTATGAAGCTGGGATTGAACCAACTACACTACCGACCAATTGTTTATACTTAATTATTAGGTTGTGGTTGATGGGTTGAAATATGTATTCATACCATTGAATCACGAAGCACCACTGTGGTTGATGGGTTGAAATATGTATTCATACCATTGAATCACGAAGCACCACTGTGGTTGATGGGTTGAAATATGTATTCATACCATTGAATCACGAAGCGCCACTGTGGTTGATAGGTTGAAATATGTATTCATACCATTTAATCACGAAGCGCCACTGTGGTTGATGGGTTGAAATATGTATTCATACCATTTAATCACGAAGCGCCACTGTGGTTGATGGGTTGAAATATGTATTCATACAATTTAATCACGAAGCGCCACTGTGGTTGATGGGTTGAAATATGTATTCATACCATTTAATCACGAAGCGCCACTGTGGTTGATGGGTTGAAATATGTATTCATACCATTTAATCACGAAGCGCCACTGTATCGTAATTATTAAAATGTCCAAATCATTTTATGTAAGCTACTATTATAAAATAAAGTTTCTCTTGTAATAGGCCATTACTAGGCTTGTGAATGCCCTTTCGGCTCGTAGAATCACATCTGGCCGCTTTTCTTATTACTTTGAAGGTAGTTATCCTGGATATTTTTAGTATTCCTTATCCAGTCTTATCTTAAGCATATCCTGTACGTTTTGTAACATACTTTAGGAGTTTCCATCAGTTAAACATATAATGGGATAACAATTTTTTGTTCTTTATTTAATTTATTTTGCTTCATACTTTATGAGTTCAATAGTTCAATTATAATATTTATTCAGTAGCCTGTGTACGATGTTGGCTAATTTTAAAACAGATCGTTTCAGATATAATTTTTAACATGCTACTTTATAAATTTTTAACATATATTTTTGAACGGTTTGTGTTCTATTTTCTATTGATCTCCTAATTCTTCTAAAAGTATGTTATTGTCTTTAATAGTTTTAATTGAGTAGCGTGGTCTTACAAGGTTTTTTATATTATCCGTATGATAGGCTTGAAAAGTCCTTCCGTATGTAAGTTTGTGAATATGTAAAATGCATAGTGTTTATATGTACTATCTTTTGTTGTTCATTGATATTTAGTCCTTTACGATGGTTCAGAAAGTATCAGAAATATATTTAATTTATTTCATTGAATTACATGGATCATAGAGTGTATTACAACTTTTGTTTTTATGATGTTTGTTTTATTTAGGATTATGCCTCATGTGATCTGTTCTCCACAAACTTGTCCTACCTATCTACTTTTCACCACGAAAATGATATTTATGTTAAGTTTTTTTTATTTATAAATAATTTTCATGCCGTTAAATCTTTAGCCTACACTTACATTTCATATTAATACAATACTAATTTAAACATGATTTTAGAGAGATTTATTTTTGACAAAATGTATCCGTGTGGTAGGTCCACTAACAAGCTACTATCAATTTTCCCTCTTCAAATTCCAGCCCTCCAGTAATTACCTTGGTAAACTCCCTTATACATTGTCCTTTATAAAACATTAGCCGAAATGTTCCACTCTCAAATATTTTTATGGTTCCAAAAAAACATTTTGAACAGTTTTGTTCTTAGTAAAGTTATTATCCAAACATTTTAGTTAACATTTGAACTTTATTATGAACAAGAACTTGAGAAATGTATAACGTTTGTCTTTCATTGAAATCTATCAAGTGTACTTACGATTTTCATATTATCAACATTTAAATGAGGAAATTCCACATTTGAAAATGTATAGAGAATAAAAACTTGACAAAGGTTATATTTTACCTTGGCCTTGTTGAACGCTGCTATTTCAATTTCCTAATAAGGAAACTAAAACTGGAAAATAAACAGACAGTTTGATTGGCGTAGCTTTACTGGAGTGAACTTAGATACGAACGTCTTAATAGTTTCAAACGAAACCCATAAATGGACGAAACGCCCATTTGGGACCACAAAAGGAAATAAAACTGAGGAAGCTTTGTGTTATAAGGGTCAACTTCATTTCAACTCTATCAGTAGAAAATGTAATTACATTTTGTGATGTGTTTTAGTGTAAAATCTTAGTGTCATTTAAATAAGCATATTTATTGATTTCGAATAACTATATATACAGGGACTTTAAAAAGTCGGCAGGCTCTCTCAAAGTTCCAATGAGGCTGCTATTTCCAAACAAATAGTCCCTTTTCATTCGGGGTTACGGCAATATGTTCCTCTCACAAATTCACAAATTTTAAAATATACCTATCTCAGGTAAATAGATTTAAATGTGTTATACATATTTACCAGATTTATGTTGACTGGTAACCTACCTGGAAGTAAAATACAACAATATTCATAACAATATAAGTAACAATATAAGTAACCATAAGAGTACATACAAATAGATAAGATAAATTACCTTGTACATTTCAAGGCTTACGCAAAGTTTCAAGTGGTATCTATGTTGTGATACAAATACAAACGAAAGGATCATAATATTTTTAAATTTCTCATTACTAATTTTTAATACAATATTTACAATATATTAATAGGTTTTATCACATTGTCCTGTGGTTTTCTTCCTGTTTAACATAAAATTGTGCTTTAACATAAAATTAAAGTTACGTAAATGATTGGTTTGTATCTAACTACGAGCAATTATTATTAAAATGAGCAATGCTGTTACACTTACTTCTGTAACAATATACATATTTTCTGCTACTGCAAGGTACAAAAAGAGAACAGATTCAATATAAAACAGCAAATAAAGGTTACATATTCCCAAACATCTGGGTTAATTAATCACTAGTGAGAAACTTCTATAACCAGACATCTGTTACATCCGCCATGATGTCATATTAATTACAGAATATAACTTTCTGCAGAAATATAAATTACATAGAACCCTCATATTCTTTCCCTATTTGAAAAATAAATGATAATTAACTCGTTAATTGATTTTTTAATAATAATTATTATAATTTTATTTATTACTTACTCACATTTAGCCTCAAAATCTATTTTTAAATGAGATTGTGAACTTTACCAACAACAATTTATTAAATTTGTTCAATGAAATTGTATTTGTTTTGGAAATTATCGAAGTTATATAGAATCTTTACTCAACAAAATAATTTTTGAAACAACTATAAGTTTAAAACCACAGTAAAATAGACATTAAATAAATTGGTCCTGAAAGAAAAATTGTAATTAGCACTTACACCGTTTCTTGTCCATTTCTCACAGAAGTTTATAACATATATTGAACGTAAGTATATGAAACGATGAAGAGGAATTGTGGACCACAGAAAATATCATACATACAACAGCCAAATGATTTTAATAGTTACAGTTTAATTAATTGTTAACGCTTGTAGATATGATGTCGGTATTTGATAAATTCAACAATGGATTTTTTTGATAAATTCGTTCAGATTCGGATCGATTTACGTATGTTTCAGCGTATAATTGTTTCTTGAGTTTACGATTTTACCCACCCGCCCACCCATACACGTACAGTGGTAATGACCCACCCGCCCACCCATACACGTACAGTGGTATTAACCCACCCGCCCACCCAATCACGTACGGTGGTATTGACCCACCCGCCCACCCATACACGTACAGTGGTATTGACCCACCCACCCACCCATACACATACAGTGGTATTGACCCACCCGCCCACCCATACACGTACAGTGGTATGGTGTACAATATCGTACAATCCCTAACCTAACGTAGCCTAACCTAACCTAACCTAGCCTAACCTAACCTAGCCTAATCTAACATAACCTAGCCTAACCTAACCTAACCTATCCTAACATAACCTAGCCTAACCTAACCTAGCCTAACCTAACCTAACCTAGCCTAACCTAGCCTAACCTAGCCTAACCTAACCTAACCTAGCCTAACATAACCTAGCCTAGCCTAATCTAACCTAAACTAGCCTAATCTAACTCGTCATGGCATATTACATTTAACTTAAAAAACTAAATTACTACATGAAAAGGGTTAAAGACCCTTTAAATATCATCCACTTAAATATATTTTACTTTGCAAATTTAATTCACCTTGAATTGGAATTTATTCCAGTTTAAATGGAATTCTTGAATGATTTCACTCTGGTTAGATGTAGGTACTCGTATGTCGTTAAGGGTTTTATACTGTCTAATACAAAGGACATAGTAACACAAGTTATTACGTGACACTGGAGGACATATTGTACAGAAACATACCCTGTAATTTATGGTTACAAAACATCTGGAGCTAGGATCAGATAGTCATTATATCTACTTATTAATTAATTTCGTGTTATGAGTTCATTTGAACGCAAGTTTGCACAAATGTATATGGACACACGACTATCTCCTACATAATTTAACTATGTCTTACTAATTTTAAGCGCCATTAAGTTTGTTCATTTACTAGCTCATTTAATTGTAAATTATAAGGTCCCATTATTGAGCCCGTTCTTGGCAATAAAGCGAAAGTGTTTTATTTAAGAATTTAACCTTTTAATTTATTAGATAGAAAGGTAAAACAACTCTTTCCTGAGTAGGGAATTAGTAGGCAATATCATTTACATCCGGAGTCCATATATCGGATCTGGACAGTCATGATAGAAGTTACTTATGCCACGCACAGGTTTACAGGCCTTGGTAAACTAGCAAATAAAGTTAAACATTTTAAATTATCCCAAATATTTTAGGGAACTTTGGGGGGGGGGGGTGGAACGACAAGCTGTAATCCTTAACCCCATGAATCTAACGTCAGATATACCATAAGGATCTTGAGTTGTTCAGAATATAGAAAGCACGTTGTTATGAAACATGGGCAGTAAAAAAAACAAATGGAAACAAAATAATGACTTCTAGGTAATAAAGCTAACCTTTAAAACAGATTATTCCTGAGGAACATTCCTAAATCCGATCTGTATTCGAGTGGCGTGAGCCAAGCCATTTCCAGCCGCCGATAAACCCTTTGAGTACACCCGATTTGTTAAAGGATTACGCAGCCTGTGGAGACAAACAGGTTTACAGTTTACATTTTTGTTGTTTTTGTAATAGCGAAGATATTCACATGTTTTCGGTCGTACGTTATTCCCCTAAATCCTGAAAGGAACATTCAGGGTGTAGGTAATTTATTTACGACACAACCTATGTTAATTAATATTTATGTCGACGTATTTATGATCAAGGTCTGATACTATATCGTTTTTTTTTTTTTTTTATTATTTTTTTTTTTTTTTTTTTTTATAAGGTCAAATTGCACTGTCTTACAAATCTGTCTGTCAAATCCTATCACTGAAATTTAATGGTAGTAATTTTCTCTTCACGTTTATATATTTTAACAAGTTTAAATGTTAAAACGTATCAATTTTGGACTTATTAAATATTTGTCCGGTATGTTAAGACTCTTCATTATATTTGCATTTGTATTACAAATATATTTTTTTTATAATTTTACACACAATTCAAAAAAAATGACAACGTGCTCTGCTTGTCAAAGTTCACCTTAACCACTGACTAAAGAGCGTAAATTAGTGTAAGTTGCTGAAAATTAGTGGCATAGCAGTCATTATTTCTATAATATTATTATGTTAACTCATGTTTTACATAATCAGTACAATATTCCTTATCAAACATCTCAGTAGTGTTATTTTATTACTGCACCCACTTTTGAGAGATAATAAATAGTTCTAATACATTACAGGAACGGTTAGTCTATTTTAAAGAATAGTCTAATAAAAACCATTTTATTTTAAATGTTTAATTACCTTCAGTATTATTATTTTATTCAAATTCATATAATATGCAGGTCCAATTTCAAAGGAATGTAATATTTTCTCTGAAATATCCCGAACTTTCTCGTTTGATTTTACTCCCTATCTGACGTTTTAAAATCAGAATAAGAGTGTAACTGGGCTACAAGGTCCATAGGGACCATTAGAGGATTAAATAAAGTCTCGACACCTGAGAGGAGAAACAAGAGAAATTTATGATGTCCCAAAAGAACAGGGAGATAAACAAAACAACATTACGGCCCGACAAAGTTAAATAATATTAAAAGTTTTAAGTTACTTTTACCGGATGTCTAAGTAAACTTTTGGGACTCACCTTTAACCTTTAGTTGAAGTATGTGATATTGTAAAATTTCTGATCCGTACACATATTACAAATCTACAATTGCTTTAAATTACAGCCAAACACACGTAGGTGAATATTATTCTTGCCTTTTAAAAAGCAGTTTTATTTTACAAATTTAACAAGGAGGACTTACAAATGAGATATTTATATGAATATATTATTCATTCATTACTTTTGTAGGACGTACGATTTCTTTGATTCGGCCGTTGTCCCCTATTCTGCCATTTAGAGACGACCATCTCCCAGTTCTCTGGTTGTGGATTATGTAACCCACCCGCACACCATTACACATACAGTTCTGACTAACCCACTCACCCTCCCACACACGAATGGTAGTATTTTATTTGTAGGGAACAACACCTATTATTGACCCACCTGCCAACCCATACGCATAGAGTGGGATGACCCACCCGCCCACCCATACACGTACAGTGGTATTGACCCACCCGCCACACCAATACACGTACAGTGGTATTGACCCACCTGCCAACCCATACACGTACAGTGGTATTGACCCACCTGCCAACCCATACACGTACAGTGGTATTGACCCACCCGCCCACCCATACACGTACAGTGGTATTGACCCACCCGCCCACCCATACACGTACAGTAGTATTGACCCACCTGCCAACCCATACACGTACAGTGGTATTGACCCACCCATACACGAACAGTGGTATTGACCCACCCGCCCAACCATACACGTACAGTAGTATTGACCCACCTGCCAACCCATAGACGTACAGTGGTATTGACCCACCCGCCCACCCATACACGTATAGTGGTATTGACCCACCTGCCAACCCATACACGTACAGCGGTAATGACCCACCCGCCCATCCATACAGTACAGTAGTAATGATTTGTTGTTCCTATGTTCATCACTACTGTTCGTGTATGGGTGGGCGGGCGGGTCATCACAACTGTGCGTGTATGGGTGGACAAGTGGGTCATCACCACTGTTCGTGTATGGGTGGGCGGGTGGGTCATCACCACTGTTCGTGTATGGGTGGGCGGGTGGGTCATCACTACTGTTTGTGTATGGGTGGGCGGGCGAGTCATCACAACTGTGCGTGTTTGGATGGACGGTGCGTGTGTGAAGGTGGGTTGATGATACTGAGGTGCCGCGCCAAGTTCCGTTAACGACAGTGCCTCGGACAACTGTCGCTATTGTTCACGTATTCTACTGTTGTAAACGTGTAGTAAACGTGCAGTGGTAATGACCAACCCACCCACCCATACACGTACAATGGTATTGTATTAAAACAAATAAATTATATTACAGTGGGTTATTTCACATATATTTACCTAATACAATTTTCACTAGTTAAAAAATGTCTTTATACTATCAAAGATTTAAATGTTATGTATAGTATGATCTAAAAACTGTAACAAAAACATAAATTTTCATAAAAAGAGCTGATATGGCCTTGTAATAACTGATACTAGATGAATAATTTTGTTATATCTACTGTAATTAAGGAGTGAGCCACGAGGCCATCCCTTAAATCTTTCCCTCTCTATTATCCTCTCTTTTGATGAAGAGATTTTGTTTCTGCCATGAATATTAAATTTTGGTTGACTCAGCCACATTTACAGCTTGTATAATTTGCTAAGACAGAGTTACAAGGGTTTTCCGGTCTTATAGCATAGAGTATAAAGTTCATAACTATCAGCTGATTGTCAATATAGGACTATTTTTCAGGTAAAAATGGAATTATGTCACTGAGTCAAAACGTGAGGATAGTACGTACAATTTCAAGGTAAATTGTTAAGAATCGGTGTTATTATATAATGTTGGCAATCAATAAAAGTTAGTTAGTGTTTTTAATTCTATATTTTAAAGTTGTTTATTCAATTTAAACAAAGATTAATTTTTAATATAGCATTTATTACGATCGACTGGATATAAAAACTGATATTGTTTTTAAAGAATTACATCCGTAATAGTGATGTAAAATCAATAAATTTAATTTAAATTCTATAAAATGATTAAGTTTTACAAATATAAATATCATGGGGAAATGTATTTTAAATTTATTTTGCTATATAATAGTCTGTACAACAAATTGCAATTAATTGATATATTTATACACCATGTATTGGATTTTTGTATTTTGATTGGATTCTAATGAACAACTATTTATTAAAAGAGTATTTAAGTGAAAAATTATTTGTCACTAAGAACTAAATCATTTAAAACTAAGAATTATATATTCTTCCTCATAAAAACAAAAAATTAACGTAATTGAAAATGTCTCGTACTAGCCCGTGCTTCGGCTTAGTTGAAACTACAATCGTGTGTCACGTGATCCTGACTGAGGACAGTGTTTGCCTCTACTGATCCGTGATATTGCACTGGCATGTAATCTCTGTGTACTACAGATGAGCAGATTGGAAACGTTATTGACTATTCACCTGAGAATGACTTAAAGAAATACGAAACAGTATCGATACAGAAAAGCTTGTATGTATTCAACAATTTGTCATATATCTTAGCGTTGCATGTTTATGTTGTTCAAACATATTTTTTCGAGAGAAGTTGAACTATTGTAAACTCTCTCACTTGTATGGAGAATGTCAGCAAAGCTCTGATTGGCGGACCCACCCTAGTACAGAGGACTTGATGAACGCACTCTCCCACCCTAGTACACAAGACTTGATGAATACTCCCCCATCCTAGGACACAAGATTTAATAAACCTACCCGCCCTAGTAAACAAGACTTGATGCACCCACCCACCCGCCATAGTACACAAGACCTAATTGAATACCTCTCAATACCACTGTACGTTTAGGGGCAGGTGCAATGCTGTAATCCCGCTACTTGAAGACAAAGTGTTTCAGCGATTAAATCCGAGCAACCATTTAAATAGTTAAATTCTATAGGTTGCTAAAAGGGGGTTTTATTTTTAACCATGTTGCCTTTATTTGATTACAGTACAAGTAAACGTCACATAACACAAATTTATTACAGTATAAGCACAAAATGCACAAATATATTACAATACAAGTACAAAATTCACAAATATTATGATGATCGATTTCGGTGAACCACGCTCACCTTCCTCAGACCAGACGGATTCACACGTGTTTAATTAATTACACGTGTTTAATTACACGTGAGTTTATGGGGTGTATGTGTATGGAAGAGAACTGAGTATCAGGCTTGTCAGTTAGCTGAAAATCAGACCAATACTACATAAGTTAGGTAAGGTTTGAATGCACCTGTAAAGTATGTTTTGAACTGTTAAAAGTAAAATGTAGAGTTTAAATGTAGTCATATGCTATAAACATGTACACATACACCCCATATACATACAGTAAGTAGTATTTAACTCCCTTATACATTGTCCTTTATAAAACATTAGCCGAAATGTTCCACTCTCAAATATTTTTATGGTTCCAAAAACATTTTGAACAGTTGTGTTCTTAGTAAAGTTATTATCCAAACATTTTAGTTAACATTTGAACTTTATTATGAACAAGAACTTGAGAAATGTATAACGTTTGTCTTTCATTGAAATCTATCAAGTGTACTTACGATATTCATATTATCAACATTTCAATGAGGAAATTCCACATTTGAAAATGTATAGAGAATAAAAACTTGACAAAGGTTGTATTTTACCTTGGCCTTATTGAACGCTGCTATTTCAATTTCATAATAAGGAAACTAAAACTGGAAAATAAACAGACAGTTTGATTGGCGTAGCTTTACTGGAGTGAACTTAGATACGAACGTCTTAATAGTTTCAAACGAAACCCATAAATTTCCTTCCGGACGAAACGCCCATTTGGGATCACAAAAGGAAATAAAACTGAGGAAGCTTTGTGTTATAAGGGTCAACTTTATTTTAACTCTCTCAGTAGGAAATGTAATTACATTTTGTGATGTGTTTTAGTATAAAATCTTAGTGTGGTTTAAATAAGTATATTTATTGATTTTGAATAACTCTATATATATATATATATATATATATATATATATATATATATATATATATATATATATATATATATATATATATATATATATATATACAGGGTGTTTAAAAAGTCTGCAGGCTCTCTCAAAGTTCCAATGAGGCTGCTCACAAATTCAGACATTTATAACACATATTTATACCTATCTCAAGTAAATAGATTTAAATGTGTTATACATATTTACCAGATTTATGTTGACTGGTAACCTACCTGGAAGTAAAATATAACAATATAAGTAACCTTAAGAATACATACAATAGATAAGATAAATTACCTTGTACATTTCAAGGCTTACGCTAAGTTTCAAGTGGTATCTATGTTGTGATACAAATACAAACGAAAGGATCATAATATTATTAAATTTCTCATTAATAATTTTTAATACAATATTTACAATATATTAATAGGTTTTATCGCATTGTCCTGAGGTTTTCTTCCTGTTTAACATAAAATTAAAGTTACGTAAATGATTGGTTTGTATCTAACTACGAGCAATTATTATTAAAATGAGCAATGCTGTTACACTTACTTCTGTAATAATATACATATTTTCTGCTACTGCAAGGTATAAAAAGAGAACAGATTCAATATAAAACAGCAAATAAAGGTTACATATTCCCAAACATCTGGGTTAATTAATCACTAGTGAGAAACTTCTATAACCAGACATCTGTTACATCCGCCATGATGTCATATTAATTACAGAATATAACTTTCTGCAGAAATATCATTTACATAGAACCCTCATATTCTTTCCCTATTTGAAAAATAAATGAAAATTAACTTGTTAATTAATTTTATTTTAATAATAATTATTATTTAATTTATTGCTTACTCACAATTAGCCTCAAAACCTATTTTTAAATGAAATTATGAACTTTACTAACAACGTTATATAATTTATTAAACTTGTTCAATGAAATTGTATTTGTTTTGGAAATTATCGAAGTTATATAGAATTTTTACACAACAAAATAATTTTTGAAACAGCTATAGATATAAACCACAGTAAAAGAGCAATTAAATAAATCGGTACTGAAATAAAAATTTTAATTAGCACTTACACCGTTTCTTGTCCATTTCTCACAGAAGTTTATAACATATATTGAACGTAAGTATATGAAACGATGAAGAGGAATTGTGGACCACAGAATCATACATACAACAGCCAAATGATTTTAATAGTTACAGTTTAATGGTTAACGCTTGTAGATATGATGTCGGTATTTGATAAATTCAACGATGGATTGTTTTGATAAATTCGTTCAGATTTGGATCGATTTACGTATGTTTCAGCGTAAAATTGTTTCTTGAGTTTACGATTAGTACGTTTCAAATGTTCCATCTGATTACAATATCGTACAATCCCTAATCTAACGTAACCTAACCTAACCTAAAATAACCTAACCTATCCTAGCCTAGCCTAACCTAACCTAACCTAACCTAGCCTAGCCTAACCTAACCTAACCTAACCTAGCCTAGCCTAGCCTAACCTAACTTAACCTAACCTAACTTAACTTAACCTAACCTAACCTAACCTAGCCTAGCCTAGCCTAACCTAACCTAACCTAACTTAACCTAACCTAACTTAACTTAACCTAACCTAACCTAGCCTAGCCTAGCCTAACCTAACCTAACCTAACCTAACCTAACCTAACCTAACCTAACCTAACTTAACCTAACCTAACTTAACCTAACCTAACCTAGCCTAATCAAACTCGTCACGGCATACTACATTTAATTTAAAAAACTAAATTACTATATGAAAAGGGTTAAAGACCCTTGATATATCATCCACTTAAATATATTTTACTTTGCAATTGTAATTCACCTTGAATTGGAATTTATTCCAGTTTAAATGGAATTCTTGAATGATTTCACTCTGGTTAGATGTAGGTACTCGTATGTCGTTAAGGGTTTTATACTGTCTAAAACAAAGGGCATAGTAACACAAGTTATTACGTGACACTGGAGCCATTCCTCTCTAGGACATATTGTACAGAAACATACCCTGTAATTTATGGTTACAAACCATTGGGAGCTAGGATCAGATAGTCATTATATCTACTTATTAATTAATTTCGTGTTATGAGTTCATTTGAACGCAAGTTTGCCCAAATGTATATGGATACATGACTATCTCCTACATAATTTAACTATGTCTTACTAATTTTAAGCGCCATTAAGTTTGTTCATTTACTAGCTCATTTAATTGTAAATTATAAGGTCCCATTATTGAGCCCGTTCTTGGCAATAAAGCGAAAGTGTTTTATTTAAGAATTTAACCTTTTAATTTATTAGATAGAAAGGTAAAACAACTTTTTTTCCTGAGTAGAGAATTAGTAGGCAATATCATTTACATCCGGAGTCCGTATATCGGATCTGGACAGTCATGATAGAAGTTACTCATGCCACGCACAGGTTTACAGGCCTTGGTAAACTAGCAAATAAAGTTAAACATTTTAAATTATCCCAAATATTTTAGGGAACTTTGGGGGGGGGGGGTGGAACGACAAGCTGTAATCCTTAACCCCATGAATCTAACGTCAGATATACCATAAGGATCTTGAGTTGTTCAGAATATAGAAAGCACGTTGTTATGAAACATGGGCAGTAAAAAAACAAATGGAAACAAAATAATGACTTCTAGGTAATAAAGCTAACCTTTAAAACAGATTATTCCTGAGGAACATTCCTAAATCCGATCTGTATTCGAGTGGCGTGAGCCAAGCCATTTCCAGCCGCCGATAAACCCTTTGAGTACACCCGATTTGTTAAAGGATTACGCAGCCTGTGGAGACAAACAGGTTTACAGTTTACATTTTTGTTGTTTGTAATAGCGAAGATATTCACATGTTTTCGGTCGTACGTTATTCCCCTAAATCCTGAAAGGAACATTCAGGGTGTAGGTAATTTATTTACGACACAACCTATGTTAATTAATATTTATGTCGACGTATTTATGATCAAGGTCTGATACTATATCATATTTTTTTATAAGGTCAAATTGCACTGTCTTACAAATCTGTCTGTCAAATCCTATCACTGAAATTTAATGGTAGTAATTTTCTCTTCACGTTTATATATTTTAACAAGTTTAAATGTTAAAACGTATCAATTTTGGACTTATTAATTATTTGTCGGGTATGTTAAGACTCTTCATTATATTTGCATTTGTATTACAAATATATTTTTTTTATAATTTTACACACAATTCAAAAAAAATGACAACGTGCTCTGCTTGTCAAAGTTCACCTTAACCACTGACTAAAGAGCGTAAATTAGTGTAAGTTGCTGAAAATTAGTGGCATAGCAGTCATTATTTCTATAATATTATTATGTTAACTCATTTTTTATATAATCAGTACAATATTCCTTATCAAACATCTCAGTAGTGTTATTTTATTATTGTACCCACTTTTGAGAATAATAAATAGTTCTAATCTATTACAGGAACGGTTAGTCTATTTTAAAGAATAGTCTAATAAAAACCATTTTATTTTAAATGTTTAATTACCTTCAGTATTATTATTTTATTCAAATCCATATAATATGCAGGTCCAATTTCAAAAGAATGTAATATTTTCTCCGAAATATCCCGAACTTTCTCGTTTGATTTTACTCCTTATCTGACGTTTTAAAATCAGAATAAGAGTGTAACTGGGCTACAAGGTCCATAGGAACCATTAGAGGATTAAATAAAGTCTCGACACCTGAGAGGAGAAACAAGAGAAATTTATGATGTCCCAAAAGAACAGGGAGATAAACAAAACAACATTACGGCCCGACAAAGTTAAATAATATTAAAAGTTTTAAGTTACTTTTACCGGATGTCTAAGTAAACTTTTGGGACTCACCTTTAACCTTTAGTTGAAGTATGTGATATTGTAAAATTTCTGATCCGTACACATATTACAAATCTACAATTGCTTTAAATTACAGCCAAACACACGTAGGTGAATATTATTCTTGCCTTTTAAAAAGCAGTTTTATTTTACAAATTTAACAAGGAGGATATACAAATGAGATATTTATATGAATATATTATTCATTCTTTACTTTTGTAGGACGTACGATTTCTTTGATTCGGCCGTTGTCCCCTATTCTGCCATTTAGAGACCACCATCTCCCAGTTCTCTGGTTGTGGGTTATGTAACCCACTCGCACACCATTACACGTACAGTTCTGACTAACCCACACACCCTCCCATACACGAATGGTAGTATTTTATTTGTAGGAAACAACACCTATTATTGACCCACCTGCCAACCCATACGCATAGAGTGGTATGACCCACCCGCCCACCCATACACGTACAATGGTATTGACCCACCTGCCACACCCATACACGTACAGTGGTATTGACCCACCTGCCAACCCATACACGTACAGTGGTATTGACCCACCTGCCAACCCATACACGTACAGTGGTATTGACCCACCCATACACGTACAGTGGTATTGACCCACCCGCCCACCCATACACGTACAGTAGTATTGACCCACCTGCCAACCCATACACGTACAGTGGTATTGACCCACCTGCCAACCCATACACGTACAGTGGTATTGACCCACCCACCCACCCACACACGTACAGTGGTATTGATCCAACTGCCAACCCATAGACGTACAGTGGTATTGACCCACCCGCCCACCCATACACGTACAGTGGTATTGACCCACCCGCTAGCCCATACACGTACAGTGGTATTGACCCACCCATACACGTACAGTGGTATTGACCCAACCACCCACCCATAAACGTACAGTAGTATTGACCCACCTGCCAACCCATACACGTACAGTGGTATTGACCCACCCGCCCACCCATACACGTACAGTGGTATTGACCCACCTGCCAACCCATACACGTACAGTGGTATTGACCCACCCATACACGAACAGTGGTATTGACCCACACGCCCGCCCATACACGTACAGTAGTATTGACCCACCTGCCAACCCATACACGTACAGTGGTATTGTGACCCATCCACCCACCCATACACGTACGGTGGTATTGACCCACCCATACACGTACAGTAGTATTGATCCACCTGCCAACCCATACACGTACAGTGGTATTGACCCACCCACCCACCCATACACGTACAATGGTATTGTATTAAAACAAATAAATTATATTACAGTGGGTTATTTTACATATATTTACCTAATACACTTTTAATTAGTTAAAAAATGTCTTTATACTATCAAAGATTTAAATGTTATGTATAGTATGATCTAAAAACTGTAACAAAAACATAAATTTTCATAAAAAGAGCTGATATGGCCTTGTAATAACTGATACTAGATGAATAATTTTGTTATATCTACTGTAATTAAGGAGTGAGCCACGAGGCCATCCCTTAAATCTTTCCCTCTCTATTATCCTCTCTTTTGATGAAGAGAATTTGTTTCTGCCATGAATATTAAATTTTGGTTGACTCAGCCACATTTACAGCTTATATAATTTGCTAAGACAGAGTTACAAGGGTTTTCCGGTCTTATAGCATAGAGTATAAAGTTCATAACTATCAGCTGATTGTCAATATAGGGCTATTTTTTAGGTAAAAATGGAATTATGTCACTGATTCAAAACGTGAGGATAGAACGGACAATTCCAAGGTAAATTGTTAAGAATCGGTGTTAATATAATGTTGGCAATCAATAAAAGTTAGTTAGTGTTTTCAATTCTATATTTTAAAGTTGTTTATTCAATTTAAACAAAGATTAATTTTTAATATAGCATTTATTACGATCGACTGGATATAAAACTTATATTGTTTTTAAAGAATTACATCCGTAATAGTGATGTAAAATCAATAAATTTAATTTAAATTCTATAAAATGATTAAGTTTTACAAATATAAATATCATGGGGAAATGTATTTTAAATTTATTTTGCTATATAATAGTCTGTACAACAAATTGCAATTAATTGATATATTTATACACCATGTATTGGATTTTTGTATTTTGATTGGATTCTAATGAACAACTATTTATTAAAAGAGTATTTAAGTGAAAAATTATTTGTCACTAAGAACTAAATCATTTAAAACTAAGAATTAGATATTCTTCCTCATAAAAACAAAAAATTAACGTAACTGAAAATGTCTCGTACTAGCCCGTGCTTCGGCTTAGTTGAAACTACAATCGCGTGTCACGTGACCCTGACTGGGGACAGTATTTGCCTCTACTGATCCATGATATTGCACTGGCATGTAATCTCTGTGTACTACAGATGAGCAGATTGGAAACGTTATTGACTATTCACCTGAGAATGACTTAAAGAAATACGAAACAGTATCGATACAGAAAAGTTTAAATGTATTCAACAATTTGTCATATATCTTAGCGTTGCATGTTTATGTTGTTCAAACATATTTTTTCGAGAGAAGTTGAACTATTGTAAACTCTCTCACTTGTATGGAGAATGTCAGCAAAGCTCTGATTGGCGGACCCACCCTAGTACAGAGGACTTGATGAACGCACTCTCCCACCCTAGTACACAAGACTTGATGAATACTCCCCCATCCTAGGACACAAGATTTAATAAACCTATCCGCCCTAGTAAACAAGACTTGATGCACCCACCCACCCGCCATAGTACACAAGACCTAATTGAATACCTCTCAATACCACTGTACGTTTAGGGGCCGGTGCAATGCTGTAATCCCGCTACTTGAAGACAAAGTGTTTCAGTGATTAAATCCGAGCAACCATTTAAATAGGTAAATTCTATAGGTTGCTAAAAGGGGGTTTTATTTTTAACCATGTTGCCTTTATTTGATTACAGCACAAGTAAACGTCACACAACACAAATTTATTACAGTATAAGCACAAAATGCACAAATATATTACAATACAAGTACAAAATTCACAAATATTATGGTGATCGATTTCGGTGAACCACGCTCACCTTCCTCAGACCAGACGGTTTCACAAAAGAAATGTAAATCCCTTTCTTTTGTGAATCCCTCTGGTACTGTATATGTACCAATATGTATTATGCTAACTAAAAAACTAAATATTTGATTGAATAGCTAATTCACGTAGTCATAAACCAGTAAATATGTTTTATTCTACAAGCTACATTACAGTTGTCAAGACAGTACGGATTTCAACCTTTCAAACGGTACGCCACAGACCAGAGCCTGTACTGCTGTGTCACCAAACTGGCAGAGCTAAAATATATTGTAGAGCTATAAATAAAAACTAAACAATTGACGTAACTTTCTAACATCTAACTAACTACTGGACTATAAATTGTATCCATAACATATGTATAAAGAAAACCATACTAAAATAAAAACCTTACAAAACTACAGATTGTTTAACTTACCGGACTATTATTATAAATACTAAGCTAGTAAATGTTGTAATGCCTAGACCAAATTACTAGAGATATTGTTCATAGTGTCCTCGACCTACTCGTAACTTCTTCTTTTCTTCCATCTCATTAACCCTTACCAAGTGTGCTGGCAAATTGGAAAACGTTCTTTCGTGTTTTCGTTTACAAACTTTTTCATATCATTTAGGAAAAAATCAAATCAAAAAAAGACTTTTAAATCCTATATTCCCTTTAAAATTAGTAGTTTTATTTTCTTTTCTAACTACAGTAATATATTACCTTATTAAATTACAAATATACGACGAAAAGAATAAAAGTAACCACCATACTGTTTTAATACTTTTTCATTCTTCCATGTTATCAAATTTGCAAACTCACATCCACAACATGATTACAGAGTAAGAAAATAAATATTCGATTAAATTCAAAAAATCTTAAACGTATACCCTTCTTTTTAAACTGTCTTGTTTCGGTTCTTCATAAAAAATCTTAAATTATATAATATTTGTCACGTTGATATATACCCATTTTACTAAGAACAAATAAATTGTGCAGGAAAAAAACAATAAATTGCTAAATTAAAAATTGTCTAGCATTTCTTATTTCCCTATTTATGCTAGTTTCAATATTTATAATTTACAGGTATATTGCTCTAAAATTTAAGTACTTTGGAATGTATCAATTAAATTTTAAAACCTGATAAATAAAATCTAAAACTTAAGTTACAAATTTGAGTTTTAATTTCGAATACTTTACCAATCATATTACCCATAGCGTATGGTTTCTTGTCAGTTACCATATAATAATTTTAAATAGAAGCAATTGGAGTAAGATTGAAATTCATGTAATTTTTTATTTAAAAAATAATAATAAAGTTATATTCTACCACAAAACTAAATTCAAAACTCAAACCTGCCTCTTTAAATCTATTTATACTAGCTAATCCCTCCGAAAAGGAGCACAGGGGTCACTTTGTAACTATGTAGATAGACTGCCCACAATTATTTGACTGATCTAGTGTCAATCTCCATTTGTTTTTCCAGTGGTTAGATCTGCCCACGACAATTTGGAAGCAATTTAACATGTCCAGTAACTACAAGGGAGGTTCAACAGACTCTTTCTTAATATTTCAAAAACATCGGTATTAGAGTTTCACTTCCAAACATCTTACAACGTTCCAAGGCAGTATTCTATTAATAACCAGATGGCCAACTGTAAATTGTCTACTAAGTTCTTAGAAATTCATATTGACTCTGATTTACAGTGAAATTTTCACATACAATTTTTAAGTAAGCAACTTAACTCTGCAACTTTCACTTTGAGGTGCCTTTCATCGTTTGCTTCTAAAGATATTCTTATGCTGGGTTATCACAGATTGTTTGAGTTCCGGCTGAGATACGACTTGATCTTCTGAGGCTTTTTTAAGACCTCCCTCTGTAACAGGGGTTTTGTACTGCAGAAGAGAGCTCTGAGAGTCGTCTGAGGGATGGAGCCCGGGGATAGCTGAGCAGAGCAATTCCGATCAAGTGGGATTCTCACATTGCCTTCCCTTCTCATTTATCATTCTACAGTTTTTTGTTTTTCTCAATAAGCACATTTTCTCCTCTACAAATCATGATCACAGCTCTCGTTTCAAATGCAATTGAACTTCAGAAAAAAACAGATTGAATATTTTCAGGGACTCCTTTTTTCTTTGGTCCAAACATTTTTCATTCACTGCTAATTCAGACTCAACAAATGAAATAGTTACACTTGTTTAAAAAACGTCTAAGGATACACTTGATTGGGAAAGCTTTCTACAGCCTTAGGGGGGCTCTTGAGTGTGACTTGTTAGTGTAATATGTTAAAATATGTTATTTAATATTTTACTATGTTTGTACACAAGTAATAATCTTTTTAGCTTAATCTATGACTTACACAGAAAACTATGTAACCTTCAATTGCGTGAATAAATCATTTATTTATTTTATTTTACTATTCATTACCCACAGATTTTGATTACCCTACCCTGTCTCTATATATTGGAGGTCGCCCTGTACTGCAAGTCAAAGTGCACTTTGACGCGTGGCAGGGATGTTCACTCTTATGAAACTAGAGGGAGGAATAATTACAGAACGCAGAGGCATAGAAGCGCAGCTTTCAAGCGTCTGCCATCACAAGTGGGTGTAAACATACAATCAATTTGCTCCCTGAACAAATTAAAAATCAAAACCTGAATTTGTTCAAAAGACGTTTAAAATACCTTTTGGTGGAAAGTGCTTTTTAATCAGTTGAAGAATTCTTTCAAAGCCGCTGGGACAATCAGTAAACACCCTATCATGCAATTCTGGTGTCAAGTGTGTGAATGTATGATGCATGTGCAGGATGTATGTATGAATGTGTCCGATTGTGTGTGAGCGTTTTAGGCTAGACTAAATTTTGACTTTTGCAACACAATTGTTAATTGTATTATGCAATAAAGAATGTATTTATTTATTATTTTTCGTTAAAAAGGATCTTATTTCGTCCATATAAATGACGTTTTCATGTCTACAGCAAATATTTAAAACTGTACGTACATAATATATCGACATGTTGTACTTATATTGTAATAACTTCTGTTGTGTGACATTCGTGTGTATTGTATTCCTACCAACATTTTATATAAAACTGTTTAATAAACTATTCACTACTATATCAATTTAGTGGAACACTCTATGCACCGAATTTGCAAAATTAATTGCTGTAATTAACTGCACAAATCATTAACTAAAATTGCAAGAAGATATAATTGCTTATTTTTTGAATAAAACTGTCATAGTGGCGTTTTATAAAAAAAATTCAATTTTTAAGCAGTGTTTTTTTTTATTTGTTTATTTATTTTTTCATTTGATAGAACTTCTGTAGACCTTTAGGGGGCAAAATGAAAAATAAAAAAGTATACTGCAGAATATGAGTATAGGTTATAGCATGATAAATTATTGAAAAGGGTGACAAATAAACACGAAGACGTATATATATATATATATATATATATATATATATATATATATATATATATATATATATATATATACAGTGATTATCTTAGATAATATAAAAAGCTACTACAAAAACTTATCATCAATTATTTCAGTTTAGTGAGATTAAAAAGTATTTATAAAACTTAAAATGGATATTAAAGACAGAAGATAACCCTTAATTAAGGAAATTCTTTAAGTACATTCCAAAAATGTTTATTCTGATAAATATTATTTCAATACTACACTCTAGAGAGTCCATATCATTAAGACTAAGGATATGAGGAGATCATGTTTGTTACATGCATGCTCTGTAAGCCGGAGTTGTTATAGGGCACCCCTATAGTGTATATTTAATGAGCTACGTCATTATGTGTACACGTTACGTGGTTACCTGTTTTTTGTGACGTAATCACTAAAGAATGTCATACGTTTCCAAACTATGGACACGGTAATTATGTCCTTAATATAAAGATGTAATATTTACAATTATGAAAAATACTATATCTATTAATTTTTTAATCTTTTTCCATTCATTTTGTAGTCTTAAGATAGCCTGTTTTCTAAAACACCACACAGAACGGAGCCACCCCAATCATCTTAACAACACGATTATTAATAATTTTTATCAATACTTCTTAAGTGTATGTATATAATATTTATGACTAGAAAATGGTATTTACATCTTGAATTGAATCATACTGTAATTTGTATCGTAAATGTTACGCATTTTTAGCACAGTGATAAATATCTTATATTTCCAAAAAAAAATATTTTTATATTCCACAAACTTCGAAATCTTCTAACGTAGATTGTCTAACATTGTTCATCATAAATTTAACCTTACCGATATAGTCCATACCACCCACCCAATCATACACGTACAGTGTTATTGACCCATCCACCCATACACGGACAGTGGTATGGACCCGCCCGCCCACCTATACAAGTATAGTGGTATTTATACTAATATAAAAGCCCAGTTTCAACCTAAAGTTAAGTAAATATGAACATTAAATTTTTGGATAAGACAATTTTATCCAAAAAGTAATTCACAACATTTTCTTAGACTTTATCATTAAAGAAAGATGTATACATCGCAGCATATTCTAATTT
Source organism: Stictocephala bisonia (assembly GCA_035578905.1). Lineage (NCBI taxonomy): Eukaryota > Metazoa > Arthropoda > Insecta > Hemiptera > Membracidae > Stictocephala > Stictocephala bisonia. The sequence goes on from JAQJVL010000268.1 coordinate 804,123, forward strand.
ACATTCCACATTTTTTGCCATACTGTAATAAACTGATTCCCTAGGAATGCATCTAAAAAGGAGCTAATAATGTTGTAAATATTTGAAGACATGATATCACCCAATGTGCAACTCAGTCAAAAGGAATTCATGTTATTGGAATTCTTCCTTTCTCTCAAAACCTCGCACTTATCAAGCTGGACCTTCTAAGTTTTAAGAAATGTGTATTTATTACCGATAAAACTGAACATATTTTGTTAGTAAGTGTGTCAAATCTTGCTATTTATATGTACTATATATTTTATTACCAGTTGATGATCGTCAGTTTGCCCCTCTCCCCAATAAAATATGTAAAATGTTCAATATTGCTCAAAGCAATACTGTAATTGTAGAAGCTTTGACTACAAAAAAAGGTAAGCACAAGTTTTTTTGTACATACTAAAATATGAAATATAATATTACCTCTAAATGTATATAAAATTTGCTTAGGTAACTTTTTATCCATTAATACTTTATATTTGTACATTTTGTGCTTATATTGTAATAAATTTGTGTTGTGTGACGTTTACTTGTACTGTATTAATAATTTCACTTTTGTTTACTAATACTGATATTAATAGTTAAAAACAACTACTGTATTAAGTTATTTTTTATTTCAATATTAATTTACATTAATAGAGACTAAATAACAGGTAAAAGTAACGCAATATAAGTTTAATACTACAATATAAATATAAGAGTATAAAAATTTAGTTATCAATTTCAGTAAAACGTAGTTAACATTTCAGAACACTCAGAAACGAAACGTTTCAACTAAGCTACTTACATACTTAACCTCTTTCTGGTTGAGAACTCTTGATAGTTGGTCAGATAGTACTACTAAAGTGACATTTTGTTGTTTATTTATTCAATAAACCATAAATACACGTTAGGTACGCCTATTGCATTAATTATTTAAAGCATAAATCCAAGTACAAACAGAAGTAAAGTTGAATAAACACACATTTTTTTATGATTTTTTTCTATGATCAATCTAGTGACGAAATAGTAGTGGGAAAAAGATTAAATAAATATTTTAGATATAAAACCAAGGGGAGAATTAAAAATTTAAAAAAAAAATATTTAAAATGGTTAAATCTTAACGGTATTTAACATATGTAAAAATGTTAAAAATACAAAAGAGTAGTTTATATCAGCCTTTTTAACCAATTCTTGATGACTATTGATCTGTGGAAGGAACTTAATCAGACAGAGAAAGGTGGAGAAGTAATGAACAGTAAGGTAGATGAATATTACCGATTCCAATCAAAGCCTGGACTTGTACCTGCACCTTCTCGACTGTTTAGGGTGAACGATTGGTCAGTGTTATGTATGGTGGTTGGGTTGAATAAGTTTTGGATTTTTACGGTACCTGCTAGCTCTATAAAATCTACGTATTTCTCCACCTAAATATTAAAAATAATTAATGTAATGATTTTAAAAATACCACTACCACTCGAATTTAAAATCAAAAGGGGTAAACATATTTTATCTGTTTTTCAAAACCGATTGTAAATAAAGATGTTTAACTAAATGTACTTGTCTTTTATACATTTCTGTACACTTTAATGCCCTTTGTTAATAAGAACCAATTTATTTTTGTATTTTATTCAGTATATTTATATTTATAAGTCTGTGAGACTTCTCGTTGATTTAAAAAGTCTAAATTTTTAATAAATCTACCACGATCGTTATGAGCAGATTTTTCAATTCAAGACAGAATCAAATAAAACATCTTTCTTGAAGAATAGTGATGTTATTGCAAATACGATTTTTAAATAAACTAAGTAAAGAAAGATATCTCTGACTTACGAAACAACTCAATTTAGCAAAGTGGGTTTTGTGAAAAAGCTTTTAGTTATGTTTTTATGCTAAAACTAAACCGATACCAAATTGAACAATACTGTTTGCATTCTAACTACATGCAAGTCTCTTTATATTAAAAACTTTATATTAAAAACTTTAACTTAATCATTTTTAAGTTTTCAACCATCAGTCATATTCTATAATAATTTAATTACAATATTTCTTCAGTATTTACTTCTTTTATCTCAATACTTCATACAGAGTTGGGTTAGCTGATAGAGAGGATTTTATAGTCCAAACTTCGCACCTTAATAAAGGCTTTTTATATTTCAATTTCACTTGCATTACCTCAAGATATATAACCGAGTAGAAGTATATTCTCAATGTAACGTCGTAGTTATGGTTTTATTACAGTGACTTGATACTTCATCTGAATGCTTAAAAATATTTGTTCTTATTTTTAGTTAGTAAACAAACAATCCTTACTGCTAAGTAAACAATTATTAATGTTAAATACAAAAATATTAATGAAATGGAACTTTTTATATTTATAATTTTTGATAAACAACATATTCAAACAATCATAAATAGAAATATTTTAACACTTTTTTTCATTGATAAGTGAATCATACCAAAAAAGCCACGCTTTTAAATGACAGTACAAAATTATTACTGATGACACGTTAATTCTCATATGGTACACTAAATTTACAAAAAAATATGACTCATTTCCCAATTAAATGTTGAGTTATGAAAGACTAAATCTCTCGGCTGGGATGGTGGAGAATTGGAACACTATAAGCACTAACTCAAAGTCAGTTCTTTATTGAGCAGCTTAATTCAACAGATGTGCTTCCTCAAGATATGTTCTTGAATCCGAATTTCGAGGCTTTTGTCAATGATTTATGTTGAAATACCGTTTCACAATATTTTAATAGAATATACTTATAAGTAATCAACTCAACTCGTTGTAAATTAAAAATTGTAACATTGTAAAGTCATAAAACAAACGTTTTAAAAATTGTGATTTACAGAGGAAATTATATATTATATTACTAGATCTTAATGCATTATAAGTTTTATTTATTAATATTACTTCACTACGTTGTTAATAGTATTAAATTATATATTTTTAAAATGTTAACGACTTTGTAAATTACATATTCTCTGTTGACTTGTGAATCAAGACAAAATTACATTCAGCGAAATCTTAAATGTTAGCACTGCGTAGCGGCTCACTGGCTAAAGTTTACGTCTTTGAGTTCCATGTGCAAGGTTCGATTCCGAATTGAACTGAAGATGGTACTTAGCTCACCCGATAAAATTCACGAACCCCTCAAGACCAAAATAACTGGTGACTTTATATTTAAAAAAAAGTACTACCCTTTATCGAAGGGTATGGCAAAAAAAATAATATTAAAGACTGCGGTCTTTTGAATTTGAGAATTATGTAATTTTTGAATCATAGTACACTAATAATTTAAAATGCTTTAATAAAATGAGTAATATATAAAAATGTCATTTTATTAATATTTTTTTAAATGTTCAATTTGAATAGTAGAAATATAACTAAATAATACATGTAGACCTATATTAATTGGATTTTTTATTTCATTTTTAAAAACTACGGCTTATTAGTCCAAATTTAAATAATTTTCTTTCTAAACCAGTGGAATTTTTTATTTTCACATTTTTATTAGACAAAAGTTTAAACCCATAAAACCCCATGAGAACCAGACCACCTGCATCGAAATCGGGAATGCTAGCCACTAGGCTATCAAGAGGTATTTTAATATAAAAACAACCATGAATAAAATTCTTTCAACGAAAACTGATGAAAGCCTATCATTACTTAATGTATAACATTTATTTAATATTAGTTATATTTGAAATCAAATCAATCTTTAATCATAGTTACACTCTAAAGACCTATATCGGATAAAGATATCAAAATAATGTGACACTTCTTTGTAAAATGATTGTATATTTACTTTTTTACGGTATATTTTATAGTTACATTATTAAAAGTTTATATAAATAGTTAATGTTATAACTATCGCTAAGCTTTAAAATCGTCTGCAATTAAAGTGTATTAAGATCAAGATAATGAAAATGTATCACACATTACGTGTATTCCGTTAATATCACAGACATACAAGTATGAAAGGATGGGTTTTATCCACCCACACCAGTGTATGGGTGGATAAAATCACTGATACCCTTGTGATATGTAATCACATAGGTAGTACCGAAACCCAGATTTGTTGTTACAAACGCATGCGCACTGGCTTTGTTGGACATCTACTCATCGTTTGATCGTTATCTGTCTTAGATAATCTCTCCTTGCTCCGGTTTCAGGTTCTCTATGTACCACTGATAATGCATTATAAGCTGTTAAATATTTTGTGCCTAAGTATACTTGTAAGTATATTGCTGATCTATCAAAGTATTCAGTATCTATCAAATAGTTTTCCCGCTGCTGCTATAATTTTGGGGTTTTTGATTCAAACACTATTTCTATAATAATAGTGTTCTATAACAATATTTGGCAAACAATTTTTTAAGTTGGAGATAGTAGTTTGTTGACAAAATAATTGTTTATAAATCTTTTTAGCTATGATCGAAACGGTGGTTGGGTCGTCGCAAATGTAGTACAGTTGGATGGATCAAAACTTGAAACCCAAGCTCTATGTACTACTTTCCAGTTGAACAGATCTAATTTCTCACCCAATACTAGTTGGGCCGTAGAGTGGAACAGTTTCGATGCATGAAATAATTTCCTTATTACCGATCCCCATCTGTAGGTGGGATGAACCTCCCTCGTAGGGAATGGTCATTGTTTAATCGGTTTCGAAATGGCGTGGGTAGTTGTAACTACTGGAAATATAGCTACTGGGGATTGATCACTCATGTGATTGCGAGGATTCCATCCCTACAATGGATCACTAACGAATAGTCGGCCTTAGTTTGTGACGGTGACTACATTCGCTCATCTACACTCATTCGAAATCCATATTCGCCCATATCTTTACGATCGGCATCTTATGAATAAATAAATAAGAGTTACAGAATGCTCGCTGCGGTGTTTCACGGAGGGATTAGCGAGGATTAGTCGAATCAGTGAGGCAGATCCTAAATGGCTTGATGGATTGGATATAGCTTTGTGATAGTAGATTACTTGATATTTTTATTTTATTGATATGTAATGATTTTTGGACTTATTTCCTAGTATATATCACAGCTTTGATAATTTTTTTTGATTGATAAATGGTATCTGTATCAAGGCCTAATTGATCTTAAGTATTATTAGACAGTTAATGTCTCTTATTTTATAAACTATTCTATATATAGAATTACACTATCGAGAAGAAGATAATATAATTAATTTATAACTATACATGCATCAAGAAAAATATAATTTTTATTCCTTTTGTTTTACTTTGTGATACGTGGTTAACTTGGATAGTTTTCACAGAAAATAAATAAAATTATTATTATTATTCAATACAATGAACGTTTAAATATTTACTACATTAATTAGTATAATGGAGATTGACACCAGTAATTCAGTGGATAAAATTGAGGTTAATTTGATTCGAATAATTTAGCTTTTATAAGTTTACGACAGCCTATAAGTATAAGCAGCGTTTTTTTTCATTAGAATTTTCTATTTTATTTAAGCAAATTAAAGTTTCTACTAGTTAATAAGGAATGGAGGGAATTTGTGAATGCGAGATTTATTTACATTGAAGGGTGAAGTAAATTTAGTTCGGTTTACAAAAAGTAAGCATTGTTTACAGTGTGAAACTGGTGGTAAACTTGAGGTTATGAATACCGTTTTGTATGGTATAATAAAACACAGTCAACTGGAAACCAATATTTAAACTGTCATCTTCAGCTATAATCATCGGACTTTTCGTAAATACTTAATACATGAAGTAAATATAAATGATTTAAAATTATATAAAACACACGTTTTAAAATGTCAACCCATATGGCTAAGTACTTATTGATACCAATTAATCATAGTTACAATTGTTTAATTAATTTATTTGAAATGGTAAACGACAAGCTCTGTGTTTTCAATTAATATGATGTTGATTGAGAACCAAATGAAACAAGTTCAAACACATTCATGATTAAAGTGCGCTCGTTAATAATGTGAACCGAGCAGTAATTAATTTGTTTTAACATTGAAGAAATTTCTAAAAATTGTTTTTAGCTGAAAATTAAATTTCAATGCAATACTGACAAAGTATTTCAAATACAAACGACGCCAAGTTCCCTGAACGAAACCCCTGAAAATGTTGTTAATTTGCTAATGACCTTGCCTTTACCTTTAGTCTTTTGCTAAAAAAATGAACGGTTTAGCAATATGTGACTTAATTATCTAATTCTTTGGCTCGATTTGATAAAACTGTCAAATTATTTTGTATTTTATTATTTAATGTGGAATCTGTTGAAATGTTTATTCTGTTATTTTGTAATTAATTTTATTTATGCACTATTAAACTATATCAAACAATACAAAAAGAATATAGTTAGAAACTAAATAAATTTGAGGTTTTTAAAGTGTATTGAAATACTAATTATTATTTCATACAACTTAGTTTTAATGTGTAAACTGATAAAAGGTCAGTTTGCAAGTCACTTTATTGTCTATAGCATGAATACAATAATTTATAAACGAAGTTATCGTTAAAATATAAATCAGAATGGCCCAAAATGTGTTAATCGCTTGTAAAAAATTTTTTAACCTCATTTTCAAGCATACAGGAAACGCAAATAAATATATGAAACCCCACTAAGCTCAATCATTCAGTTATTTAAAATAAATAAACAATATTTGTTTTACTATTAACATTTTGTTTGTATTACCAACTTCTAAACTTTATTCAAGGACATTAAGTTAGTTAATAATTTAAGTTACGTTAGATTAAGTATATCAAACATGCATTAAAAATACAAAATATTTTCTAAGGTAAAAAATGTTATTATACAATTTCAGTGTGTAAAAAAGTTTAATATCAAACTTTTACGAAAGTTTTATATTAAAAATACTTAAGTGGTTAGAAAACTTAAGTGTTTTTAATATCAACACTAGATAATCAAGTGTGGCTTAGATCACTTGGGCAGTGATTCAACGAGACACTGTTCTAATTATACTGATATCTGTCACGGTTTTCACAACATTAAATGTTAAATGTGCTATAGAGAGGGTAAATAACCCTATATGTGCCCAGCGACTAGTAACTAGTCGACTTATGCGGTACTCATTTGGCCAAGAAGCTGGTAGTTACTAGTCGATTGTGCAAGCATCTGTTCGCCACCATTTTGTTACCAAATAAAACAAACTTCTTAATTTAGAAACAGTCATTGACAGCTGTGAAAAAGGTCAACAGAAGACAAAAATACACCATTTTCAAAAATTCACCAGCAAGCGTAGTGTACAGCTATTGTGATTCCAGTTCCACCAATGGAACGGCGATTACAAGCTTTATAAGGATGTTTATGCAAGTTTGTTCTAACTTGATCCTTTTAGTTGCTGTGAACGTAATTCTATTGTACAAGGAAAAATCTGTAAAAAACCATACTTTGATATTTTTAGAAATATTTTATTAGTTTTAACGTTATTTAAATCATATTATATACAATTGGATTTCTGAATAAATTATGAACAATTAACCTTGCTGCTGGGAAACGGTCAGATATTGTATTGACAGCTGGTAGTCATATGAAAAACTGACGTTGCTCAGCTGCTGCTTTGTAAATACGTCTGAAAGTGTATACGCCTTTCGCAAATAATAAGACCCTGTTCACAAAAATTTACTACAAACAACAAAGTATTTATATATTATAAAATTAGACTGCATTTGCAACATTTTGTATATCTTGAATTTTTTTCATTCTTAGTTTTTTATATTTTTTGTATATCTTTTAAAGTGGGAATTGTTTAGAAATGTTTCAACGTTCAAAAGTTACTCTTTATGTAAATTATTTTTTAAATTGTTATTTACAAATATTACAACAAACCCTCCAGTTATTCTTTTTATTTTGATGATATTTAATAGGATAGTATGTACTATGTGGTGTTTTATTACATTTAAAATTTCTTTATGAACATTTAAATATTTATGTCAGTTTTTCTATAAAATGACGAATAAGATTTATTTTGCAACTATCTCAGCAACGATTGTAAGCATTAAAAAAAGTTTCTATTTATCATTTATTTTTATACTTTTATGTACAGAAATAGATTATAAAACTTTGTTATGGTTATTGTTATTAGAGAAAAAATTATTAATTTTTTTTCAAGAAACGTGCTTTTGAAATTTACTTTACAATTTCACTAATTTTTCAATTTATTAGCCCATGAAGTCTTTGGAAATGTATATTATTTTTCATGTTTCATATCAATATAATTGCCCTTTAATTCTGAATAAAATTATGTACAACATGACAAGGTTTTGATAAAATTACAATATGTTAGGTGTATTTATGTGTGATCCTACAAGACTAGCTAAAAAACCCTTGGCTAAATAGATGTTTTGCCTGGGCCTATATAGGGTTAAACAGGATATACTTGGCGGGAATCTGTCCACTTATTTCTACCAGGTATATCAGATTAAGTTCCCTTCGATTAGTCCCCAGTGACTTATCTCACAGGTAAAGATAAGTGTTTATTTGACTCAATCACGTAACCGCTTTGAAAATCACTTCAATTTCACCTAACCAAACATATTCTACGTAAAATGTGAAAAAGGTCATTTCAAAAGAAAATATTCTCTAAACACGTCCTATTAATGAATATAAATTAAGTATTTTAGAATATAAATAAAGTAAAGAACATAAACTTACTCTCTTAAGAATACAAGTGGCTGTAACAGAGTAGCATTTTTACATTATACTATTAAGGAGTATTCAATACTTTTACATTTTATAAATTGAGTGTAGTTGGTTAAAAAATACTTAATTTTACTTACTGGTGGGTGTGAGAGATAACTTTGGTGATGTTATTTACCATACAATTATCTAATATTAAATACAGTAGTTCATAAAGCTGTTTTATGAAATGTTACATAAAACATCTTACAGTGGGCCTATGTGAACACAATCAAATTAAAACTGTAAGAAATTAGCATCGTGCTTTTTAAATATAATAAAACAGGGCCAAACTCCTCAAGGAATGTTATAGTTGAGAATTAAAATGTTGTTAAATATAAAAATAATTTTATTTGTACTCAAACTTAATAAATTTTTATCTAATAGACAAAATTAACAAAGTAAAAACTTAAAATCTTAGTTATTTGAGCAGACAAAAGTAACTATAGTATTTCATTATTATTATCATTCATTATGCATTACTTAGACACCGATTGTAGGGATATGGGTGAAATAGAGGTTGAACGAGTGTGATGAGTGTAGATGACAGCGTGTAGTCATTGTTACTAACTAGTTCGACTCAGCTCCGAAAAGACAATTTATTATAGCCCAATAGCCAGGGCAACTAAGAAATCTACAGCTTACGAGGAATCCGAACCACACAGTATCGGTCTGATTTTCAGCTATTTGACAAGCTTTCTACTCACTTCTCCTAACTAAATAACATCCGAACCTTGACTGCCACCCAAAATGGACACCCCAGAATTCTATAAATTCAAATAAATATTTATATTTAGGCATGAAAATATTAGTATGTTATTAATTATGAGATTAAATAAAGTAAACTATCCATTAAAATTCAAAATTAATACATAATAAACCGTTTATATACCAACCATGTTTGCCAACCAACGTAGCTTAGTTGTAATACGAGCTTGCATTCAAATGAGATAATGAGATCCACAGAATAAGCTAACTCACAGCATCACACTTACGTAACCAATTAACATAGTAAATTAATTATTGACAGCGTGGCTCATAATTAGAACAGCATCGTTCAATGCCAAAATTGCCATTTCTTAGATAAATGTACTTTCTTGGTACTTTAAGACTACTCTTTAGACTACAATTTATTTTGGTTTCTTTGTACTGTTGAAAAAAATTTTTAATTTAAGTAAAATAACAAACAATACGTACATTAATGTAAATGTAACTTTTCAGCATCATATAACATAATCCTAAAAAGAATGTACGTAATTCTGAAAACTTAAACTACATAAGTTTCCAGTTTAAAAATGCAAACAGCTAAAATATTACAAACCCATCTTTGTAGAATCACGGATTCCGAACAATGTATTTTCCTCACAAGTCAGTTTATTGATTAATATTCTTAAAATATAACTATTGTTATACACTATATCAAGAACTAAAGCTCAACAAGAGATGAACGTCGTTGTAAACATGCGGTCGTTTGAGTATTCAGATAGTATTTTTGTGGAAAGAATTTTCTGTATTCAAAAAAAAAAATTGAAAATATAAGTAGATAAATTTGTAGAGAATGTAAAAGGAGGAAAGAAGGACCCTAAATATATAAAATGAATGTATTATATATGTAATATACAAATTAATGTTAGTATGTCTGTCAGTTGGTATGTGCTTTTTTACACTACTAAAATATTCCGCCAATCATGATGAAACTTTAAGAATCTGTATTTATTCCTAAGGGTGGTTTCAATGAAATTTGACTCCACCCCACTGTCCTTTTTTTTAGTAGTATTCCTATGCATCCATACTATTTATTAAATCAATCATTATCTGTAAAATAACAGTAATATTGTATTTTAATTGCTTCACAATTCACAAAAGTATTTTGCAATAGTTCCTAGTAAATGTAAATAAAATGTTCGACCCATTCCATTACAATTTGCTCTTTCAAAGATACAATTTTTTGTTTGTTTGACAAATTCAAATTCATTCCCTAATTATATCTCCTCGAATTCCTGAAGTATCAATATCTTACCATTTAAATGAAAAAAACTTGTTTGTGCCATAACATGCTATTTGACACAAACGTTTTATAAGACGGTTCTTAAACACCTTGGCTGTTATAGCATTTCCATCAACTCATGTCATCTGTTAATTATTAAACCCCTACTTTCAAATCTGAGTATTCGTAGATTACAGCACTTTAAAATAAAAACACAAGAAATAAAATCTTTTAAAATACGCTAAATAATGATCAGGAACATTTTATTTTAATAAAATCAAAACATTACTGTTCCTATGTTTATACTTATAAAAATACCGTTAAAAAATAGTTATTTACTATATAAAAAGAGTGATATTATAACTACGTACTTTTAGATTCAAATGTTAGGCATATAACTGTAATTTCGTTTGCATCTTGTACTTATAATTCTACAAAAATTGTTTTGTTCAAGTAACTTTTTTTCTTTTTTGAGTAAAATGTCCGTTTTATATAGTATATAAAGTCTTGGAATTACCAATATTTGATAAGGTAATTTTTATGATAATGAAGACAACACAATCTTAATCCAAAGTGAACATAAATATCCCAGCATGCCTTGTTATCAATCCCTCCTCTAACCGGTGGCGTGCCGAGAGCCTCTTACTTTTACCCCTTATCTCACTTACCCCTATTTACTTTTGCGTTTATCAGTTTTATTTTAACTTAGTTCTTGCATTATGTCAGTGCAAGAAAATAAAGAGCTTGCTATCCATAGTAGATGATATTTAATTGCCTGTGAATAAATAGTTTAATGAATATATTTAAAATTAATTTTTAAAAACCATAAAACAACACTAAATATTCCAAAATTACTATTTTTCAGCACATTTCATCACAACTAACTATTTAAATAAACAATAACGGCCGATATTGTATTTTTAAAATATTTTTTCAGGAGATTAATATTGATTGCGATAATATTGACCATACTCGAAGGATAACATACTGTAGTGATGAAAAAGAATAAAAACAGAAAGTTTTAAAGACTGAAAATATAACATTTACAACTTTCATGCTACAGGTTCATGTGTTATGACAGCAAGGCTATTAAATGCCTGTAGGAGCATAAAACACAAAATCTGCATGAATTTGTCGTAAAAATATGTTTGCGAAGCAGCTAATTGTTTATAAACTTTGAATAAATTATAAAAATATTACATTTGCATTTAAACTAATGTTATTTTTTAAGTTGGATTTGTATTACATTGGTATTGTTGGATCAGTGTTTAGCTTTTAGATAGGAGATCACTTGTTACTTTTAATATTATAATAACTTTTGGACTTATTTCCAAATATATATATATTACATCATTTATTTTTTTAAATTACAAAATTATAGCTGACCACAATCCGTGTGGTATATATACCTGATAGAATGTTTAGCGAATTCGTAATTTATTATTATTTGTATCAATATTTAAGAAATATTGTACATTTTCTTTATTTAGTAATTAGTATATTGTGGGGTTTGAAAGAGGGTATATTTAATAATTCAACAAATTTAAATTTGTGGAGTTATCAAACATGATTTCTTTCTAAAATATATCGTATGATTGCTCAGTACAAAGGAGATAAAATGAGATAGGATATAAAAAAGAGTATCTTAAAGGTTCTTAAAGTAAACAAAGTACATATAGTCCTTCTTTATTTTGTTTCTTATTTCACTGTTTTTTATCGTAAGCTGATGAACTTTTTAATGGAATTCTCTTGTTTGTTGCTGTTATAAATAAGGATTTAAGATGTAATATTGCAACTTTTTGTAAAGTAAAGAAAATATCAGATTTTGACTCACAACGTCCAATAAAACCTAATTTGCTTTTATATACTACTTTTTTACTACTTTTAGATTTATTTTTTTATACTATTAAATTATCGTTTAGTAAAAGTTTTCCCTTTCTTATGGCACTAAAACTAGTCATTCTTATTAAAATATAAGATCTAATACAGAATAAACAAAAATTAAGAATTACTAATTTAACAATATTTGTAATTTAAAAATATTACTGTTTTACATTTCATTTAACATTCACCACAAAAGAGTGTGGGTGGGTTGATATCAGGGGTTAAAATACTCGTACCATCAACTTCTTCCTTTTCATCGTTATATTTGCACAAAAACTAAATTGGCCAAAGTGTACCCGAAAATTGTGTATGTTCTTTGAGGTACGTCTGAAAGAAGCATATGATTTTATAACAGTTTTATTGGATAACAGATTGTAATTTCATATGATAAAAGAACGTACGCTCGTGTTATTACTACTTTTTCAAATTCTTTATACGTACTGATAAAAATAAGTTCAATGAATAAAATCACCTCAACTTTTATACAATACGTATTGCACTGCAGTCACAATATTAATAATGCAATTATGACGCACACATAAATAAATGTGACTAAAAATGCACATTATATTGTTCATCTCACACTTATGTCATTAACTATTTTTTTATTTTAGTAAACAACTTCCATTATCTTCAGAGCTATTCAAAAGCTAAATCATTAGTTATAGTCACTAATTATATGAATTGGTCTGTTACATTCTATTCTGTTGGAAAAATTATGCTTTTTTAATTAATCACCACCGTTATATGACAATAAAATCAATATTTAACTAGTAAATGTAATGTGTATTTTTATTTTATAATAGGTGTCTGTAACGCATATTTTTTGCTCTATTAAAGTGTAAAAAATTAATTGGAAGCTGTTAAAAGGATTTGTTGGTAAAGTATGAATGTTTACAGATATTTTTCGCTTAAGAATGCCAATACTCATGCGAATAATTGTTCACTAGTGTGAAATAAATTAGTTTATAAATATCACAACTTAAGTAATTCTAAATATATAAGGTATAAGCACTAATTGACGCGTTTTAACATGTTAAGCAATATCCGCCTACTATAAAGTCAAAAAACACTACCAAAATAATGACAATTTTTTTTCACTATGGAAATTTGATTTCTATAGCATATTTATAAATACCTCAGACCTATTGACATGACCAGACTTTGGAATTTACGCTTAGTTATGAACTTAATATACTTCATCAAATATAATTTATGAATTTATTGAATTTGCCGGATTATAACGTGAGTATGAGGTGCATTCACAACTAAAATTTGAAAAGTATAACAAAGTGAAGGACCATTTACTATTCTTTTTCATTTTTATTGAAGTTGTAAATTTAAAACTTACTAATAGTGTGTAAATTGTATTAACTTTAAGTGATGTTAAATAAAACATCTTGAGTTTATTACAGAAAAAAAATTGGGTGTGCGTCGGACCACACGGTGGAAGTTATACTTCTTTGGCCATTCTCATACACCCACTCACGCACACCAGCAGACAGGATATATAAATGAAATATAAGACATTTTTCAATATTATTCAATATATTTATCTTCAATATATTATACGTGACTTCATTATTATATTATACACCTATATTATCATTATCAGTAATTTCTTCTATAATCATTCTTTCATCTTGCTCATTTCCTGGTTGGTCATTAGATATCGTACTGTATTCCAAAAAAGACACAATTGGCTTATGATAACTAAAGTAACCAATTCTAGACTCAAACTTTTCAAGATATCTACTAAATACAGCATCAATGGTCGTTCCGTATCTGGTCGTACCTTGATTCTTGTCATTCGACATTACCAAGTCTAGTTTGTCTTTTAGAAAATGTATCAATGGCTCTGTTTGTTCATCGGAAAAATTGATGTTGAAATCCCCGCTCATTATCATTGGGATTTCATGAAAATTTTCATCGAGCAGTGCGGAACCTTCTCTGGTATAAATTAACAAATTTTGGTGTATGAACTTAATGATCTGTTTTACAGTTTTACCGGGAGAGATGTATAGCGCCACAACTATGAATTCTCGACCATTTTGTGGAACGCATTTACTAATACAAATTTCTCCAATAGCAGACTGTCCTGCAACAAGAGATTCTGATGCCCTTGAATGAATATCCATGTGAGAAGTGACCATATTATTATGGTCAATTTTATTGTGATAAATTGCTACTCCCCCGGCAGCAACATTTTCTCGTTTATACTTTGCTATGCAATGAAAATTCGGAATGTCGATGTTTTGGCCATCTCTTACATGTGTTTCCGATAGTATGACTATTGTACATTTTTTAAATACGCTGTCATTCAAATCGAGGGCATGTGCAATGAGACTTTGACTGTTTATTGAATAGAAACATATTCCTGTGCTTTTAGAAATAAAACTTCCCAAAGATTCAACAATGGTTGGCAGTCTATTGAGTGATAATCTTTGAAATTCTCTCTGTATATCTGTTGTACCTACAAAATTTCTTCTGCCATGGTGGAAAATGTTAGTGTCATATTTTGTTGTAATATATAGCCCATTAATACTCGTCACTCTCGATAAGGCAACATATACTAATTCTATAGAATGGCTTTTGTCGTATTCATACACAATCTCGTCGAAAGTCCCCCCCTGCGATTTATGTATTGTGATAGAACATGATGATACCAATGGGAAATGATTTCTTCGAACGTTAATTGTTTTATTTTTATTCATTGATATTGCGGAAGACCTTCGTAAAATAGGTACGGCATTTCGGTCAATATTGTGTTGGGCCACGTATCCTGCACATTTTTTCTGCAGTTTTTGACCAATTTTATTCGGGAAAATAAGCCACACTTTCGACACTTCCCCACCATCGTTGTATTCTATGTGACATAATTTTCCAACGGTACCATTTGCCAGCCCATCCGAAACATCAATGTTTGTGGTTATAATGTAATATGTACCTTTAACAAATTTAATTTCATATGGTAGCCCACCAGTATCTATTGTCGACATTTTATGCAATTTCTGTTTGACAAAAGCCTCCTGTTCTTTATTAGCACATCCAGTATAAATATCCACGGCAACCGAAATAACTTTATCAGCAGCATTTTTCAAAATGTAATTATTATATTTATTAACAGAATCATTTGAGTGGAATAATCGTACTCCATGTGGACATAGTCTATTTGCTTCGTCCTTTGGAAAAAAACGTGATTCAATAAGTTGGAGTTCTTCTTCCGTCAATTTTTCTCCATTGCCAATTTTTGTTAACGCTGATGCGAACTGAACATTAGCTTGCCTCATAACCTCTGTTAATTCATAAAATTGAAGACAATGCCACAAGGAATTGCCAGTAATTTTTCTTTTAATTTGTTTATATATGCGCGTTGCTCTTACTGGCGGTAATTGGCGCAAATCTCCTATCAATATCATATCCAGCCCTCCAAATTTGTCCTTGAACTTTCCCGTGATTTGTTTCAATCGTTGATCAATTTGTTCTAATAGTTCTGCTGATATCATACTCACTTCGTCAATAATAAGCACTCTAACATATTTAAATAAGGATCGATACTGATGAGCTATCTCTATACTCAATGGTAACAATTTTGACAGAGATATTTTTAAGGCCGTGTGAACAGTTGTTCCATTAATAGCAACAGCAGCTTTGCCAGTAGAAGCACAAGTTATGTAGGCATTACAGTAGCCATCGCTATCGGTAAATCTATTATATATCTCCATTATTAATTTTATCACAAATGTTTTACCGCATCCAGCTGGACCGGTAAAAAATATCTGCAAAGGATTCTCTTTGCTCGAAATAAATGATGAATACATTCCAAAAGGAGATTCAGCTGTTTTTCATTCGCCATACGCATGCTTTTACAGAACTCTGCATGTGGTAAAACATTTTCTTTTCTTTTAGCTATGGCACCTAATTTGTTCAAGGTAGCTAGTCGTAAATCGGCATTACCGTCAACATTCGTATCATTATATAAATTTTCGAACGGATTAGCTTCCGGGAATCTGCCTCTCACGTCTTGAATCTCATCATCATCGCAAGGTGTTTCTTCTCGACAAAGTTCCCTGCATATTTGGATAGTTTTCTCGATATCTATATTGTGTTCGAATTCTTTTCTCTGTTGTAATATTGTTTGTTCATTTTCTTCATAGATCGTTATAAATTTCATATCTGCTAATATATCTTGTTCTTCATTTCTAAATGGTACGTGTAATGTAACCATTTCCCTTCTATACTCATTGAAATCCGAGCCAACGTCATAATTTCGATATCTTATTATTTTCTGTTCATCTCTCTCTTAACATATTCACCTTTATTATTTTTGTAATATTGGGAAACGAACTGAGCCAATGAAATGTCATCCAATTCATTCGGTCTGCGCTCATACTTGTCAAACCAGTTCTCTTTCCATATATCCGTTGATTCGCCTTCTAATCCAGACAGCTCTTTCATTGTTTTCTTAATCCTTTGGCGTTCAACGGGCCATACCGATGGTATATAAACTATTCGAGTTGAAGCTTTAGACATCGGCTCTCTCATCAGGTACCAGGCAGCTTCCTGGCTAGTTATTTCCGTATTGTTTAAAAGATTAACACTCAAACTCTTCGTTATCTCTACCATATCAAATTCGGGATTTTCATTCATAGTTTCTATAATTTTCCTCTGTAAATTACTCACACCACGATTAGTTTTATTAACATACTCAACAACGTATGCTGCACAAGAGTACTCTTCCGTAATAAATTGAATATCGGTATTTGACTTAACCACATTAATTATAAACGGATTAAAAGGGTTATGCCACTTTTCTGAAGGTTGACGTTTTACAAACACTCGTGGACGCTTTATTCCCGCTCGTAAAATATTTAAATATTCATCATCGGAAGCAATATTGTGTATAAAATTCATCAAAATCAGTGTAGTCGTCGTTTTCTAAATTTTTTCTTATTTCCTTATACTTTTTTTTCAAAATTAGAAAATTAGCTTCGGTATCTCTCATTGGAATTAATATAGCGGTTGTCTTGCATGGCAGAAAAGGAGCTTCGAATCTGCATTCTTGCGCACGATTGGATGTGATTTTCTTGTAGCAGGTGAAAGTGTGCTTGTGAGTATTCAATTTAATATTACCTGAAGCTTCCGATGCTGAGACAGAAATGAGCTCATCAATCAGATCAATAGCTTGTTGATAGTCTTTGCCCAGTTCGGGCCCCCATCGGGAGCATTATCACACCAAGCTATAATGTTAGCATGTGGGCTTCGTCGATGTTGAAACTCAATTCTTTTGAAGTAATGTACAATTCTGTACTTTTTGAATGGGCTGAATCTTTTTGATTGTAATATATTCATAATAATATTAACTAATTTGTTGAAGTACAGTGCACATGCAACAGCGTCTTCATTAATTAGAGTACTCTTTTGCATGTATTCTAATTCTTCAGCTTCTTTTTTTGAGATTGATTTCTTGTTCCGTAATTTGTAAATTAATTGCAATAAATTTGGCCATCCAATTTCATTTGCGCTAATCGTAAAGAATAGCGTTGGTTTCCCTAATTGACGGATCATAGCAAATAAATCTTTTTTTTCTTTCAGACCAATACCAAGCTGAATTTGGGATAGAACTCAAAAAAGCTAGGTTACTTTCGATGCATCCTTGAATGTAATCTTCTGATTCTATCTGTTCCTTAGTAATTTTAATATTTTTCCCAAAATGTTTGAAGGCTATGGTGAGAGAGTCTCTGACTCTGATTCTCATTATTTTCATTGCCATATATAATAAGTGATATGGAGTTACGCCACGTCTATCTTATCTTCTTAATTCACTCGTTGTCATCATAAAAGGTGTGACATTAACTCCTCTAAATTCTCTAAAGTGCCCTAGATATATGCTAGGGAAAGATATATGCTACGGCCTTCTTATCCTGGTACTTTTTCGCGCGAATGGCAGCTAATTGTCTTCGATGATTTTCAATATCTTCGATAACGTTTCGTTCTTTTCCTGATCAACTTCCGAATTTTCTGCAACCAAGAACTTCTTCTTCGCATAATAATTTCTATTGTACTCTGCTCTCTTCATTTTCTGATCTTCAGCGTGTTTCTGCTTATCTTCAACTTCCGAATTTTTGACATTCAACAACTTCTTTTTCGCTGCATACTTTCTATTGTACTCTGCTCTCTTCCTTTTTCTCTCCAGAATTTCATCATCAATGACCATTTGTGGGCTTTCTTCATCACGGTCCTTGTGCTCGAACTCGGAATCTGTACCATTATTTGGATGTGGTACCCCTATTTCAGTATCAGATTCCGATGTAGATTCCGTTGTCAACAAATTGGAGTGTCCTTCATCCATTCTTGGCGGGTCCTAACAAAGAATTAAAAATTAAAAAAGAAAGGTATTTTTGGATTGTAATTATGGTATATAAAAACCAACAAACCAAAATAACTTAAAAAAATAAGATATGCATTATATTTAGGGCGAATTGCCTAGAAGAATTAATGAAAGTCCAAATAGACCTATAATTGAGGCCGGTTAACTATAAATAATTGATATAACCCAAGAAAAAAATCATTGAAACTCCATCAATACTTCACCAAAATAATTTAAAATATATCAAAATATTATTCAAAAACCACCAAAAACTCAGACATAAATCAAAACTCAAACTATCAAAACACTGAGACACATGACACATCAACGAATATAAGAAACCTACTGATGCTATCCGGCAACCACAATCATATACACAGGTCTGGACATGGGCAGTGGAGGGGGTAAATCTTATTGAAGCCGGGATTAGTAATTCCTAGCTTAGCCACCAGCGGCGCTGCAAGACAGTAGTGTCGTCGAAATGAATCAGTGTATGTATATATTGTGGATTCGGTGACCCTACTGTCTTGCAGCGCTATCGGTGTTGAAACTTGGTACTGTTAATTCCGGCTTCAAAAGAATCTGGGATTTTTTTTAAAAAAAAAAAAGCATACAAAAAACGTACAATCGATTAATCGATAGTTCTTAAAAATTTGTTCTTACTTTTCAGCGTGACGCGGTTTCTCGACCAACATCCCATCCCAAAGTGTCTAACGGGCGCAAAGAAGTATAACTTCAAAAATGTTTATTATTTAAACAATGTTATTTTTTAATGTTATACTTTGAAAATATTGATACTTGCACCAATTGATTGGTTTTAGCCAATTTTTTATTACCAGGTAATGGAAATTGGTGCAGTTGTAAAAATATAATAAAAATTCATTAGATATAAAAACATTATGTTTGTTAAGTTGAATTCATTTAAGATTTAAGTTCGTGTCTGAAAGTTCCTTGGAACGATGATGGTTGAAATATGAACAAAGCCAGTCTGATATACGATATTCAAGTCATATGGCTAAGCCTTTCATCTCCTTTAAGCTTTCAGTTTTTGAGCATATTGAGTAAGTTATGTAAAACTTCTTAGATTTGTTATTGTTATTACTCCCACGTAAGTATTAACATTATGTGTTATAACAATCAGTATTAACATCATGTGTTATAACAATCAGTATTAACATCATGTGTTATAACAATCAGTATTAACATCATGTGTTATAACAATCAGTATTAACATTATGTGTTATAACAATCAGTATTAACATTATGTGTTATAACAATCAGTATTAACATTATGTGTTATAACAATCAGTATTAACAATTATTTGTTATAACAATCAGTATTAACATTATGTGTTATAACAATCAGTATTAACATTATGTGTTATAACAATCAGTATTAACATTATGTGTTATAACAATCAGTATTAACATTATGTGTTATAACAATCAGTATTAACATTATGTGTTATAACAATCAGTATTAACATTATGTGTTATAACAATCAGTATTAACATTATGTGTTATAACAATCAGTATTAACATTATGTGTTATAACAATCAGTATTAACATTATGTGTTATAACAATCAGTATTAACAATCATGTGTTAAAACAATCAGTATTAACATCATGTGTTATAACAATCAGTATTAACATTATGTGTTATAACAATCAGTATTAACAATTATGTGTTATAACAATCAGTATTAACATTATGTGTTATAATCATCAGTATTAACATTATGTGTTATAACAATCAGTATTAACATCATGTGTTATAACAATCAGTATTAACATCATGTGTTATAACAATCAGTTTTAACATTATGTGTTAAAACAATCAGTATTAACATCATGTGTTATAACAATCAGTATTAACATCATGTGTTATAACAATCAGTATTAACATTATGTGTTATAACAATAAGTATTAACATTATGTGTTATAACAATCAGTATTAACATTATGTGTTATAACAATCAGTATTAACATTATGTGTTATAACAATCAGTATTAACATTATGTGTTATAACAATCAGTATTAACATTATGTGTTATAACAATGAGTATTAACATTATGTGTTATAACAATCAGTATTAACATCATGTGTTATAACAATCAGTATTAACATTATGTGTTATAACAATCAGTATTAACATTATGTATCAGCATGAACTCACTGTCACTTATAGCTTTACAGATTTGTGACTTAAACATTAACTATCATTCATAACAATGCTTTCAACTATGCCAGAAAAGGTTATTAATATATCCCATTGAGAATAACAGCTGACTGATTATAATTGAAGAAGAAGAATTTCAATTTTACCATATTAGAGTACTGAGAAAACAACATTTCAATTATTAATAAAACACCTATGAATAATAAATCCGCATTATTATTTACATTTTAAAACTATATCGATTGATATATAAATATATATATATATATATATATATATATATAAATATATATATATATCAAACTAAATCACCTTTGTAGGGATAAAAAAATTTTGAAATACAAATTTTAGAAACAATTAATCACAAAACCAACTCTTATTTTATGACCCTTCGGTTAAAGTATTATTTCTAAAATTAAAAGCAAGTCACATTCTCATTATGAAGTAAGTACTTATTTCTTTGTAACTCTTTTACACTCAAAGTCATTTATCGATAAACGGAAATTACAAAAATAAAAATATGTAACTTCTAACCTGCATTAAACTAAAACATTTAGAATAGTATGCAATTGTTTCACATTTATGCACGCAAAAACCAATAGTGCTATGGGTTTTTTATGTCTTATTATTAGAAAACAATAATAATAATCATAAGACATAAACGTACAATGGCATCGATTTACATTTTTTTCTATAATGTACAACCTCATTGGTTAGGATGCGTGGTAGTGTGAGTTTAAAAATAGCCTTAATGTGTTACATATCATTTATTCATGTGTGAAATTAAAATGTATAAGTTAGAAACAAATCGGAACAGACAGTTCAATTTGCTTTTTATAGTAATCTATTTTATTAAAACCCATTCGCGGTCACTTTTATTTTAATTAAACCCATTCGCGGTCACTTGCAACAAATGTTTGTTAAAATCCAACCATATAAGCTACTAATCAGCCATTTATAAATAAGAAACATTTTGTTGTATATTGTTTGAATTAATAAAGTTTGATCAAAAATGAACCAGTAAATGAAAATTAATTGTATTATTTAAAATTTTTTACGTAATAGATTGTTAAAAATAAATGAATAAATTAAATAATAATTATTTTTTTTACGTTATAACCTATTCAGCACAGCAAGTTATAGAGTTAAACTAAGAGTACAATTCAAAAATTATTATTAGTATTCTCAGTTAATTAAAAGCTGATAACAATTGTTTTAGCTCGTGTTTCCTAGCGAATAACGTTTTTCAAAGTATTACTATTGAAATTGTGATTACATAATTAATTTAACAAATCATAGAAAATATAACCCGATAAAACGTCACAGTGTATTACATACCATAAGCTTTTCTCCCACGCTGGGTTGAAAATTGTCCACACTGAATGTAATTTTATATTTTGTTGTCATTTTATGTGTGTGTGTGTGTGTGTGTGTGTGTGTGTGTGTGTGTGTGTGTGTGTGTGTGTGTGTGTGTGTGTGTGTGTGTGTGTGTGTGTGTGTGTGTGTGTGTGTGTGTGTGTGTGTGTGTGTGTGTGTGTGTGTGTGTGTGTGTGTGTGTGTGTGTGTGTGTGTGTGTGTGTGTGTGTGTGTGTGTGTGTGTGTGTGTGTGTGTGTGTGTGTGTGTGTGTGTGTGTGTGTGTGTGTGTGTGTGTGTGTGTGTGTGTGTGTGTGTGTGTGTGTGTGTGTGTGTGTGTGTGTGTGTGTGTGTGTGTGTGTGTGTGTGTGTGTGTGTGTGTGTGTGTGTGTGTGTGTGTGTGTGTGTGTGTGTGTGTGTGTGTGTGTGTGTGTGTGTGTGTGTGTGTGTGTGTGTGTGTGTGTGTGTGTGTGTGTTCAATTGCATCATTTAATATGTCCTTTTACAATGTAGCATTGTATCCGGCCTTCCTCAAAGTATGTCCTCTTCTTCAAATCTCGCAGTTTAAAAATATGAGATGATTATTTTCAGAAATTAATTTTTCACATATGAGTGATTATTATATTTTCAAGAACGTTACTACTGAGCATGCCAAACATATTGATAGATTATACACTCATACATGAACCCATATACTTGGTACACAATATATCTGATAATTTTGCCATCGAAATATATTATCTTATCGTGACTCAAAATGTATAACATCACCATTCCGTATATTTGTGAGTAATCACATATACTTTTACTACCTCAATTAATTATAGGGGTAATTTTTAAGGACATCAAAATGGTTTTATTTATATTTACCCAGTCCAATCACTAAGACAGTGAGCACAATAAGCCCGAGTTCAACGTAAAATAGGGAAGAGGGGGGCGTAGAGCTCTCTACATTTCTCAAACTGTAGAT
Source organism: Stictocephala bisonia (assembly GCA_035578905.1). Classification (NCBI taxonomy): domain Eukaryota; kingdom Metazoa; phylum Arthropoda; class Insecta; order Hemiptera; family Membracidae; genus Stictocephala; species Stictocephala bisonia. Next base: position 827,579 of record JAQJVL010000268.1, read on the forward strand.
AGTCAATCCCTTGGCAAAATGAATAACAAACACCATGATATGATTTTATATACAAAACAATTATCCAGAAACTGTAAAAACAAGCTAAATGCATTATTTTAAGAAGATTTGCTTGATATAAACTCAACCTTACTTTAAACAGTAGAAGAATGTATAAAAGCTGCATTAAACAGGAAATGAACATGTAGGATAGGTACAAAAACTACCTGGTGTTTAACAAATTCTTTTTGTTCTACTGGTTTGAGACTAACTAAACACACCTAAACCCTGTTTTAATCATCCCGAAAATGATGTTTCCCTCTTCTTCTAGCTCCACAGTTTTTGATATCTCCTTTTACTTTTTTCAATAAACTAAAAATGGTTTTGTACATATATATTATAATCATTTGTACAATTATTGTTTTATTGAAATAAACTATAACTACTTAATGTTTTTGTGTCATTAATAACACACTGATTGTATTAATTAATTTCGAGTTATTCAGAAAAACGTACACACAGTTGTGATCGAGATCTTCCCCATTATAATACAAATAATTATTTATACTTGCTTAAAAAAGTAGATTTATAGGTATGTAAGTGTATGTAATTATTGCTTTATGCACTATAGTTTAAAAATTATAATGCCGAACCCAGACTTTTGGTACACCCTGTAAATCGTTATAAAATACGAGAGTGTTTATATTTGTTACGTTTTTAATTGTTGTAGGGCTATTTTTATTATGTATGAGGCAGCTGTATTGTGATAATTAGTAAAGGTAAGTAGGTTACTTAAAAAATATTACGTAATGATTACTTAAAACATTGTTTTAGTTCTGTTTGAATTAAAAATAAATTAATAATCGGAACTAGTCGTCTGGTGTTGTAAACCCATCTACTTTGGGATAAAATAGTTGAGGAGATTGTAGGGATAGGTTATATGCTTATATTTTAATACCGTTATGGCGTCTGTTCAGTGGTTGCCAAGTTGAAAATCAGACTAACACTACGTGGCTCGGATTCCACGGAAAGCTGTAGACCTTTAGTTTCCCTGGCTATTAGGCTATTAATAAATTACAATGTCTAAAGGAACGTTCACCTTGGTTAGAAACAATTTCTATACTTGTTCATCTACACTCAATTTCCCCCCATGTTCATCCATATCTTGACAATCGGCGTCCTTATTATAAATTATGGGTAATTTTAAGGAAAAATATAATAGATAGTTTAAGTAAAGAGCTCAAGACAATCTTGACATTCATACAAATTTATTTTTATGTCCATTATAAGCAAAAATAGACCTCACATAAATTACTTCATATAATGGTAGTTTTATCCAAAGAACTTCCAGAGGCATTGGTTGAAATATTTTTTATTTGATAAGGGGACGTCAGTGGATTTCAGGGGACACAACTCAAAACAGACGTACAGTGACTGTCTTCATATTTTAATATTGAAAATTTGGTATTTGAATCTGCAATATTATAATTAACACTGTTTCAATGAACTTATAGCTATAACAAGTGTAATAGTTTATAAGAAATTCGCAGTGTTAATTTATTAAATTTGCAACATAAACTTATAAAAGAAAAATATAACTAATCATAAGTTACTAGTAATATGTTTATTGGTATTGTGGTATTTACAACAGATTTATGATCAAGAACTCATTGATTTTCTATTAACGTGATTTATAAAACCATCAGAAGGATCTAAATTTGTGATTGACTATAAGATATTCCTTTTCCCTTTATGTAATAAATGTTAACCTTCATATTCATAAAAATTAAGACAATTATTTCTCTATTGATGAGCTCCAATGGCACTACTGTTGCCTAATACATGTTTAAAGGCGTTATACAATTTGTTTCAAAATGAATTGATTATATAGAGATTGGTTTGCTTTGATCATTTTTGTGTTAAATATTTATTTAATAATGTCAATACTTAACTAAAGCACTACGAGGTATTTACAGATTTCTATTACCAAATACTCTATGTAACACTTTAAAATTTAACCAATATTATTTACAATAATTAATGTTACATCACATCCAGTTTGCACAATGGCTATTATCCTCTACGTCAACTGCCACTGTTTAACGCTGTCACTTTTACTTCAGGATGAAGACACACTTCCACTGGACTGCCACTGACTGACTGGTTGGCTGAGTGGTCCATTTTTTAAAGCGAGTCTGGGAGGGGGATTATAGGTTTTTAAGGGTATTATTTCGATAAGGTGGCAAACCAACTGTCATTCTAGCTCTTTCTGGAAGTAACCGGGTTGGCCTAAAGTTATAGAAGCGTACAATTACTTGGGCAGGGATGGGGGTGCAATTACTTGTACTGTTAGTACAAATTACCCTAATAGTATGTATTTAATTTGTATTTCAGTTGATTACTATCGAGCAATAATTCAATGTACGAGTAAAAGTCAAAATAACTGACATATAATTGTTTATGTATAAATGTCAAGAGCCAAGTACAAGAAAGGCAAATATCTATATGTGTTGACGTTTTCCTTGTGGAGTGTAGTTGTCAACTTCCTTACTAACCTCAATCCAGTTAACATCTGTCACCTGACTGAAAACAGCTGTTCATATATACTTAAACTAACAGACGTAATGGGGTGACCACTCAGATTGAAGTAAAACAACTGCCTTGTTACTAATTTAAGAGTAATGATTTGATATTAGTTTCATTAACGACACTTTCTAAAAAAAATAATTTTGAATAGACTAGGATTTAGTATAAAGTTCATATGCGAAAATATCACGAATCAAAAATATAAATAGTAAACCTTTTACATACTCACATCTTTCTACCTTAAGAATAGATATATACAGTATATATAAGAATATATATATATATATGTACCTTTGAATTATATGTAATGTGTTTAGAAATGACCCTATTTAAAGTAATAAATGTTTGTCAGAACAGAAACGTAATTGTTGTTTGATTTTATTAATGATATTTAAATTTTGTTTAAAACCAATGAAGTGGTGTTAAACATATTATTACTATGTTAATAGGTGCCATAAGGACGTCAGTAGATTGGTAGCCCAACGCTGTAATTCATTTTAGATCTGTCATAAATACGCTTTACTGCTTATCATTGCGTAACACTATTGTAGCTGGTATGTCATGAATGGCCACAATGATAAGAGGGGCCTATTAGTGAGGACAATTGGCCCCCAATCTCAGCGCTGGAATTCGTGTTTAGACTTAAGAGAATAGTAGCTTTGTTGCTTATCGTTTCAATGTTAATAGTAGCTTTGTTGCTTACCGGTTCAATGTTAATAGTATCTTTGTTGATTACCAGTTCAATGTTAATAGTAGCTTTATTGCTTACCGGTTCAATGTTAATAGTAGCTTTGTTGCTTACCGGTTCAATGTTAATAGTAGCTTTGTTGCTTACCGGTTCAATGTTAATAGTAGCTTTGTTGCTTACCGGTTCAATGTTAATAGTAGCTTTGTTACTTACCGGTTCAATGTTAATAGTAGCTTTGTTGCTTACCGGTTCAATGTTAATAGTAGCTTTGTTGATTACCGGTTCAATGTTAATAGTAGCTTTGTTGATTACCGGTTCAATGTTAATAGTAGCTTTGTTGATTACCGGTTCAATGTTAATAGTAGCTTTGTTGATTACCGGTTCAATGTTAATAGTAGCTTTGTTGATTACCGGTTCAATGTTAATAGTAGCTTTGTTGCTTACCGGTTCAATGTTAATAGTAGCTTTGTAGCTTACCGGTTCAATGTTAATAGTAGCTTTGTTGCTTACCGGTTCAATGTTAATAGTAGCTTTCTTGATTACCGGTTCAATGTTAATAGTAGCTTTGTTGATTACCAGTTCAATGTTAATAGTAGCTTAGTTGCTTACCGGTTCAATGTTAATAGTAGCTTTGTTGCTTACCGGTTCAATGTTAATAGTAGCTTTGTTGATTACCGGTTCAATGTTAATAGTAGCTTTGTTGCTTACCGGTTCAATGTTAATAGTAGCTTTGTTGCTTACCGGTTCAATGTTAATAGTATCTTTGTTGATTACCGGTTCAATGTTAATAGTAGCTTTGTTGATTACCGGTTCAATGTTAATAGTAGCTTTGTTGCTTACCGGTTCAATGTTAATAGTAGCTTTGTTGCTTACCGGTTCAATGTTAATAGTATCTTTGTTGATTACCGGTTCAATGTTAATAGTAGCTTTGTTGCTTACCGGTTCAATGTTAATAGTAGCTTTGTTGCTTACCGGTTCAATGTTAATAGTATCTTTGTTGATTACCGGTTCAATGTTAATAGTAGCTTTGTTGATTACCGGTTCAATGTTAATAGTAGCTTTGTTGATTACCGGTTCAATGTTAATAGTAGCTTTGTTGATTACCGGTTCAATGTTAATAGTAGCTTTGTTGATTACCGGTTCAATGTTAATAGTAGCTTTGTTGCTTACCGGTTCAATGTTAATAGTAGCTTTGTTGCTTACCGGTTCAATGTTAATAGTATCTTTGTTGATTACCGGTTCAATGTTAATAGTAGCTTTGTTGATTACCGGTTCAATGTTAATAGTAGCTTTGTTGATTACCGGTTCAATGTTAATAGTAGCTTTGTTGCTTACCGGTTCAATGTTAATAGTAGCTTTGTTGATTACCGGTTCAATGTTAATAGTAGCTTTGTTGCTTACCGGTTCAATGTTAATAGTAGCTTTGTTGCTTACCGGTTCAATGTTAATAGTATCTTTGTTGATTACCAGTTCAATGTTAATAGTAGCTTTATTGCTTACCGGTTCAATGTTAATAGTAGCTTTGTTGCTTACCGGTTCAATGTTAATAGTAGCTTTGTTGCTTACCGGTTCAATGTTAATAGTAGCTTTGTTGATTACCGGTTCAATGTTAATAGTAGCTTTGTTACTTACCGGTTCAATGTTAATAGTAGCTTTGTTGCTTACCGGTTCAATGTTAATAGTAGCTTTGTTACTTACCGGTTCAATGTTAATAGTAGCTTTGTTACATACCGGTTCAATGTTAATAGTAGCTTTGTTACATACCGGTTCAATGTTAATAGTAGCTTTGTTACTTACCGGTTCAATGTTAATAGTAGCTTTGTTACATACCGGTTCAATGTTAATAGTAGCTTTGTTACATACCGGTTCAATGTTAAGTAATACACGTTAATTATGTACTTCATTTAACATGGTGAAAACACCAACGCTTTTTATAAATAAATAAATTGAGATTTTAAGTCAATAACCTGTAGTCATATAGTTACCACTCAAATATATAAGTGAATATTTTGTATATTTTATAAATGATAAATAAAATACCGCATCTTATATACAAATCTGCTCATGGGACGACTTATTAATTCATTTGATTTCGATTTAGTTGAAAAGCAACCTACAAAGGTAACGTACAGAGCACATGGAATTATTCACAACGGTGCACATTCTAAACTACACACCTATATACTAAATTTATACTAAAAAGGAACCAACCGTTAGCCCAGTTGAAATTTCAATCCTTGAACAATATATCCCAAAATCTGAAGCTTTAGTCACTGAGCTATCAAGTTGATATTTTAATTTAGAAGGTATAGATTTTTACATGCATAGGCCAAAATGTATATTACTCAGTTAGTAGTTTTTTAACAGGTCTTAACCTAAGTTGTTTGTTTTATTACTTGAATACTACTCATGTACAGTAGTTTTAACTGATTCTTGTCATGAAATATTACAGTTGTTAAATGATAAATAAAGAATTTTATTTTTTAATGATTTATTAATTGAATAGAACTGCTATACCTTGGGCATTTTGTACGTATGTAGTGAAACAAATGTTTTTCTCTTCCAAGATGTCAAAACTTCTTTCGATTCGAGAGCGTTCTCTACAGTTAAGTTCTCGATATTTAGTTAATAAAACAAATCATTGCAATAGTTTTCACATTTAACTAGATGTTCTCTCAACGAATTTGTTATAAAACTGAATTGAAACCAAAAATAGTAATTAAAAATTAACAGTGTTCTGGGTAAATAAGCACTATGTAACTATGGAACTGTTTCAAGAGGTAATAGAATGGGAAATAATTACATATTCATCAAACTTTATTAGATACACTCATCAATGATATTACCACAATATACTCACCACCACTCGTCTAGTGATATTCAGGAAACTTACTCACAAAAGAGATAAAAGTTTTTTTTTTTTTTTTTTGTAATGATATAAAAATGGATTAAATCTTTCAAGAAATATTGAGTTAAGCAACTATATATTTGTGAAATGACTTGTGATAAATGTAGTGGTACAGAAATATTACTCGTACATCTTAATACGAATTCCATTCTAAAATCGTATTCTATTTACAATATGATAAATCTAATTCCAAATAGTTCTTATTTTCATATCTTATGATATAAATTACCTTAGTCAGATAGTTTAGTAAATAAAAAAAAAACAATAGTTGGACAGTATCCTAAAATCTATTTATACGTTTTTGACTTTAAAAAGGGTTTTAAATACCATTTTTTGTCAAATGCGTTCCTGAAATACACAATAGAAGTTACTAAACATGTAAGTGCTTTTTGGAACTATTCTATGTGAATTAATCATTAAAAAATGTATTTTAATAACATCTATGAATATCATATTAATTTCAAACCATCTATATTATAATTTTAACTAAGGTTAAGAGACTCTGAGAAAAATGTATCTCAAAATCTTTAAAAAAATCATATTTATACTTTGAATCTGGACTTTATTAACAAATTCCTCAAAATAAATCCAGAACACATTATTAACGTATTAGTTTACATTTTGACTAATGTGATTTAAGTAATAGTTTTCTACCTCTGGGTGCATGATTAGCCAGTTACAACCATCTAATGTATCTAGTGTATAGCCAGAGTTTATCAGTACTGTAAATAAATCACGATTTATTTTTTTAGTAATGATTATCTTTTGATTTTTTTTAATGTTAATACTTTTTAAACCGAACGACATATTGTTGTAAATTCAATCAGCTGATTGATTTAGTTAGGATACCATAATCTGTAGTTGTAAGTAGTATTACACGTGTTTATACGTTCTGTTAACATTCAAATGGATTAGGAATATCACAATTCTTTACATAATTGACTCATTTTGTTTTTTTACTATAAATTAATTGTCAACACATTTAGATAATTATGAAAAATGCTATACTAGATTAATGGAGACCATTCATTATTCTTGTCATGACTAAACACAGCAAATGTCCGTTATTTATTGTATTGTCTGATGGTCGTCACAGTTATCCTTTTGATTGTTATGAATTACTAAAATAAGTTAAAATTAAACTTGTATTTTATATATTCGTGCTTATTTATACATTTGAATTCAGAACTAAATGGATTTTTTTAAGAAAAAACACTGGAATTGTCATCTATGAAATCAACAAAAATAACAGTGTCTAGATTCATATTACATATAATAGTGAAAAAATAAACCGAAATATTTGCTTCTTCAAATAATGTATACTTCAACAAATAACCATTTACAAAATATTTACAACCAAAAGTGTGCGTAGTATATATGTCTATAAAATGGCTCATTTAGGAATTATTTATTTATTTATTTTTTTATATATGTACAGTAAAATATAGATAGAAATTTAATGATAAATTTTAATATTTTGACGTTATGTACTCATAATGCTAAATAAAAACAAACCCGTAATAGATTATTTTATAAAAAAATATAACTGATTTCATAATAATTTTATGATTCATAATGATTTGATGATTTTTTGTGAATCCATCTGGTCTGAGGAAGGTGAGCGTGGTTCACCAAAATCGATCACCATAATATTCGTGCATTGTGCTTGTATTGTAATATATTTGTGAAATTTTTTCTTCTCTTGTAATAAACTTGTGTTGTGTGACGTTTACTTGTACTGTATAATAATTTTATTTATCTTAAAAATAAATTATTATTTTATTCATTGCTAAAGCCTCCTGAGCAGATATATATAACAAATAATAAGGTTAACGTACCTTTGTCGTCTTCAGCTACAAAATCCAATAAATAGGATTTTGTAGCTGAAGACGCAAAGGTACGTTGACCTTATTATTTGTTAAATTATTATTATAGAGTTTACAAATCAATATAAACTGTTCTACACAGTCATTAATTAATATTTTATCTACCGTTTGCGTTAAACTATTCTTTTTTAATACAAAAGATTTGAAAAATAAACACTTAAGATGGTAGAATCTACAGTTTCCGGTGACAATCGCATCAAGGTACTATCTACAATATTTACAAGATGACCATACTGTGATGTGGCATCCTCAGTGGTTTCTCTGAGCCTGAAATCGGCAAGTGACCTTCCAGCTTTATAACAGGTGGTGGGGTGGGGACTGGTTGGCAGGTATGCTGGAGGGGGGGGGGGGGGCGGAGGCACGACCCTCAGTATGGGCGAAACGTCTGGTCATCTTGTAAATATTGTAGATAGTACCTTGACGCGGTTGTCACCGGAAACTGTAGATTCTAGTTATGACACCGGCCGCTTAAGCCTAAGTTCTAAGACTTAAGATGGTGATTGTTTTGAAATATTTTAAAGAAAATTATGAAAATACTTTATTGCTTTTAAAGGTTTAGATATTAAAACTTAAATTTTTTCACTTAAATAATTTTATTATTAGTAGCATTGTATACAATAATAATTCAATAGTAAGGAAGGATAAAGCAAGTGTCAATTACCAGAAATAAGCTAGAGGAACCTACATACCACTACCAAACTATAAATTGTAATATTTCCATGAATTGTATGAATAACATAATGCAAATCTAAGAAATTATTTCTTAGATAAACATTCTTATAAACGGCTAGCCCTAAGTATACGATTTTCCAACACTTTATATTAGTAATTATGATTTTTATATATTTCCAAAAATTAATTATACATTTATTTTAGGTCCTGGCATTTATAAATATGTACAGTGGATATATTTACAAAATGCCTTTAAATAAATTAAGAGTTTCTAATTGCCTATTGCTAATAAGTAATAATTATTCATTATTAATACGCCGATGATCAAATATGGGCGAATACGAGGGGCGAATGAGTATACGAACGAGTGTAGTCATTGTTACTAACTAAGGTCGACTGTTCATCAGAAAGAGCTATTTATTAATATCCCAATATCATAAATAAGTGGTCGCAAATTGGGTGGGGATCTGTGAAAACTGTCTTTTTAAAAATCCTTTTAAAATAAGAGTGTTTTCATAAACCCTTCTTCTTGTTGTCGTATAAATAAAATGTTCATGACAGGAGAGTTAATGGAGTTGCAGGAAACAAGGACTTCTGTACGTGTCCTCAGCACTTGAAAACCAAACAATAAAACACAACACAATCGCTTTGACCTGTTTCTACCTGATGAAGGACATACTTTATTGCTAATATTAAGTCTATTTTATCATATATGTAAATTTTACTTTGAACATTCTAAACATAGTAGTTAAACTTTTTTTCATTTAATCAGAATAGTGTATTTGTATGTTGCAAACAATTTATCAATGAAAAGTTAAGTTTGTTTTTGATGATTTAGCAAGTTTTAGTCGTATTATCTTATGAGTTAAGTTTTAAGTACTATACACCTATCTTAAATAGAGAAACTTTTTATTACAAAAAATTTAATTTGTAAACCCCTTTGAACGTATTTGGAAGCGTGCATGTGCCTGTGGGTGGATAAAACTCAATTGGCTAAACTACAATATGACTAATAACCCCAGATGGCAGTCATAACTAAAGATGGTAGTTTACATCTTTTTTTAATGATTATAAGCTATATTAGTAATTTGCACTGTTTATTGTGGTCATTGGAGTTATATAATAGCACAAAAACCATAAAATCCACACTGATATTGCATGGAAATAAAATGAAGGATTTTCTTAAACGGAGGGTTATTTTTTTATTATTCACCTTTGGTAAAATCTACATGTGTAAAATCTCCAAAGAAGTGTAAATAGTAAAAGTTATCTCTAAAAAGTCAAAACTAATAACAATAAATGAATCATAGTCTCGTATTAAATGTTAAACAATATGTAAAAACGTTCAAGTGTTCAAACGAAATTTTTGAAGTAATGCCATTGACTTACCATAAATTTTTTCCGTCTTAAGATCACATTTACTGATTATACAACGACAATTTTACAAAGTCATACAAATTCTTGAATTGGGGTGGTTAGAATTATTGTCTAGTTCAAAAATACAACAAGTATATATTCCAAGTTATTAAGAATTTATAAAAATAAAGCTTGAAGACAGTTATAAAACTTACCTCACATTTTTCAGACCTTCTTTCAAAATTTTACATTATTTGAAAAATTAAAAATGTAATATCTTTACAGATCAAGTGCGCTGGAGCCAATTCTCGTATTGAGAATTCTGATAGGATTATTACTGGCTCCCAGGAGGGTTTCTATTGTATAAAGGCAGTACTTCTATTGACTATGGTTTAATTGAAAGGGGTTGTAGCTCTGTTCCACTCTCACTCAGCAACCGAAAAGGCATAAAATAGTTATTATTGAGTCTCCTCAAATTTATTATTATTGAGTCTAAGTATATTCCATGCCTTAAAAAACATTTTTCTATATTGATTCAAAAATTCCAAATACCTTCATAGCATCGACAAATGTATAAAATCTAATCACGAAAAATGTCTTGGTCACTGAAAAATTTTAATATCTTGGGATAGCCTCATATTTTAGCATTAGATTTATAAATCAACTCAAAACCGAAGCTTTAACGTGTTTCTAAAATTTATATGTACCAGTAAGTTTTTTATAAATAAATGTATAATATAAATTTAGAGTTTTATGTATAAATACATCCTATCAAATTTCTAGATCAAAAAGCTATATTTACTTCTTGGCTGCATAGCTAACCAGCGGATAGGGCATACAAATAAATACAACTTAATTTATTATAGATTGTTTAACACGTAATAAGATAGTTTGGTGTTAAATTTATTTGTTTATCAAATTACTATGTTATAAAGAATGTAAACATAAACTAAGATAGTAAAAACTTAACAAATTTATCAGTTGTTAGTGAGTAAAGTTCAGATTGTTAATCGGCCTATAATGTTGGTAACATTTTCAACAATAAAACCACTATCACTTTTTAGCCATTATATTTAATTTAGACTCATATTCCAATATCGTACATTCAATAGTTACAAATAAAAAGTAACACGCTGATTTTCTAGCAGTGACCGACATTTTTTTATAAAAAGATTGTATCTAGAGCATGAAATATTTTAGTAGTAATATTCTTGATTGCTAGAAATTAAGTGTATTGTTGATACTATTTTATCGGCGTTTAATGGATTATATATCTCGATTATAACAACCATTACCAAAAGTACTATAACTCTTTGTTTATGATTAAAAGGCTTACATAACTCGTATCAACTCTTTTTCATATTATTTATTTCACTAAAGTACATAAAATATTATCTAAATACGCATGTCTAGAGCAACATTACATACTCATTTACTATATCACACTTCTTGGTTCAATTTTAATTACTGTTAAAATGATCTCCTTAATCAATTTAATATAGCAAAATTATAAACGATTGTAACCTAAAATACATTTAATACTTACGTGACTTTCTAAATATCTCACAAAATTCGGCTATTTTGTTTTTGAAATGTATTAATAATGGAGTATCAGATGAGGAAGACAAACGTTGTTGGATATTTGCCATCATTACGTGAAAAATACCAATCACGACGTTTCGATTTGGTACAACGCTAATATTTGTCAAGTGTTAAAAACTAAAACATTTAGACAGTTAATTTAGTTTTCAGCATTTTTGAAAAAGATTTGGATTTTACCAAATCGAAACGTCGTAATTTTTATTTTTCACGTAATGATGGTAAATGTCCAACAAACCTTTGTCTTCCTCAGTCAGTTATTGTATTTTACAAATACAAGTATATTGAACCATTTAAATGAGAGGCTACAGAAATAAATTATCGTAGCTTCTCATCAAGCTAATATAAAATATAAATATAAAAATAAATATAAAATATGAGTTATATTTAACGTTATACATGTGCCATGTTTAAATTTCATAAATCTGATAAAATAATAATCAGTTTGGATACAAATTAACGATAAGATAAAAATAAATTAATTGTTTTTAACTACAGCTGATTGTACATATAATAAAGTTACTAAGATCAAATAAGTTGACAGGTGCAAATCATTTAAAAACCATTATATAAGGACAAATATATAACTGTGTTTAGTTGCCTTCACCAAGTTTTATGTCTACATTTATGAAAACATTTAATTTTATATCACAGTTTTCACCACTGATAAGAACTCACTAAAATACATATCAACCCAGCAGAAAGCAATATTCTATCTTGAAACCATACATAGACATGACTGCTGCTGCGGTCCTTCTGAAGTAAGGATTCTTTGAACTGTTGAATAACCACTGGGGAAATTACTTCCCGCTCTGTCTAACATAGCATTTTAAATGTATAGAGTATGTTCAATAGTAACTTTGAGCTCAATTTAATTTCTTTACAGGATTTTAAAGGCTCTATTATTTCTGTACTGAACAATGAAGAAGTTAACAAGTAATAAAGTATGATTATTTAGCTATTTTTCCTGCACTGTACATTAATATAATACATTCGAAAACAAATATTATTACTACAAGGAATTTTTTGTCCACTGTATCTTTTCCTGTTCATCTATAAACATTTTTTAGCTTTTACATATGTCTACAATATTACAGCTGTCAAAAGTATTTCTTTACTAGTAAAACTTCTTAAGCACACTTGTTCCTGTAGTTTTGGTAAGACGATTGGATAGCAAACCTTCTGTTTTGGCTAAGTTCCAATGCCGAGTTGATCATACGGATTAAAGCATAAAAAACCGTTCTACAATAAACGCTGTTCTAGTCTCAAACTGTTATTTATGTATTATCGGTTTCCTTGAGTTCGCTGAGCGTTGATTTTATCACACGTTACGTCTAGGTGTGCCCGATGGCACGCAACGATGTGGTTTGGCGTCCAAATTGAGTGATCCGGCGTTAAGTTGAAGATTTCTAACACTTAGACGTTGTACTGTGGTCTCAAAATTTAGATAGGGTTACGCAACTAAGTTACAACGTAATAATAGCATTTTCAATGTAGTCAGTTTAACAGTGCTGTGCTTTCGTATTGGAAAAACAAACTGATAGTGGATATGTTATTTATCTTACTATTTAACGGTATTATTAGAACCCCAGTTTATTAAATATGTAATACCCACTGAAATATATTCATAAATATTATAACTCACAACGGTCAAGCACACTTAAGATGGAATTTATGGAAGCATCAGGAACATCCTTACATACTTTCCTAATAAGGATACCTGTACATAGAGACTGGGATGGCTGAAATCGTAAAATTCATTTCTCAGTTTTAAACCAAACACAAAATGTTATGTACATAACTTACTTTTTTACATTCGAGACCCACATAAATGTTGCAAGAATATCCTGGTAACGCCATAAAGTATATACGAGCTATTATCCACACACGTGTATATGGATATGATGTAAATCACTCTTTTCATTGCAAAATGTCATTCAATAAGAAAACAGTCAGCATAAGAAATAAACTCTGTTCAGATTATGTTGGAACATTTATTATGGGCGCATATTTTGCAAAAAAATGTTAAAGTTCTTGACAAACTTCTGATAACTCAAATTTATGTTGTACTAATAAAGATTGCCATAACGTTGGTATATCATACTAAATCTATTTTTATTTATTTTTTATCTTTAAATCAAAACAATACTTCTGTAAAGGTTAAAAATTATAAAAAAATAAAATATATAGAAAATAAAATATGCTGCTGTGATCATATATTAGTTATTGATGGAGTATGTCTAAAATAAGTGAATTTCGTTTATTTATATGTCCACTATTATTTACATATTTTTCATTTGTTTCTCTTGGTAGACAAATTTATATTCTTCAAACCCAAAAAAATTCAATTCAAAACCACTTTTTATCCATTTAAGTAATTTGTTAAATATATAACGAAAGATCACGTTCAACTAATATTTTACATACTAGTGTTTTACAGTTTTCCAGCGCTCATAATTATTTACATTTTTAGATCCAATTTGGCCAGACTTTTTTTTTGTAACCGTAACGTATGATAATTATTTATCCCAATAACCTAATATATTTAAGTGTAAATATCAACATAATTTATAATTGTATAACTATGATAATTAATTGTTTCAACTTTTGTTGTTAAATGAGTGATAGTAAAAAGCTTCATATGATATAAAACGAATATATTGTATGTCGCTATTATTTCTGTTTCCTTTGGTTGTTGGTTTGTTTATTAACAGTATATTTTAGGACTATGAAACCCTCTTTAAAAGCACATCACTGCAAACTAACCACCCTTAACACCCCAGCCAAATCCAGCTCAGCACTTACCGCCATACTGTTCCGAAGAAAACCACCCCACACCGCAAGTTCAACAATCTGCTTGGCGGTGTTCGTAATTGATGTACAATAAATAATTAATACATTAATTTGAAATTACTGATAAATTCAAATATTATCCATTTCATCGTAAAATACGTTATCAAAATGTTAGCATAAATAATATTCTCTACCTAGACAAATCCTAAATGGAAATATTAAACTTTTAGACTGTTTTCATCCTAAAAACAACGGATCTCACAAGAAACTTGTTATGATTCCTATTTTCATGTTAAAATATGCTTGATCTTTACTTAAATATGACCATTTATAAACTATCTGATATCTTAAAATACCTAACTTATAGGCAGTCTGTTACTATATGTACTTCCCAAATTCCTCATACAGCTGGATCTAGAAATTGTACATTTAATTTACAAATAGGATGAATAATTACAATGAGAGGCCACCGAAATAAAATACATTCACACCTATTCGTCAATAAACGCAGAATTAAAAATTCTAATTTCTATTTCCATATTAAATTGTGAGGTGGCTTAACAGACATGAATTTATCGTGTTTGAATTAAAATGTAAATCATATAAAAAAGTCAAAGTTTTAAATGTACTAGGAATAAATAAGACGAAAAGTGAAAAGTATATAAAATACAGTATGTAGAAATGAATAATTAATTGTTTATAATTGCTTTCACCAATCGTTTACATATACACAAAAAATCTTGGTTTTATAATTACGGGTCAGCCCCACTGTTAAAACTCATGTAAAATACATACCTCAGCTCGCAGAAAGTAATTTTCTATCTTGAAACCATATATAGGCTGTTGATGAGGTTCTTCGGAAGTAAGGATTCTTTGAAATGTTCAATAACCACTGAAGAAATTACTACCCAGTCTGTATTAAACACAGAGATGGTAATATTTTCAACTGTTTCTATATATTGAATTATCGATATATCGCAAATAAGTATTGATCTAACGATAGTATCGAAAGGAAAATATAAATATATCAGGTAATCTATATATCTGATTGTAAATGATTTATCTTTTTAAAACTATGGTACTAACTCTTATGTCAAGACCAAAAATACACTCATGTTTTGCGATAGCTATTTAGAATAGCCTAATGAATGTAAAAATTGATTTATAATTACGAAAAAAGTTATAGTTCGTGGGGTTGAATGAAAAAAAATCAAAATAAGAATGATTATACTTTTAATTATTATAATATTTATAAAAGAATAATGAAATGAAGACTCCATTTCAGATCAATTAAAATAGGAACATGATATCAAATTTTACACCCATTATGTTGATGATATTCTGGTTTTATTTAACGAGAAATCATGTAATGAGTTAGATAATTTGTTAAATATACTTAATTCTCACCACCGGAAGCTTAATTTTACAAGTGAACTTGAGTCTATGAATGAAATTAACTTTTTGGATCTAAAAATAATTCGTGATCATAACAAACTTTCATATAGAGTTTTACGGAAACCCACTCAAACCAATTGTACAATAAATAACAGTTATGTCCATCCCCCATCTCACAAAACAGCTAGCTTCAGAAGTATGTTATATAGGACGTATACAATACCAGTAAGTGTTGCAGATAGAAAACAGAAAATAAATGTATTAAATCAATAGCTGTTGCAAATGGATACAAGGCATCAATAATTGATGAAATCGGAAGTACAATAAAAAAGTAAATAGAAAATAAAATTCAAGACGAAAAACGGACAACACTTAAAAAAGAAAAATCCGATAAAGAACAAATGAAGTACGTATCTCTCAATTATAACTGACCAGTTACACAAGTAGTTGGTAATAGATTTAAGAAATTCAATTTATCAGTAGCTTTTATATGTAATTTAATATATATGTCTATAATTATTAAATAATATGTCATAAATATACTATTAATACTTTAAATACTGAACCAGAATATATATTGGGGGGGGGGGGAATCCAGACTCAAGTAATATTTTTGATTGATACCACATATTTTTGCACATTTTAATATCTGAATGGTAAAAGTGCGATACGATGGTGGGGTGAATATTATTAGCAGTAAAAGTTTGTTTCCTTATCGTAAACAAGTCCAATAAAAGAAAACATTACCGTTTTCTGTAATTACCACTAAATGAGTAACGTTAATTTACGAGGTAATTTAATAAAAGTATGATGACGGGCTTTGATGATAATGTCTTGAGACGACGAGAAATAAACAGGTGCTTTTGAAAGTGTGTCTTTGGAATGAATACTAGTGCTTGAGTTAAATATTTAAAGTGTTGAAATAGTATATTTCATAAAAAGAGTGGAAAGTGGGGTTTTGCATGTTCGAGACCATATTTTTGAAGTGCGAGACTTGTGGAGCACTTGAAATGGTCGAGAACATACAAAACATTTTCACTCGAGTTTTGAACGATACTTTTCACTACACTACGGAATAAAAACAGGTGCTGTTGACTGTGGAAAATTTTCGGTTGTAAACAATGTTACTTTCGGTAGTAAACAATAGACATATGTTGAAAATATGATGTTTCGCAGGTTGTAAACACATAACGAAAACAGCTAAACTCATGGTAGTGTAGTGAAAAGTTTTTTTAAAGGTAAAACAGCCCCTTAATAAGTAAATTTTACTTGATGGCCTTTATATGGATACTTATTTAATACAAAAAATATTTCTTGACATTCTGGAACAAAATATTCATAGGCATATAGAGGTGATTAAAAAATTTAAAAATATTTTTAACGGATATATTTATTTGAACAAAACGATTACATAAATGATACACGAGTTGTTTGGTAATATAAACTTTAATATTTTCATAATTCATACCGTCAACCTCAACGTGATATATAGATTGGCAAACTAACTGTACGATTTGTAAAGGGGTGATACGATTGTCGAACTCAAGTTATGATAATGTCATACTGAAAAACAGCTGTTTTTAAATTATCAGCTGATATAAGTTTTCGATCTGTGTTTTCTTCAATATCAGTTCAAAATGTCTATACTTATTTTTGAGACCACATTTTTTAAGATGTATTGTATGTAATAGTAGTCTCTTGAATATGTTTATGTTACAAGAAATACTTAAATCATCTATCTAAGTTTTCTTGAAATTAAATTATCCGTTTAAAATGCAATTCATTTTTTATACAACCTGTATATTTATTTCCTAACAAATACTAGCTTACGCATTAATCAAATTCCTGGCACATTACCCTTGTACATAACAAACCATCACTCCAATAAGTCCCAATTAGTGTTTGTTAGAGAAACAGTTACAACTATTGTAATTTTAAACTTGTTGTAAGTACAATTTACAGTTATACATAACTGTAACATAATAAATAACGTATTTCATCCAATTAATATTTTAGGTTTTGGCTGCTTCAAATCATTTATTTTTAGCCCTTTTGAGCTGAGTGGGCTACTGATTAAATGTAATATTTAAAAATATATTATCCTAATATGGAAAATATATAACAAATATAGTTATGAAAAACTTGTTTAAAATTATCTTTTCTAGAGGCTATAAACTATATCATAAAAGCATGATTACATAATATTTTGTATGTTATTGTGCTTACCGTGTATAGTTGTTAAATATTACATTGTTATGCTTTATTTTATATAATACTCTAAATAAAGGTATTTACTTAGAAGTGTTCTCGAATAGTCAATTGTTATAACTTTTTTATGGTCCCTTGATTTTCATACACAAAACCATTCTGATATCACATAAGACGTCTAATTTTCTAAAAAAAAATATATATATATATTTACAGTTAACCATGTTATGTATATGTACGCCAAAAAGTATTGCCCTAAAATAGAACACCACATACTTTTGTCTTTCAACATTTCTATAAATAAGTATAAAAATAGTTGTTTAAATATACAACTTTTAAACATAAATACATATCTGCCTTAAACAAAACTGAAGATTTCTATATAAAACTGGCTCAATAAATTTATTTTAGATAACAATAATATATTAAAGTCCATCTTGTTAGCAAACACTTACTAATACAGTAATATAAATTTATAGAATACAATTCAAACTTAATATTTTGACAGTGCAAATATTCTAACCAAGTTTACCTGTCGAGTAAATGAATAAAATTTAAAAAAATAAAAACAATATCTCCTTCATTTGATTCAGTTCGACAAAAGGCCAGATTGTGGTTTGGACTCACAAGTAAATAATGGTTCTTTTAAATTAAACCGAAAAAGCTACCGTTCCTGAAATGCCTTTCTTTTCTTTTCAGGTGTTCTAAACAAAACTCTTAAGAAATTTTCAAGCATTCTAAAGTTGTATTGCAGTGACAAATATTTTATTTAGAATATTCCTAAATATACAAAAATAATTGTATAAATAATCTGTATAAATTTTCTTCTTTTGAAGGTCTTAAACATAAATATCCTATGTACAAAAAAAGATAGTTTAATTACGGACTCAACTTCACAATAATGTTTTTTGTTGCTGTAACAATTACAGTTTTTTATTACGAGGAAAGTAGTTGCCATATAATGGACTGTCTCTTTGGTTTCTTAAGGTACTTTGTTTTAACACTATTATTAAATGAATATTTTAATATTTCGTTCCCTTTCTACCCAATCCTTGGTTTGTAACTGTCCCTACTTAACAAAGTATTTTAGAAGATACTAAGCCACGAAGTATTGCATTTTAATAATTCACGTTGCACATAATATAAGAGAAATTAAACCTTTGAAATTAATTATGTACACTAATAAAAATAAATTTTCCTTGTCCCTTTTTTTAATACAAACTTTACTTTGGTTTTTAATTTGGTACAAACCCAACTTCAGGCATTTATACCTCTGGTATCTTCTAACGAAAATGTAATGTTTTTAACGAATAGTAACTAACCATTTATAGTTTACAAATTTCAAAGAGGTCCGTTAAGTCCCTTTAATCTTCATCTTTACTTTTTCTAGATGAACCCATGGACATCTAAAATGACCTCTAGTAAAGATATGCCTATAGGTTAGGTGTGCGCTTAATGTAGCGTAGCATATTTTAGAATACATGTGTCACGTTTCACTTGTATATACAATGTTATCTTTGAAGGCAGAAAGTTTTAAATACCGGATATCAATTCTTATACTTTTCATCCGAACTTTATAATTATAATCCAAATATAAATTATTCAGCAAGTTTATAGATTATTATTTGTATTTTTTTATTAGTTAAAAAAATAATATGTCAATTTCCTTTGGTATTCTACGATTGTGTAGGGTTTTTTCAATGTAAGTGAGAGATTTTTTTATACAAAGAAAGTGCCCTAGAGTAAACGGAATTGGCAAGAAAGCTTTAGTAATGAAAAAGAGTTGCTTCCATGGAAAAGCTAAACCATCCTATCTCAATTGTAAGCAAAGTTTCTTTACATCCGCAATAGCCATATCAAATATTACGTTTTTTACTGTCATTAATGCCATTACCTACACAGCATTTAAATTGTAAGCTTATTAATATATTTTCCGTTAGTAAAACTAACTGTTCCACAAGTATAAGCCATTGCTCAAGTCTTGGCATTATTAATTAAAATACACACATTGAAATATGGTTAAATAATTAAGGAAAATAGTAAGAGTAATTAGGAGGAATAGAAGAATAAACTTTATTTAGTATTGAGGGCGTTTTGAGGAATTGTAAAGCATAGTGCATTTTCGGAGGACCAACTAACGTCCACGTTAGTAGAGGAAACACTACAAAAGACGTTACCACGAACGATCACAGGGTGATGCCTTTTATAAGTAGAAAGTAATGAAAAGGAACCAACTGTACCTTTAGAGGAGATAGTACATATATTGGAGCGAAGAACTGAGAAGATGAGAGATGAGAGGACCGTAGAGATGGATCCACCAGGCCTGGGATATCGATGTTGTACAGTGGTCAGTTTGGAACACAACACAACACTGTCTAGAGTTCACTTTGAATAAAATGCTGAGTATATTGAGAGAAGAGAGATTGAGGAACAAAAATATCACTGGTTAATGAGACAAACATTAAACACTGTGAG